>VDFB02000002.1:11497305-12014044 GCA_007258455.2 Sequoia sempervirens | reverse complement strand
CAGATATTTTGTAGAGATTTTGCAGTTTTGTGCCTCTTTTCCAAAGCCAGCCCGATCTTTTTTGCTTCCGAGCTCATATCTTTGTGCTCCGATCTCCGATTTTCACCAAATTTGCGGCATCGAAAAGGTATTCAGGAGTACTTCAGATCTACTCATGCACTTTTTGCATATTTGTTTCCAGATTTTCATATTTTTAGTTTGTAGCTGATTTGATAGTTTGGGATATATTGTTGTAAATTTGCAAAAAAAGTGCAAATCTTGTTCAGACAAAGGGGTTAATTTCTTGTATTGTGAGGGAAATTTGCTGTTCTTCTCTTGTAATATCTCATTGTATCATGGATTTGAAAAAAGTTGTACTTCTAACTCCATATAACTATCATGAGTGGAAATCTCAAATGGAGTTATTATTGTTAAAATCAAAGTTGCAACGAATCACATTTGGTCAAGATCCAGAACCACAGGAGCAAAAGAGAAAAGAAAATGGCTTGATAGAAGGGATGAAGCTCTTGGTACTTTGAAGTTGTCCATTTCTCCAGATCTTAGATATCATGTTGCATCTTGTACTCATCCTAATGAAGCTTGGAATACTTTAGAGAGTCTCTTTGGTAAGCCAGATAAGATGAGGAAATTTAAGTTGGAGAATGAACTCATGGGTCTTAATCCTTCAGATTTTGACAATGTCCAAGACTTTTTCTCTAAGCTCAATTCTCTTAGATTGCAGTTATCTAATTGTGGGGTCACTAAAGAGGATGAACAATTGATACTTTCTATTCTTGCTAATCTTGGTCCTGATTATTCAGTGTTTGTTTCTACATTCTATGCTACAATGGATGCTCTTGGCACTACATACAAAATGCCTTCTCTTGATGAATTTGCAGCTCAACTCACAAGGGAACAAGCAAAGTTGGTACACATGGGCACATTGAAGTCTTCTAGATCTCATGCTCTTGTTGCAAAGGAGACAAAAGATTCATGTGGCAAAGGTAAGAAGCATAACAAGGCACCCAAGTCTAATGAGCAAGGTAAAGATTCTCCTTCACATAGCACTCCTGAGTCTACAACCTCTTCTCAAGAAGAATCATCTAAAAAGAAGAAGTCAAAATGTGCATATTGTAAAAGATTAGGACATGATGAGCATAAATGTTATAATAAGAAGATTGATGAACTCACACACCTTCTTCAAAAGAATAACATTAAGCTACCCCCATCAGTGTCTGGTACTTCTTCTTCAACATCTCAATCGGCAGCTCCATCATCATCATCATCTAAGTCACAGGACACAGGATCTACTTCTGGGCTACACAAGATGAAAGGACAAGCACTCTTGGCCTCTACAAGTCTTGAATATCATAGATGGCTTCTTGATTCAGGGGCATCTCATCATATGGCATCTTCTATGGATATGTTCTCTTCTTTTGAGCCTTGTAATTCACCTCATATATTGATGGGTAACAATACATATATGAAGGTAAGTGGGAAGGGTTCTATTGATATGGGGGAAGGGACTTTCAATGATGTACTTTGTGTTCCTTCCTTGTCCACTAATCTCCTTTCTATTTATCAAATGATGCATCCTAGCTAGATAAGATAAGTTCTAGATAAGCCAACTAAGCCTTCTAGAAAGAATCTTTTACCTAAGTAAACTTAACCATGTGAATGTGTCCCCTAATTTACCTAGTGGATGAATAAGCTAGGTACAAGACAATTATTCACACCAACACAAATAAATTACATTTTTAGAAACTAGACTCCATTCTAAAAATTAAAAAATATATTCAATTAGTTTCCAAAATTTGTAGTGGTAGAACAACCAAAATTCTATTTTTCAAGAAGTGTCCACTTCAAAAATTAGTAAAAATTAAAATATTCATTAAAAATTATCAAAAAAATTGTGCATCAACTACATAGTGTTAGCTAAATTCTGACTATAACAATTTTAAAAAAACTAAAAAAAAGTTCATTGTATGAGGGTTGTACAAGAGTTGCTATGTAATGTTTTTCTGACAAAACAACACCAATTTTTGTACGTCCCTCATTTGAACCCATTAATATCAATCATTTTAAAAATAAATTAGTAGTTTAGAAAGTAGACTCAAAGCACTTGAATCCTTTTTGTTGTTCCATCTCAAAATTTTGAGTGCAAGTATCCTCAATTTCACATCCAAGGTCAGCATTTCCTGATTTCAAAAAAAAAGTGGCCACTTAAGCCCCCTTTTTGGGAACCATCTTGGTGCACTTAACCATATAACAATTTTCATATTAGGGAACATAGTTTAATTATATGGATCAAAGTGAATCAAATCCAATCTATTTCTAAGGATCAAAAGGATCATATCCAAGTTTTATTGACTCACCTTTATGGTTGAAATTCAATCAAAACACCTTTTTTATTTGCATCCTAATGTACCTTTGTAAAAGGAAGAGATTCATCCTAGGTTTGGATACCAAACCTAAGGTTCAATTTTTCTCTTGTTATATTTTGGTGAACCTGACATTTTAACATCATTTTTTTTTTTAAATTGCATGCATTCAACCCTAGATCTAGGTTTTACATTGCATTGTTTTGCATTTCTCATTTAGGGTTTCATTTTTGCATTATCAAAAGTATAAAAAATTCAAAAAATTGTATATTATATTGCATCATAGATTGAAATAGGGTTAGTTTCAGTCACTTAGGTTATATTTACATTAAAAATTGCATTTATAATTGTCATTTCTTTTTCAATTATTTTCATTTGAGATACATTGTCTTCAATTAGGAAAATTCTGGAAAAAAAAGGTCACTATCAAACCAATTTGTAGATATAGACAACATCCTTAAACAACTTAAAAATTAAATTTTTCATTTCCATGAACCTCTATTATGGACTTAGATGCCTTAGGGAACCTCTGTCCTACTACAGGTGGCTCAAAAGATTTTTACACAAGTATTTATCTTTGTATTCTCTATCTAATTTGAAATTCTAGAAAACTATTATTGAATGTTAAATAAAGTTGTCATTTTTTTCATTTTCTACAAATTTATTAAAAATTGTTGCATTTTAGTATTGAAGATTATCAAATTTGTAGGACAATAGATTACATTTTTTGAAGTGTTCCATACTTTGGGTAGATTAGTTTCATTTTTTCAAAGATTCAAAACCCTAGGTTGTTACAACACATTGCATAATTTGGAAAATTACAAAACTCTAGAATCAATTCAAAATCTAAGTTTGCACATTGTCACATAGTTAAATTATATCACAGTTAGTGCCTCTGAAACCAAAATTTTAGAAAGAGCCCTGCCAAGACAAAGACACCCTAGGGCATCCTAGCCCTCCATAAACCTATTTACAATTTCCAAAATAGATTGATATATGTTGTTTTCTCAATCTAGAAACTAGTTTCTAGATTTGTACTTTCATCAGCTCTATAAATCTATTTTCCATCTTCATTAGTTTTAATACATATAAACATAAAATAAAATTAAAATTTAATGGTTAATCTTGGATAAAGCATAGTCATTTGACCATGTTAGATGAAGACCTTGAGGACTTCATCTCACTAAGCTCATCCACTAAGTTTTACAACAAAAAATAACAATTAATGCAATTTCACACCTCAAGTTATCATTTATCGACCTACGCAACAACCTCATGTTCAAACTGAACCCATGTTGATCATAGGACCACCTCATAACAAACACAAACCTCTAGGTCATATATTAAACTTCATAAAACAATTCACTAGTAAGCATGTGTCACAACAACCATGTTACCACACAATTTATTGGACAAATAATACAATGAATGAAAAGCAACCAAGAAAAACACAAACTATTCCCTCATCAATAACACTCCCATAACCTATTTTACCTAGTGCCCCTTGTTTACCTCAACATAGTGGAAATGAGTATGATCTTGTGGAGCAACTTCATAACACTCTTGCTAATATTTCATTATTGGATATAATTCAAACCTCATCAACTTACAATGGCATGCTTCAAAGTTCTTTGAAAAAAGTGGTGTTCCCTCCTAGTGCACAACCAAACAATGTAGTAGCCTTAGTTGAGGGTATAAATTAGATGAATGTGGATATTACCTTTCATAGAAATGAATTACCTCATTTGGAAACATAAAAATATAATTATTATTTGATGATAATGGCCATTCTTAATAGGGTTGGGGTTAGGAATACCCTTATTGACAATTATTCAAGACTTAATTTTCTTAGTGTGAATCTTTTGGAAAAAATTGGAGTGGATAAGACTAAAATTTAACTAGATAATTTTTCCATCCATTATTTTGATAATATGGGTAAACAACTACTTGGTGTGATAACATTACTCATCAAAGTTGGTAAGGTGGTGTTGCAAACTCCCATACATGTCATGCCCCATGATCTTTCATATAATCTTCTACTGGGTAGACCATGGATCCATCAGATGAAAGAAAACACATTCAACGCTTCATTGTTTAATGAAATACACTTACAAAAATAAGGTTTACATGATAAAAGCTGATCCAAAATCTGAAAATTTCTTACAAACTAACACAAGGATTCAAAACCCTCTAAGAACATTGACACCAACTACAAAAGTGGAACCTCTACAACCTAAAGATATAGAGAAATATATCTCATCAATAACAAAGTTGTTGGAAGATGATATGTCTTGATTATAATTCAAACTTACATTCATGGGGAATATAATATTATGTAATCAACACAAAAAAAAAGAGTAAGAAAAGGAATATATTGTGGTATCAATGCAATCTGTCATTAAAACATCTTAGACAATAATTCACAACTTTTGGTAATGATGGAAGTGATTATGAAAAAATTCCTCCCTCAAAAGAAATGGAATTTTTTTATGAAAGAGGGTACAAACTCTTGAAACAGTTTGGTTATAATGGAAAAGGATGTTGTGTGAAAGAAAAAGTAATTTGTGTTCCTATAGAGCTTAATACACAAGAAACAACAAAAGGTCTTAGTTATTGCCCTTAAAAGGAAATGAAAGAATCAAAGAGACCTTCACTTAGTGTCAATGTTATCAGGCAAGATTCCTCTAAGAAAAATATAAACTTGGTACATCCTGAAATGGTAGATACCACAAGAAATGATATGTCATTGGACATATTTCAAATTTATGAATCCCTAGTATGATTTTTGGGAGTGTATGAAACTTTTCCAAGTCATCATCATAATCATATATTTACCTATTAATTGAATGTCAAGGGATAATTTGGAGAAGAAACTAAATATTGTGATTATGAATAAGATGAATCTAGAACAATTCCTAATGTTCCAAATTGTAATGCATTACTTGTGGGAGATACCCTAGATGTTCCAATGGACCCATCTAATGAAGAGAAGGTGATTCAAATTGGAAAGTGTCTTGATGAGGATGAACAAGAGAATCATGTAATATTGCTACATGAATTTCCTAAAATATTTTCTTGGACTTATCTAGATATATTGGGTATTGACCCTAAGATAGTCATGCATACTATTGTTCTTGAAAAATATGTGAAACCAGTGAGACAAAAGATATGCAATATGAATCCTAAGATAGGCTTATTGGTTAAGGATGATATTGAAAATCTCTTACAATTTGGTTTCATCCACCCTATTGATTATTCACCTTGGATATCTAACATTTTGGAAGTGGGAAAGCTTGATAATCACATTAGGGTGTTTATGAATTTTCATGATATTAATAAAGTATCTTTAAAGGATGATTTTCCCCTTCCCGATATTGACATGATAGTGAATTCAACTATAATAAATGCCCTATTATCATTTATGGATGGTTTTTTGAGATATAATAAAATTTTCATCAACCCTCAAGATCAATATAAAACAACTTTCACTACACCTTAGGGAACTTTTTTTTGGGTTGTTATGCCTTTAGATTGAAAAATTCTAGAGCAACATATCAAAGAGATATGATGTTAATAGTTTATGATTTCATACACAACATATTGGAAGGATATTTTGGCTAACACCATAATGTCATGTGGAGATCATGTCAAAATCATTCATAAAATATTTGAAAGAATTTGTATGTACAACATGAGATTGAATCCAAAGAAATGTGTCTTTGGTGTGGATAGTGGAAATTTGTTACAATTTATAGTGTCACATAGAGGCATTGAGGTGGAAACAAAAATAATTGATGCAATAATAAACATGCCACCTCTTAAGAATATTTCACAATTATGTATCTTACAAGGAAATATTCAAGCTATTCACTATTTTTTGGAATCCTTGGTGGATTAGACTCTTCCCTTCACTCAAATACTTAAGAAATATTTGGAATTTGAATGGAATGAGGATTATCACAAATAATTTGAAGACTTGAAACAATATTTAGCAAATCCTCTTGTTTTACAACCAATGGTTCAAGGAAAACCTTTTATCCTTTACATCTCAGCTTCAACCCATGCTCTTGTTGAATTATTGGCATAACAAGATGAGAATGGAAAAGAGAATCCTATTTACTACATTAGTCAAACATTGATTGATTATGAAACTAATTATACAACTATAGAAAAACAATGTTTGGATCTTGTGTTTGTAACTAACAAATTGAGACATTACTTGTTAAACACAAAAGTGCATACCATTACAAAATTTGATCCTTTAAAACACCTATTCACTAAAATTGATTTATTAGGACACCTAGTTAAGTGGGTTATGTTGTTAATTGAGTTTGACCTTAATTTTTTTCCTCAAAAAGAAATTAAGGGGCAAGCGTTAATTGACCATTTAGCTAAGGAACCTTCACCATTAGAATTTCCAAATCATGACTCATTTCTTGATCAAAATGTGTTGAAAACCAAATGATAATGAAACATGGGTGTCATATTTTGATGGTTCTAAGTATTGAACTAGCTTTGAAGTAGGGGTTATACTAATAATTGCTTCAAGAAATCCAATCCTCTTATCTTACTATCTAAATTTCTTATGTACAAACAATACCATTGAGTATGAGGCTCTTATTGTAAGATTATGTGTAGCCTTGTCCTTAGGTGTTAAACACATTCATATATTTGGAGACTCAATTGATAATTAAAAAAATTAAGGGTCTTATCAAGAAAAAATGATGTTATCCAAATATAGAGACCTCGCATTGACAATTTTTGAAACATTTAACATCATACACTATTGACAATGTACCAAAAAAGGATAATCAACATGCAGATGCAATGGAAAGTATTGATTCTCTTATTTCTCTTGAAGATTATTCCACAAATTTTACATTCATTGTCCATACTCTCACAACACCATTAGTAGATGAAAATATGAAGGAAACGTTAGTTGCCAATATTGAAACCTCTAGTGAATAGTATACACTGATATTCAAATATCTAAAAGAATGAAAAATTTCTTGAACTGACCACTAAGAACACTAGAACTCATAGTCAGAAACTTTTATCTCAATATATAATCATAACAAACATGTTGTATAGGAGGTCATTCAATGGCCTTCTCCTTAATTTCCTTAAACAATCTGAAATCCCTGTAACCCTTGAGGAAGCTCATGTGGGTGTTTGTAGGGGGCATTTCATAGGAAGATTAATAGTTAAAACATAAATTCATGTAGGGTATTATTGGAAAAATATGGAAAAATATTGTTTTGATTATGTTAATATATGTCCTAAATTTCAAGAACATAACAATTTGATTCATTCTCCCACTTCTAAACCTCATGCTCAAGTTGCTATTTTGCCATTTTCAATGTGTGGCTTGGATTTTATTAGAAATATTTCTCCCCTTTCTTCTTCAAGACATATATTTATAATCACTACTACAAATTACTTCACAAAATGAGTAGAGCCAATCCCTCTTCATTCTATGATTGTTGATGCCATCTATAATTTTATTTTAGAAAACATCGTCACACAATTTGGCTTACCTTATGCCTTAGTTTTAGATAATGAGACACCATTTAAGAACAAGGAAGTGAAGAATTTTTTGGAAAGATTTCACATTCAACATCACTTTTATATGCCTTATTACTCATAATCTAATGGTCAAAAGGAATCAATGAACAAAATAATTGAACAAAGCTTACAAAAACTAGTTAGCAAAAAGACTGGCACACTCAACTCATGCATTATGGGATTACCACACAAGAATTCATACATCTACAAAAAATACACCATGAAACTTTATTTTTGGTAAAGATACAATAATTCCCTTAGAGTTAGAAATTCCCTCTTTGAGAATCTCTCTTAGTGGCCTTATTGATGAAAAAAATTATAGAGAACAATGATTAAAACAACTTTAAATGCTCGATGAACAATGTATAAATGCTCTAGAACATCTCCAAGATTATTATAAAAGAATTCAATTCAAGTATAATGATAATTTCTTTCCTCATTCCTTCAAAAAATGGGATTTGTTCTTATATGAAAATTAGCGAAAAATCAATGCTACTCTAGATGAGAAGCAAAATTTTAGCCCAAAATGATTAGGACCCTATATAACTGATGAAGACTATGGGTTTGGAGCATATAAACTTAAGGAAATATATGGTACACCTCTCAAAGAACCTATAGATTCTACACATTTGAGCAAATACTTCACTTAACAATTCTTTTGAATGATATGTATGCTAAAGAATGTTGTTAGATTAAGTAGATAGTTTCAATTTTATCTCACATTGCTTTGTTCTTGACAAACATCTTTGTGTATCTTGGATTATTTTGGGTAATTGTTCATTTATTTGAATTATTACTTGTTTATACATATCATTCAATCATGCATGTAATATTTTAAAGTAGATCATTATATAAGCATTTAACTTTACATTTAGCTAGATCATAAGGGCATCTAATTTAACATGATTACACTCAACCAAAAAATGTAGCATCTAAGTAGACATAAGTGATTAATTAGATCACATTCATGTAACATTTAGATCATGGAGACATTTATTAAATAATCTTTTCAATAGTATTTAGTAGGTCACATTGAAATATAAAATACAATTATATAATTCATAGAAACAAAAAACATGGTCATATATATATAGATCATAAAATTCATATACATCATAGTCACCATAGTAGAAAAATGTGGTGTGTCATAAAAAAATAAATTTAGGTAGGCCTATGGCTACCATACTCCTCAGGGCTTAGTGGTGGTGGTTCATATCGAGAGACAATAGATCAAGAGTGTCTCCTGTAACTCATCCACTCTTGTAGGCCATGTTCCTAGCCTATGGAAATTTTACCTAGCATACGAGTGTTGTGATGTACTCTTGTTTGATCTGGTCCCTATCCCCTTGCACCCTAATAAGCTATGTCTGCACCCTACTAAGTTTTTTCCATAGGATGGCATGTGTCTCATTCTCTGTAGGAACCTAGGTGGCTCTAAGCTCCTCATATGTAACTTTGATATCATATGTAGTTCTTTCCTACTCCTCTCTAGCTCTAAGCTCCTCATATGTAGCTCTTGCATGCTCCTCTCTATCTTGTATCTCCTTGTTTTTAGCTCTAACCAAATCAATGGTCCTCATTCTATCATCATAGAATGTCCTCCATCGAGATAGGGGCTTGAATAAATCAGCATAACTCCCTATGCTCTGTGGTGTCCTATGCTCGACCTATATTAGCTAGTGTGGGAGCATTACTGGAACCATTTCTATAATGAATCACCTAAAAAGGTTGAGCTAATATCATGTACCAACTATAACAAAGAAAAAATGACAAGAACAAGGTAAAATACATAAACATAAATAAAATCGAATCATAACTAAAAGATAAATAACATATCATCACCTAGATCTCCAACTCACAAATTGAGATCTCGATATGACACTATGGGCACCGTATTAGGGCTCCCCTAATACATTGGTGGTATAGAATGAGTTGCATTTTTTCTCCCTCCATGCTCATGGGATTGGATGCCCATTATAGTAGTAGGATGTGCTTGAGTAACATGACGAGGACATGTAGGTCTCCCCTTGGGTAAATATGTGTCCTTTGTTAACTCCTTGAGATCCTCTCTTGCTAGTTGGTGATCCTCATCCTCCAAATCCTCCACTATATCATCATCACCATGTGTCCTATCTCCATCTAAAACCTCACCCTCTCTCTCATCCCCTCGATGTGGCCAAGGTGTAGGCTCACCTGTGGGATGATCATTAGGGAAGACACAGTGAAGTTGTGCTATCATCTATCACCTATAATAAGCAATTGTCATGCCAGCATATTCCTCATCAAATGTTGGGCATGCATCTTGTGTTTCATCCTCTGAATCACTAGGGGTGGCATTCATGAGTGTGAGATGACAAATTTCCTATGCCCTAGTGCCACTACATGTAGATCTCAAGAATGTAGGTCTCAAGTAGGGTGTTTTGTATAAATGACCAAACTAAATCATCACGTGATCATAATATAATGACATGATGATATAGTCATGGAATCTAACTAGTAGTCTATCCCACTATATCCTAACTAACTATTGTGTTAGACCTGACCATTGATGTAAAGTCCTATACAATCTCCATACAGTGACATCATCCTCCAAATGATTGAATCTAACTCTCTAATGCAACAGATCTCCACACTTCTAGGCTTCTTTAAGTGTATAACAAAAGGATCGTGGATAGTCATAGGGATCACCAAGGGAAATCTAGTCATTCTAGTACATGTAATGTTCTCAAACACTAACACTTGAAGAAGTGTACAAGGTATTATGCTTTGAGCCTCCCAATAGAAAAAGTGACCAAGATCATAATATAAATGTGCCAACATGCTTCATACCCAAGCATAGAATTCTTAATGCTCTTCCATTTCCCATATAGTATGAACCAGGCCCCCATCAAGGTGTGTGCCTCATCCATTGGGCACAAGGGTTAAGGCAATGATAACACACATGATTTGAACATTAGCATGAAGGATTCACTTAATCTTGATGTGAGCTCTAAGGTTGGTAGGTGATATGTGGTAGCTACTGTAATACTGTATATCATCCCTCATCTATCGAGGAGTCAAAAAATCATCAAAATAAATAGTCTCACCTCAAACAGGTAATTTGAAGATGTAGTGTACATTCTCAAGTGTCATTATCATCTCCCTCATTGGGAGATGAAATGTGGAAGTTTCTACATTCCACCACTCAACTTGTGCCATAAGAATATCATCATGATACTTCATGGGTGGCATAAGGTATATCCGGTATAATCTGGTGGTGAGTAGGATCTACTCATCCTCCTACAAAATCCATGTGAACTGCTCTTGAAGTAAAAAAATAGTCACCCTTCTAAACATTTTTGAGCACAAGGAGGGACCTAGAAGAAGAAAAAAGGATTCATTAGTTACATAGAAAAATAAATAACTTAACAAATAAAAGAATAATAGATCTAACTTAGGGCATAGGCGCCATTTTGGGAATAGGTCACCATTTTAGGATAGGGTCACCAAAAGTGGACACAGTCACCTAGTTTGGATAAGGATGCCATGAATTTTGAAAAAAACATCAAAATATTATAAAATACTAAAGAAAATCAAATGAAAAAAATAAAAAAAAACTCACTATTGGTGAAACTGTGCCTTCCACAACCTCTGCTTGCAAGACCTCAAGTCTTGGGGGCTGGTATGATCATCGGCTTGAAATCTTCACTCCTTGGCACAAAGGTATCTCTCTTAGAATCTTCAAATAGTATAAGTGAAAATGATGGTCAAAATGTTCATTTTACTCTCACATATAGTACTAGCACATATCACTCAGTTCAACACAATGGGAGATAACAAACTTTGATTTCTATTCCATCTATTGCATTGGATTGTAGTTACATCTATAATCATATCCTATGTTTTTTGATAGTTGGTGTTAAGATCTCATGACCCTATTGCAAGAAATTTTTCATCACTAAGCCTAGCAATTCAATACAGTTAGATTGCTACCCTAATTCCACCTCCATAAAGCAAGCAGAATTAGGGGGCATACATGTACCCCCAAATTTTTGTCTCCTTAGAATCTAACAAGATTGTTTGAAAGTACAAGATGATTTTCAACAGCTAAAAAATCAATTTTATAAGATGCAATTCCTAACATTGTGGTTTTGTAGATGAATACATTGGGGGCTAAATGTAGCATCAAAAATTGTACTCCCTTGAAGGTAATAGTACAATTTCATGCTTAGTTTGGACCTATTTTAGTGACCTTTTCATTTATGTATTTTCAACATCTCCTAGCTAGGCTCTAATCTCCTAAATTATGCATTCTAAGGCCTCTTTTACTATTTTCTAAGAAATTGTAAACATTGAACACATGTAGCTATTTAATACTCTACCCCCGATTCTTTATGTCTTGGAAAATAGGATCGTGACCCATACACCCTAGGGCATGTGGGTCCCTTATTCTATTGAGGACCAATTTTTAATATGTCAGTGATGGCATTTTAACATTCATAATTTGAATTTTAAATCTTGGCTTTCAAGATCTATTTTTTTGGAAATTAGAGAATTTCCTATAAATACCTAGTCTTTTCATCATTTCAAACTTGAAAGAAATAAGAAAACAAAAGAGAAGCAAGAGATCATTCTGCCACATTTGAATTCATTTTCAAATGCTGACATCAAATAGTCCTACCAATGTTTAGGGCACAATGGAACATGGTGTTGTTGTAGCAGTAGCAAGTTACGATCCTTTGACAGAGGTATGTGACATATTAGTAAATTTCATATTATATTTTCTCTTTCATTTGTCTATTATTGAAAATTTTAATGATTCTTGTATGTAGTTTAATTGTTATCTGGATGCTTGCTACATGATCTTATCACTCCAGATTGTGAACATAACCTTGTTACATATGAGCATGTTGATTGTTTGTTTGCAGTAAGTGATTATTTTGTTATTTTCATTCCACAATTCAATTTCTATATATTAACCTCTATAATTTTTATTATATTAGTTGGAGCTCCAGAGAAGTGAAGAGAGAAGGATGAGTGAGTGCATTTCAAAGACACTAGCATCACATGCACCTTCATTCAACTAACAATCAAAGGTAGATCATGATCTATTTACTTCCCCTAGTGGGAAATGACTATATATTAAGGTCCTTTATTGTATGCCTACATGGAATTTTTGAACATATTTTTGTACCATGAATGTGTGACATTTAATGTCCATATGGCTTTTTTTACAAGCAGGTATGACTTTATTAGATATATTGTATAGTTTTATTGACAGATAATATTATATGGACTTATGGATTTTTGGTTAATGAAAATCTTATTTTACCATTGCTATCCATATTTGCACTACAATGATTAATTGAATAAATGAATAATTACAAAAATTTCATTGTTAGTAATCATAAAATTGTTACAAATATCATATGTCCTTACTATTTAGATGTTAAAAATGATTGGAAAGGGCAGAGAGGTATACCATGTTATTAGTTTGTGCTAATTAACTATAACATTTCCTGAATTGCAATTGCAGTTGCAATTTTTGAAAGTACATAAATTCTCTATAGTCAACTTTACAAAAACATCTTAAAGATTCTTCAACCATTGGGATTGTAATATACAATATGATAGAGTGTAGGAGAAAACTATTTTGGATACTATTACTAATCATATGGTAGATCTATCTTTATACGATCCAGATGGAGGCTAAATCTCTTGAATCAACTTCTTTTTGATGTGTCTTGGTTGTTTAGATAGTGGACTTCAATATTGGTATATATTCTTGAATATTTATTTATTATTCTTATTATTTTTTCTATTTGTAAATGTGGGGATTTATTTTGAACCCTTGTCCTAAAAATGTAAAGAGCTTTAAGATTACTTTGAGGGTCTTGTATTCTTGATGTATTCCTTACACTCTTTATGTTTTTAGGCTGTGGATCCTAGATATACTTGAATACATGCTTGCCGAATAAAAAATTCTAGTACACACTATAGGAAGATAGCATGGAAAAATAATATTTATCATGTGCTAAGATTGATCTATTGCATATTTTATTTTGAATTGTTATGTGACCTTTCACAACTTGATTTTTCCCACACTCTATGGAGTAAAATTTGGTATTTGTATGGAGACACTTGTTCATCTCCATTTTATGATCATTGCTATGGAAAGCCTCATACCCATTTATGATGTAGATAACATACCTATTAATGATAGTACTTTATAGGAGTTTTCATATTTGGAGGGCCTTGAGCATTGTGATCAAATTGAGACTTCTTCTGCCTCTCTTTCTCTTACATTTTAAATCATAATTTTCTTAAATTATATGATTTACCATCTTGGGGTTGAGGACATTTATTTTTCTTATTGGAGATTATTTTATCTCCTCACAATCTTACTTCAAGTTTAGAGTAGTAGGTTATGAATTATCTTCTTGATGTAGATTTTTGAGTTGACCACTTGATCTGTATCATAGTTTATTTTTATGAATCTCGTATCACAACTTTAGGAGACATTCTTGAGGATATTCAACTCTTATTTTATAAAAACCATTTCATAGTTTTATCATATCTACTTTTTCTTTGGATCTTGTATTTCATTTGTCTTCACATGGGTTTGGATTGCTTTTACCTTTGTGAATTGAGGAATCTTTTGTGTTCAAATGGGAACCTTTGAGTAGATTTCAAAGATAGTATGAATCGTGATACCTCACCTCACATTTCTTCTTGGAGTGAGAGTTACCTCATCATTTACCATTGGATTATTTTCACAAGGGGAGAAATGTAATTTTCCATAAATGAATTATCTTCAACATTCATATACGAGCATCTTCATTTGGTGCAAGAGATACAACATTTTTGGGGGTTTCATTATCTATCTCTCAAAGGGTGTTCAATAAATATTTCTGATGGATTTATTCATGTTGAATCCCCATCCATTCAATGTACATATTTTATTATTTTCCCTCTTTTGGAGAGAGATTTCTTTCCTATGTACATGTCTTCTCCTTTTCCTTGTTTACGAGATATTATTCATAAATGGATATCTAACATGGCATTATAAATCAAGATATATGGACTTGTATATTTGCAAGTTTTATCATCTCACTATGCTACTCTTAAAGGGAATATTATTGTAATATTTTAATTTACTTTAAATATATGTTTATCCTAAGTATGATGTTACACTTGTTCATTAAGTTCACTTGGGTAACATAAGATAATGAGTTGTACACATTCTCCTTATTTCATTAGATTTCTATTTCTCCCTATCCTCACATATTTAGAAACTTAGATAAGAAATTCCTTTTTTTTTTGTTCTGTCTTATCTTCATCCTCATTGGACTTGGAAAATTTATTTTTTCTTATATTGTAGCTCTTTTTTCTTCGTAAGTGGATTTAGTTACTTCTCTTTATGATCTCTCAATGTATATTTTCCTTCTTGATGCTTACACATCTCTCATAAACTTTTTTCTATAATTTATTCATGCATTTTAAGTTTTATTAATCATCTTTTTTTGTTTTATTATCTATTTATTATATTCAAACACTAAATAACTTAATAGAGATACTAGGAATTTATGATATTGTCATTGATGGATTTATAACATTTGGATTTGGTTTGCAACATAATTATAACTTTGGTGTATGCCCTTCTACTTGAACTCTTCTTTAATGGTTCTCACATAGTGATAGGCTTCTCATATCTTCTTTAATTTAATTAGATTCATCTTAGACTAATTATATGTTCATTGGTTACTATGGATCTTGAGGACTCAATGTTTCTCTAACTCAAATAATCCTAACCTCGTATAGAGATCATGAAATATAATGGTGTAGGCATGGACTAACTATTCATGTCCATATTATGATCATGATCATTGAATGTAGCAACCACATAGACATCTCATTTACCCATGCCCTACCCTTGTGCTATCTCCACTTGTAGAGAAAGCATTGACACAATGTAGCTCAAAATGTTTGGGAGAGTTGGGGTGGAAAACATGACCATGCATAATTTATATGTGCCCATGTAGATGTATTAGATTTGAAAATTTAACCCCATGACACATAACAAAAAATAGGATACCATGCAACTTCACATTGCATGCATCTAATAGTTTTTGGGGCAACAAAGAAACTTTCACTATGATGAAATGGTTTTAAGTATTTAAAATATAAGAGAGGATATTGTAGAGGGGCAGCAAAAAAAAATTTACCACAGCCAAATGGCTTGGAGATATGAAAAAATAAGAGATGTTCTTGTAAAGGGACCCTATGTGACTCCATAAATTTAGAAGGAATGGTTCTAAGGGCCATGGTTTTTGGAAAAGATCTCATCAAAGTTTTCCACTTTTTGGCAGTTAGGGATCTTAAGAGAAAACATCAATACAATGCAACCTGGAATGGTCCAACATGTTGGGGTGTGAAACAAGACCTTTCCTAGCATAAAACTACACACTGAAATGTGTTGGAACTATCAGTTTGGTTGCATGATGAACATAAATAAAATTATGTCACCTTGTAACTTTCTTTTCAATGCATTTTACACTTTTTTCAACATACAAAAAATTATCACCACGGTTAAATGGATTAGAGATATGAAAAATTGAGAGAGGTTATTGTAGAGGGACCCTATGCGACCTTGTACCTTTAGATAGAATTTTTTTAAGTTTCATGGTTTCCAAGAAATATCTTGTCAAATTTTTCCACTATTTTTCACTTAGGGCTCTTAAGAGATCATTGGTACAATGTAGCTTGGAACAATCCAACATGTTGGGGTGTAGAACATGACCTTTCCTAGTATAAACCCACCCACCTAGACATGTTGGAGCTATCGGTTTGGTTGCACAATGAATAAAATAAAAATTACACCACCTTGAAGCTTTCTCTTTAATATATTTGATGCTTTTTCCAACATGCAAAAACTTGTCACCAAGGCCAAATGGATTAGAGATATATAAAATTGAGAGAGTTTAGTGTAGAAGGACCCTACATGACCCTGTACCTTCAGAAAAAATTGTTCTAAGTGCCACAATTTTTGAGAAAGAGATCATAATTTTTTTCTACTTTTTTGCACCTAGGGCTCTTAAGAGATCATCAATACAATGTATCCTAGAACGAACCAACCTATTGGGGTGAAAAATAGGACCTTTCCTACCATAAAACCACCCAATCAGACATGATGGAACTATTGGTTTGGATGCACAACGAATAGAATGAAAATTATGTCACCTTGAAACTTTCTCTTCAAAGCATTTGACCCTTTTTCCAACATGCAAAAACTTGTCACCGTGGCCAAATGGATTAGAGATATGAAAAAATGAGAGGTTATTGTAGAGGGACCCTACATGGCCTTGTATCTTTAGAAAAAAATGGTTTTAAGTTCCATGGTTTTCAAGAAAGAGCTCTCCAATGTTTTCCACTTTTTTGCACTTAGGACTCTTAAGAGATCGTTGGTATAATATAGCCTAGAACTGTTTAGCATGATGGGGTGTGAAACATGACCTTTCCTAGCATTAACCCACCCACCTAGATTTGTTGGAACTATTGGTTTAGTTGGATAGTGAACAAAATTAAAATTATGCCACCTTGCAACAATTGTTGATTTGAGTGTTGTCTAGCTAACTATCTTAATCACAATTATTGATTGGTAGTCTAGCTAAATATTTTATGTTTCTAATATTTACATATAGATTATATCCTATGTGTGGGATTTCTAAGCATTGTACTCCATGTTATCTTGTATAAGGTGTCATTTTGTGTCCTACTTTAGTGATGCTCTATTTTCATAAATTCTTAACTTTGTTGCTCATATGAATGAAGGTATATGTCTGCTATTTATTATAATACCCACTTGAAATTTGTTACAATCTAATGTCATCTCACTAAATATAAAAAATAACAAATTTCAATCTTTATCAAGTGAATTAGAGTTAGTTAATTTCCTGCAATTGTTTGATTCCATTCCCTATTACCATAAAGTGTCTACAATCCTCATAAAATTCATTCACATAAATTATAAATTGCTTTGCCACCAAATCCATGTGTGAAGTGAGATAATGTACTACAAATATTAAGGGGTTAGGAAGAATGCATTATGGTCTCTACTTAGAGAGGTATTCCATCCTTGGTTTATGGTAAACCAACACATTGGTGCCTAGTAACAATCCAATAGGATCTTCATGTGTTTTGGATATGGTTTGCCTCAAGGTCAATCTCCTCATTGTTTTCCCTTAGTATTTTAAAAGAATACACCTCAAGGAACAAATTAAAATGTTAACAATGCTAATTAAATTTTATTGTTGCTAAGGAATTCAAAAGGATTAAATTTCATGATTTATGAAAACATAGATACTTTGTTTCTCACTATTGCAAGACTAAAAAAAATGATCCAAAAATTTATTCTAAAGTTGTGTTACACAAATAATTTTTGCACATAGACAACATATAGAATGGAAACTATTTTGAGCCTTTAGAAGAAGATTGTTGTTTAAGGACATGTTTGATGATTCCAATTCTTTATTGGAACTTGAAGATTGAATTATCTCTTATCAATAAAGGAAAAAGTTGGAACAAAGTGATGCTCCTTTCAACTAACACTAAAGAATATTCTTGTCTTAAAGAGTATTCCATCGGATTTGCACTCGAAGATTGCTTGAATAGAGACAAACTTAGACTTTTTCAAAGTCAAATTATAATGGCCCCTATTTTAAAATTGGGTTATTTTAATTGTAATTGTAAATTAAAATTCATATACAAAAATTTTGGGCTTCTCATCCTTGGGAAACCTTTAAAGGTTGCAAAATGTGACATTGTAAAGTTGCAAATCATTCATTCACTCCTTTAATTAAATTTTCATTTTTTCTACCCTTCTTTGGTTTTCTATAATAACCTATGTTATCCTAAACTTTAATGTTTTATTTATTGAGTATTTGATGAATTCAAAGAGAGTATCATATCATTGATGTTTTTCTCATTATAAGATATTTTATTGGTCAACCTGAGCATTATAATGCAATCTTATATGAAATATTCTTCAAGATTGCATAAAGGCTATGGGAGTTGTGCTTTCAATTTGTACCTGAAATAAGGTGATTTTCTACTCTTTCTTTCATAGTTGATTGGTCCCTAGAAGATGCACCTTTTTGTGTTAATGGCCATGCGTAATGTAGTCAAGCAAGAGTAGTTTCAAATTGGATTTTTATACTTGTAGATTCAAATGTTGTTATGTTAGATTGAGGTTCACTTTATATATTTTTAGCTAGTACTTGGTCAAATAATCTAAAATCAAACTTGTAGCATTGAGAAATGAGTTAATATGTATATTTGGGCAAGTGAGGCATAGAGTTCTACTTCTTTTTTTGTGTTTTTAGTGACTTAGTATTCATTTTTAAGATTAATTTATCTTAGATTAAGTTTATATATCATGAGTTGGCAATAGGTATGACCTAGTTAACCAATAACCTAATAACATAAGATAATATATAGGTTTCAAATATATTTCATGGTCTAATGGTAGATAGTGATGTTTAAGTTTTTATTATTTGCATCTATAGATAGAGGATGTGCCATCCATTTCTCTTATCATTTGATGTATATAAAATAAATAGTTTATATTTTATTTTTTATATTTTTATATGCATAATATGTGGTAAAAGTGCATCCCAATATAAACATAAGAGATAAATAATGAACTAATTGCATTACATGAAATATAAATTATCAACACTTAGAGGAGGATTGTGTAGTTACATAGCTACTATTATGAACAAACTTAATTAATTCCAATTATTATTAGTTTGATTCGTGATAATTGCATAAACCTACATATTGTATAACTAAAATAAGTGATTAATTATGCTCAAAGATCACTAATTAAGCTCATATATGGAAAAGTGGCTAATGGTATAAATAACATAAGTGATCAATATTAAATTTTTTAAAAAAATTCATGTTCTTTCACTTTTTTCTTCAAACTCGTATTTTTTTTTACTTTTTATGCAACTTCCTTCTAATTCAATGTTGAATTATATGTAAACCTATTATTATTAGTAAAAATTATGAAAAGAGTGGATATATATTCTCAAATTTAAACAAAAAAATCATAATAAACATTTCAATTCTACAAACATGAAAATATCACTTGAGATAATCAAATTTGATCTAAAAAATTCAGATTTTATTTGTCTACATTTTCAAGAGAATAAAATGGTGTTGAAAAGGTGGAGTATGCAAAATATGGTGGTATAAGAATTCAACACAATTAAAAAGTGTTAACTTATCAAACAAACCACAGTAACCAAACAAAAGTAGGGAATGCGGGCTTGTATCATGGGTTTGACGCCTTTTTTACCATTTTTAGAAAAGTTCATTTGGAACTCACCAAATTTGGCGAGTGCCAAATAATATTTTTAGAGATTTTCCAACCCTTAACAAATTGGGAAAGTATACAAAGAGAGATAGAAGAAGATAAGATAAATAGAGAAGGAAAGAGAATGAGTGACAAAGAGAGATAGGCACAGTACCTTAAACCCTAAAACAATACCCTAAACCCTAAATCATATACCCTACACCCTATAATGTACCATAAACCTTCTACCATCAATATTGTACCCTAAACCCTAAGCCTTGTATCATAAACCCTAGACATTATGTACTCTAAACCTTCTATAATCACTCTCACAAGATGGAGGAACTAATCAATGACAGGTTAAACACTATAGATAACAGTGTCACTAATTCTGAGGTATTTCTTGAAGATCATGTTTCTAGTTTTGAGGTTATGAGATCACAAAATAATATACCTAGGTTCTCACAAGGAAAAATGAACAAAAAAATATCATTTTGAAACAATTCAATTGCATCAACCACAACTAAATTGTTGTGAAATGGAACTGGAAGTGGTATTGGCCTAAACTCATGATGACAGGGGCTTTGTCTTAAGTGTTGATTATAATCTAGACCTCAAATTCCTCATATTAGAAATTGATAATTCTACAACCATCACATGATCTGAGAGGCCCAACATCAATGAATACACCCTTCAACAATGTACCTTAATAACCAGTTTGATTGCTATAACACTCCACCAAGCTTTATCTTTTAAACTTCATTTTATTCCCACAACACTTTACCCAATATCCTCAACCGTAAGCCCTCTACCCTATACACTTAACCCTGTACACTCAACCCTAAACACTATCCCTCAACCCTATACTTAAACCTTATACCCTAAACCCACATCCCTAAATAGATACCTTATACCCTCAACTGTAAATCCAATACCCTCAAACCTATACCCAATATCCTCAACCATAATCCATATATTATATGCACTTATCCATATACCCTCAACACTAAACACTATCCCTCAACCCTACAACCAGAGGAGAGAGGGGTGAGAGACATCTAGGGGTGGAGATAAATGTGATAGAAATATAGGGGGAGAGAGGTGGGTAATGATACAAGGAGGGAGAGGGATATAGATAAAGACAGAAGGAGGGAGATACCTAGAGATGGGCAGAGAGAGAGGGTGGGAGGGAGAGGTAGTGATCAAGAGAATGGAGAGAGATGGGTGAGAAATAATAATGGAGGGAAAGAGAAGAAGAGAGAGGTAGGGAAGCAAGGATAGAGATGGGGGTAAGGAGGGAAGGCAAGGTAGAGGGGGGAAGTGGGAGAGAGTGGGAGAGACCTAGAGAGGGGAGAGAAAAGAGAGGGAGAGATTAAAGGAAGTATCAGTAGAAGAGTAACAAGGGATGAAGGGAGAGGTAGACATGGAGGGAGTGAGATACCTGGGGAAGGATGATATAGAGAGGTGATGATGTATAGAGGGAATAAAGAGATAAGAGGAGAGAGAAGAATAAAGAGAAAGATATGGCTAAGGAGGGATTGGGAGGCAAACAAAGAGTGATAAAGAGACATAGAGAGGGGAGAGGTAGAGTAGTGAGGGGGAGAGAGAAGAAAATGAGATAGAAAAATTCACAAATATGGAAAAAGGGATAAGGATGGAGGGAGAGAGGTAAAGAGGGAGGGAAATAACTAGAGAGCTCAAAGAGATATAGAGGTGAGAGACCTACAACCTAGGAAGAGAGGGGTGAGAGACATAGGGGGAGAGATAGGGGTGAGAGAGATATAGGGGGAGAGAGGTGGGAAATGAGAAAAGGGGGGAGTGGTAGAGAGGTGAAGAGAGAAGGAGGGAGAGACCTAGAGATGGGGAGTTAGAGAGGGTGGGAAGGAGAGGTAGTTATCGTGAGAATGGAGAGAGATGGTTGAAAAAAATAACAGAGGGAGAGAGAAGAAGAGAGAGGTAGGGATGAAAGGATGGAGATGGGGTAAGGAGGGAAGCAAAGGTAGAGAGGGAGAGAGGGTGGGAGAGACCCAGAGAGGGGAGAGAGGTGAGAGAGAGAAGAGGGAGAGAGGAGGGAGAGAGAAAGGGAAATATCAATAGAGAAGTAACATGGGATGGAGGTGATAGGACTTCTAAATTTTTTGTGGATTTGATATTTCATTTCAAAATTTTAAGCATTTTAATGGTATTATGGGCTAGGGTTTTTCATTTCCTATGTCTAGGGTTCACCTAAGGGATAAAACCCTCTTTAAACCCTAATAGTGTTAAGCCCTAGTCATATTTAATATTTGATCATTTACTTGTTATTAGTCATTCTTGGTTACTTAAGTTCCCACTTATTCCATCAAAATCATGTGTTTACCAACCCCAAGGTCCTAGTCTTGTTGGTTGCCACCCCTTTCAAAATATTTATTATGATTTGCCCATGGTTCACGGAAATTTTTTGCATTATGTCTAATGTTCTAAGTCCTAGGTCTAAATTAAAATTTAAGTCTTAAAGTCATGTATCGACCTAGTGATTGGCCCCATTTTAAGTCATGTCTTGAAAGCATGTGCTTTAAAACACTTTAAGTAAAGTACCTCTAGGACCCAAAGTGATAGATGTTCATTTTGTATTGGTCTTTGCTACCCCACACTAAATAAAATATATTAAAAATTGAGTGTGGAATGGCAGGGAGGCACCACGTGTCTAGCTCATATAGTGGACCTTTTAGGTCTTATACAATGCCAGTGGTGGTCCCATGATTTGAGGGCTCTAAGAGTGTCGTGTGGCACCATCCTGTCCATTCCCCACCATTCCACAGGGGCTTATAAGTGAAGACCTTGGTTGACCATGAGGGTGCAGGAAGATGCTAAGTAATCTCATTCGTTTGATGGAAGGTTAAATACAATCAAAGAATTTTACCAAGTATGGAGGCATCAAATGGGAAAATAAAGGGAATGTATTTGAAAACACATGGAAATTTTCTAGCACAACAAAGTAAAGATGTTTTAATCCTGGATGTCCAATTTGTAGAAAATTAAGTGCATGGTATAAATAAGCCTAAGTAAAAGTGATGCATAAGGAAGTTAAGTAGTGCACATCTTGGACATGTGGTGTCATTTGGGAGCCTTCCTCGCCAATCCACATGACTTGATTTGTCACCCAAAGCATGAATGTGGGGACGTAGGGAGAGGACATGTCAGCTCCATTGTAGTGCCCCTCAGTTTGTTATCAATTGTCTAACTATTGTTTGTATCAAAATGCCCAGGATATTATGATGTTTGGCTTGATGTTGGATTCACTGTTGTGATGATATTTGATGCTAATTTTATCATTGATGCTTATGTTGTGTTTAGTGTATGAATTTAATGGTTCATGCAGATTAATATTGTCTTGTGTATCAAGTGTTTATCTGATGATTATTCATATCATGTTGATTAGAAATTTATTAATGTGCATTGATGTATTTTGGTGAAGGGGAACAATGTTGCATCACTAATGCAGGAGCATCCAGTGGTGTGAGGGAAATCCTGCATCACCCAAAAATATGCTTTCCATTTATATTCCTTTTGTTTTATTTTTGTATATGTTTTTGCATTCCTAGATACCCTTTTCACCGAATAAGAGTTCCCAACATTCAGAACTACTTTTCTGCTTTTTCTGCTCAATTTCTATTTTTAGCAAGTGTGAATTTAAAGGCGTGGGAAGAAAGAAATTTATGGGAAGGTTTAGGATGGAAAAATAAGCACTTTGGAAAAAGAATCAAGTCAAGATCATTCATGGTTTGAAAGTTATTCAAGTTTCAGTTTCTTTTTTTGCCCTGAAAAACCTTCAAAGTCTAGTTTGAGTCACTAAAAGGTCTCGTACGGGCCCAAAAATTGTCAAAACTAGTAGAGTAGGTTCTTAATGAATTCTTCACTTTGATACCTTTACGACGGTGCAAACGGTTCGAAAAATGAAGTCTTGGATCAAAAGTTATGGCTTCCAGAAGTTGGCTGATTTTTGGAAAATTGTCAATTTTTGAATTAGGACTCAATTTTTGAATTTCTAATTGTAATTTTTGGTGCCAAACCACCAAAACTCATATCTCAAATTTTTTTTTTGGATCCAAATTGAAAAGGGGCTATTTATGGGCTAGTTTCTGATTTTTGGGTAGCTTTTTGGGGAAAAGAGTTTGCATGCTGGGAAAGGGGAATTTCTATAGTTTTTGTAGTTTTTTGTAATTTGCATGTATTGTAGAGCTCAAGGATTTGAGATCCTCTGCATGTAAGACTTTCCTTTCTAAACAATAATAAAATTTCTCTGGTTGTTTGCATCATTTTTTGTGTCTCGAGTTTGCTCCCTCATCAATCACTCACTTGTGAGTGCCATGTGATGCTGCGACTTTCCCTTCATAATGTGTTTTCCTGTTGTCTATGTGCATGCTCGATTGTGTGGTTTGTTGTAGGTTGCAGGTACTAGGCATCAACTCCACCCAAATTTTCAGGTTTGAGCGTGCCTTATACCCAATGGAGATAGTTGAATTGGAGATAGCATTAGGTCCCCAACGTTGAGCCATCATCTTTGACAAGGATGTGTATCCGTTGTCACCCTGGCAGTGTTGTTCATTTGTGTTTTGTGTTGTGGTCTTGTTTCCATATTTGTCATGAGGTCTGGTTTTGCTCGGTATTTTGTGCATTTGAATTAAATTGATTGATTATCATATTAAAATAAAGTTATTAAAAATTAAAAGACATTGTGATAATTGTAAATAAAAGAAAAACTTTTATATAATTATGGTATTGATAAAATAAAATTTTATTAATTCTTATTTGGCTTAAATAAATATAAGTTATGATTTAATAAAGAGATATAAAAATAAATATATTAATTAAACTATGGGGCAAATAGAATTAAAAGACAATTTAAAATTAATAAATTAGATATTTAAAAGTGGACTTATTGTGTGTAACTAAATAAATATATTTTTATTAATTGACATGTTGAGGAGTGGAAGGAAGCAATTGCCCAGAATTAAATAAATTAATTTAAAAGATAGGAGTTGCATGCTATAACGATTAAGGGAAGTGGTTATCTTGCAAAAATAAAGGGGGATTTTGCATTCTTTTTTAAAAAGAAATTTTTGGTTTCTCTATCATGAATATCTTCTAGATCTTGAAATCTTTTCTTGGGGGTTTTGGGAAGCTTTGGAATTGGGGATTTGCAATGTTGTGGAAATCTTGAAGGGGTTGAAGCTAAGTTGCAGTAGCCAGCTAGGAGTGTGAGCTCTGCATCAAATCATCAATTTGGCAAGTGGGAGAAACTAGGTTTTATTGTTATTGAATTTTACCTCTACAAATCTTAAATTAAAATTGTTAGTAAATGAATTTTTTGAAAAATTATTTTGGTCCTCTACAAATTAATTGTGCGTATATTGTAAATCTTTTATTCAGTTACTTCTTGGATGTTCAATTGTCCTTGGAATTATTATCGGTTATTAACCCAATCTAGGTAAAACTTGCAATTGTAGTACTTGAGTGTAATCTGGTTATTTTTGTTAAATATACCTTGCATGATATGCTTGGCTCATGGTGTCAATTATTCTTTCCAACTGTTCATTTTGTTCTGCAAAATTGTTTTGAAGACTCTTCAAATCTGTATTTGGGGGTGTTTAGTTTATTCCTCTGTCTGTAGCAAACAATAGACCAATTCTATTAAGTCGATATTCATTCCTCTCTTTGCTCAAATTTCATTCTGTAAAGTTCAATGGTACAGGATGTATTAAATTTACAATTGAATTTAGATTGAAAGTTCCATTATGCTTTATTTTATCAGCCATCCTTATTCCCTGCATATTTCTTTAAATTCATTCACCATTGTCTCTTACCTTGCCCTCTTATTTGTTGGTTCGCTGCTTTTAGTAATGTTTCAACTTAATAGTGGTCATAATTTATTCCTTCTAAACAGTCCTAAAAGTCTCTTCTTGGCCGAACTTGTGTGTACCCCCCCAATGCCTTCTCATTTAATAAATTGAATTCTTTGGAAAAATAGAGATAAATCTAACTTTAGTCTTAACTATACATTCACAATTCTTCATGCATTATGTCTTGGTGAGTTGGTTGTTTTGAGTCTCTGTAGATTAGCCACATTCACCTTCAATTTAGTTTAGATGTTAATTTGGTTGCGTAAGATTAGGTTCATTTGGTTTCACTTTAGTTAAATCTCAACTATCTTATAATGCATTGTGTTGCATGGTGATAGGCGTTTTAAATACCTTGTCAATCGACACCTGCATGCACCTTGTAAGAAACGATATAAACCACTGGAAAATCATCTTCTTTAGTTGGCAAATCGCCTTCTTAACTGGAAGTCATCTTCTTTAACTGGCAGTGGATACATATAATTTGTTGATAGTGATCTCAAATGGCATTTGGTTTATTCAAACTGCCCTTATCATACGCCTTTATTCATTGTTTTAGTTTTGCATAAAATTCATTTGGTAAACGTGTAGTATGTGTTTAGATTTGTTCGATGGGTTATAAGCTATTGTTAGCATTCGAATGTTGAAGTATAGATAGATATATGTGTAGATATATTTAAATATAAATATATATATAGAATTAATATATATATATACCTATATATTCATCTAAACAACATTATTGCCTCTTTGTATCTAATTTGCTATTGAAAAATGCATTAGGAATATACTTGTATAAAATATGTATATGTATATGTTTACAATTGTATATGTATATACATATATGAAATATGTGTTAGAAAAGAAAATAATATTCTACCTTCTAATTAAAAAATTATCAATAATGAAATATTGAAATGTTGAGTTAAAAAAGGGATAAATTATAGTCGAAACAAGCATCCAGCATAAATCTAAAATTAGGGGAATGGATAGATCAAATAAATTGGGTGGATTAGTTAAACTTTTAAATGATGTATTCCTCCTGTAGCTTTATATCGATTGCTGAGTGCCTTTGTAATATGAATTAGTTGAATAGTAAATTATCTTGTAATCAGATATAGAGTACAATATTTGTGGGGAAATAATGTCTCTTTTAATGTAATGCCATTTGTTTATTAGTTTGGAATATTGTGCTTAACTAAAATATTCCTCCTATATGTAATATCCTCTACAAAATATTTAATAATAATTTCATATCTGAAAATTAAATTTTCAAGTATTATGCCAATTTCATTGAAAACACCAAAACTAGTAAACTAGTCTTGCACAAAATGAACAACAAATATATTAGATCATCAAAGAACACCACAAAGTTGATTTTCTGGTATAAAGAAGCTAATACATAGGTGTGAAATTAAAATTTACAAAATCAAGCCAAACTATGGCTTCACACTCCAAAAACCACACAAATCCACTTAACGGAGGAAAAACAAGACTACCCAAATCACTCCAACTTCACCAACTGAAATAGATTGCACTAACCCAAATGAAAAATTTGAATATTAGAGCTATTACAAACATGAGAATAGTAGAATACTACTGTAGCAACTTACAAAACCAAATAAATGCACAACTATGCTGAAAAGCACTCAAAACCACACCTAAAGAACACCTAAAGCCACACATGCAAAACTCCTGAGACCAAGCTAGCAATACCCAGCTTATCCAATATGATTTAAGCCTTTGAAATAGAAGAAACACAATTCTTGCAATGACATGCATCAATGAAATTTCCAAAAAGCTCCGCAAAAAACAAATTGGACAATCCTACACACTAAAATTGAACAAACTCTAAAAACTATTGAAACAACTGAATTCTTTGAGATCCAATACAACCTCTAAATGAGATTGTTCCTAGAAACCCTTGGAACTAATACCCTTGAGCCTCAAATATCCATGGTTTATCAATCCTGAAGATTGGTCTTCATAGGTTTACCAGCCTTTGAAGAAACAAGCCGAAGCTTTCTCAAATATGCAAACAAGAATAATAAAACTTGGAGCTAAAACCAATAATAGATGAAACCAATTTTGAAACTCAAATTAGGCACAAAACTACCACTACCAAGGGAAAGAAACTTTCCTTTTTCCAGGTGTCTCCTTAAGAAATTTCAACCATGATGCTTCAAGTTCTTGATTCCCAAAATATCCAATCATTTCAACCTGCAAGACAAATGATAATCTTGTATCTGTTTGATATTGCTTCTTCCTCCAAAACAACCTAAATATTTCTTGAAAAGTATACTTGTTCTCTATAATATTGAAAAGATGAATTTAAATTTGGAAAATATTACTCCATATTACCTGGGGTTTAATAGCATTACTTGCATCTTTTCCACACAATAACCTCCTCTTTCAACTCCTTTTCAGAATTGAGTATATGCACTATCACCAAGAAAGCTAACCCAAAATCTCTTGCAGTATTTCTCAAAGATATAAATATGGTTTTTGAATCTTATAGGACAATTACAATAGTAAATATATCCTTCATAACATTAAATAAAAATCTTGGAAGAATTTACCTCATTTACCTTGGAGTTGAGGAGATCCTCCCTATCGAAAGCAACACAAACTATTCCTAACTTGGCCACAGTTTGAAGGATTCTTGATGCATATTTAGGATCAGATTTGGAGTAGTAATGGAACATATAAGGGACAACAAATGATAGCATTAAACAACATCTCATGCTCCACTAAAATCTGAAAATTGATTTTGCAGAACAAAGGCCCTTTTGATGGAAGACTATGCACTTCTTGAATCCTTCCACTAGCACAATTTGATCTCCACATAAAATTTTCAACATGAAGAAAGTGTAGAGAAGGGGGATTTACTACTCACGAGTTCTCTTCATTCAGAGAGCCTCATGGGGAAAAATTCCCTAAACTACCTCAAGGAAAAGCTAGAAAGTTCTAGAATCAGAAAGAGCAGGTCATGAAGATTTCCTGGACAAACTGACAAGCTCTCGGCCAAAGGACGTAAGCATGGGATACAAATGACAGCATGGCGTGCTAGCGTCCGAGAGGAATGCTGGCATCTCGTATGTACCAGAAGGTGAGTTTATCACATAAAATAGCTGAGTGACTACTAACAATAAGATTGCTAAGAACTTACAAAATGCGATAAGTAACAAAATGTAATGGAACTAAACTAAAGTGAAATATAAATGATAAAGTAAGAGAATAAGAGAGAAACTTCTCACAACAATCCAAGTAATGAAGCCTCTAGTACATGAATGTATTCAATACCTGAATGCATAAGATATGGGGAGATTGTTGGGGCTGTATAGGGTTTTTCCTCAGTCAAACCCCCGTTTTGTTGCTCCCACCTCCACGGATAGCCAAATAGATAGAGTGAGAGAAGTAAGCAGATGCGATGAGTGATAAAAGAAAACCAAGTAAGTAGATGCAATGAGTGATAAAAGCAAACCCCGCTCGAGGAGGAGAACCTGTATCCCAAAATGTAGGTGATAAAAGCAATCCCCACTCAAGGAGGAGAGCTCATATCACAAAGTAAGGATGCAATAGATAGGGGATATAGAATCCCAGGATTCTTACAAGCACAAGACAAGGGAAAAGTTGTTGCAAGGCTTAAGGAAGCTAAAGAGGGAGACAAGGATTGCTGCAAGAGCCAAGAGTGTTGCAAAGGGTGTTGTAAGGATGTGAGAGCTTGAAGCCAATGTAGCAAGCTATATGAAGTTGTGTAAGCAAAATAACAAGAGAGAAAATGCCAGGGCCAAAGCTAGAAAGAAGCTAAAGTGAAGCTAGAAGCACATGGAAGAAGCAATAGAATTGAAAAGATAGCATTTAAGAAGAGAAAGGAAGCAAAAAGAAGCTTCCTGAGCGGTTACAAGGCATCTCGAGCCGTTACCACCAACAAAAATCACTAGCAAGTGGAAAACATGCATGGAAATGTTCATTCGAATGTTGAAATGTCATAGGACACTAGCACAACGTGCAAACGTCCACACAGTGCGCTAGTGTCCAAACACATCACGCTACGAAACAACGAGAATGGGAAAAGCATAAGGTTTGACACAAAGTTGATGCATGAGGGTAGCTATTGCAAAGGGGTGTTGGGAATCTTGAGAAGGAGAAAGGTTGATGCAAGGGCTAAAATGAGCCTTCAAAAATGCTAGGGGAGTGGACACTAAAGCAAATGCAAGAATGTATGTGAAATTGCAAGGGGTGCAATTTTATGACTTTAGATTTTGCCCCCACTTTAGCAGGCATATGAATTTGCACTAATATGCATGCTAAAGGAAATCTACTAAACATAAATAACATCATTATTCCAAAAGGATACTATAGAGGAAGCAGATAACTCTTTGAATCAAAGAAGCATGCCCCCAAGTTGAAGACCTGCAAAAAAACACATTAGACAAGAAAAACCTGCACTAAACGGCGATGTTAGAACATAAAAAACTAAAGGATTTGAGTCAGCAAAGTAAAAGAGACCTCAATGTAGAAGGTTGTCTCAGTACTATGCATCATCCCCAAATTAAAAATAGTAACACATAGAAGAATTATAAAAAGAAGATAAGAATGTAAGGATCAGTTTCTTCAAGAGAAGAATGCACCCAAAAGATAGGGAAGCAACCAATGTCGAAGAGAGAAGGAGCATATACTCAAGATGAAGAAGATGTAGATCTTCAATCCGGTATATACAATTGGGAAAAGAAGGGAGAAGAGAAAGGCTCAATGAGAGAGCAAGAAGGGGAAATGAAAATTCCAAGAGAGATGGCTCCACAAGTACTCTCTCCTAAGGAGGTTCGAACAAAAAGTACTTTGTAGCTCCACAAAACTATGAAGTTGTACAAAGTACATCGAAGGCCCTTGTAACAATAATAGAAAAATCCTGCAGGATGAAAGCATCTCATAGGCCCACAAACCTGGAAGGAGGCAACCCCCAAGATCTCTCACATAAAGGAAGCCCCATGAAGCAAGTGCCTTATAGGCCCGCAGACTTGCAAGGATGTGTCCCCCAATATCTCTCACATGAGGGAAACCCAGTAAAGTAAGCACCTTACAGGCCTGCAGACCTATAAGGAGGTATCCCCCAATATCTCTCACATGAGGGAAACCCAGTAAAGTAAGCACCTTACAGGACCATAGATTTGTAAGGAGGAATCCCCCAAGATCTCTCACATGAGGGAAACCCAATAAAGTAAGCACCTTACAAGCACATAGACCTACAAGGAGGCATCCCCCAAGATCTCTCACATGAAGGAAACCCACTGAAAGGGGACTTCACAGAGTCATACTGGAAATCAGCTTCACGAGCACACTTGCAAAGCAACATGCTAATCCATAGACTAAACATGTTAGGAAATCTTGATGCAAAGGAGCTCTATAGGTTCTCAGTCCTGCAAAGCAAGACTAATCAAAGAATCTTGTGGCTACTGCAAGTTGTGTTGCAAGAAAGCCACATAAAAGAAGGGTCTAGTCAGGTTTTCCCCAAGCTAGACGTAAAGATATGAAGTAGGTCTAGTTGGGTTGCCCCAAGCTAGACGCTATATAATTCATTTGAGAAAAAAAATTTCAAAGGGGTCCCTTGAGAACCCTTCAAAAGAAAAAGGGGTCCACTAGAGGGATGCTTCATTTGAAAGATAGAGAGAAGAGAGGGGTTCCTTAAGAAGGACACACATCTCCATAAAAAGTTAACTGCCCCCAACACACAGGAGAGGAGAACCATACAAGATACTTAGAATATATAGGATAGAGGCAGACCTCGATATCACTTGTCATTTGGAAAAGAGGCAGGTGTATCAACAAATAAATGAGAGATGGCACCTAAATTATGAAGTTGTTGTATTTTATCCTTCAAGGCCTTACATTCACTAGTGGAATGGCCAGACACTTGATGGTATGCACATAAAGAATGTTTTTCTTTATCATTCCTATGAGATTTCTTACGTGTAGGAGAAGGAAGAGTAATCAAGTGAGTTGGCTCCAATAGTGCAGATTGTGGCTCCAACAGTGTAGATTGTGGCTCTGAATAATACATTTTGTTTTCAGAGTTGAGTTTGGTGTAATGAATCAAGCCCATGAGGCTGTAGCATGTAAGTTTTTAATCTATAATTTTATTTTTTGGAAAATAATTGAAAGTGAGTTATTTTTCTATCTCGCATCTTCTATGTTGGTATCTATTGTGGTGATTTGTGTGGGTTTTGGGTGGTGTGGCCCTCATCACAAATTGAAACCCTAAATAACTATTTTGAAACCTTAATAAGATATATATGTACATACATACATATGTATATGTATATGTATATATGTATGTGTGTATGAATGTACATATATTTGTATGTATGCATGTATATGTCTATACATAAGTATGTGTGTACATTATTTTGTCATTCTCTTATTTTATTCTTTTCAAATATTGAAAGTAGAGGATAATGATATACAAGATTTATTTACATTAAGAGATAAAATAGAAGATAAATGGTATTACATTCCAGTTCAAGATTTAGAAAAATCTATGGAAGATGATAGTACCATTGATTCATTATTGATTACTAGGACCAAATTCCAAATGTCCAAGACAATTTCATAAAAGACTATCTTAAATAGTCTCCAATTGGCTACAAGTGGGATTGGGTAGAAATATATGGTGTTCCAATCCTAGTTGATCACATGAAATAGATTGTGGTACATTAAAAAGAAGAAATATGTTTCTAAACCAAAAAGATGACAAGATAATTTGTGCTAGATCCAAGAGAGGACTATATACTGTCAAGATGGGTTATAAAATCTAAATGGCCTTGGAACAAGCCATAATAGCTAATAAAAAATTGTTAGAATAAATGGAGTTTACCAAAGTTAAGTACCTTCGCTTGAATTATTGTTCATAAGTGAATTCTAGCTAGTGATCCTCTAAAATAAATAGGCATCATTGGTCCATCAAGATGTGTAATGTACAAAAAGGATGAAGAATCAATCAGCCACCGCCTAATCAACTATTCATTTTCCAATTGTTGTTTGGAATGGGTATGAATTTATCTCAATTGGAATGGACCTCTTCACAATGCCATTTACCATCTCTTTATGGGTTGGCCAAGGCTTCAATAATCAACTTGGGAAGGATTATGGATCTGTAGCCCATCCTTACTAATATGGGAGATATGGAAAGAAAGAAACAATAAAATCTTCAATAAAAAAGAAAATTCAATAAAAACAATGATTAAAGAAATTGAAAAAGGAATATGCAAAGTGGTAAGGACAAAATTATTTTCTTCTTCTCCATAACCCTTCAAATCTTGGGATGAAGAAATAATGAAAATATGGAGCTCCCTCAATATCCCTCAAAATTTTGGAACGAGTATCCCAAAAGAAAAATCTAAAATCAAATGGTTCCCCCACCATGTGGATGATTAAAAATAGATTTTGAAGGGGATTCCAGGGGTGACCTAGGTAATTCAAGAGTAGGGAAGGTAATAAAGAATGACAAAGGTGATTTAATTTGGGCAATATCCAAAAAGATTACAAAAATTACAAACAATTAAGTTGAGTTTAAGGCTCTTTTGATTGGACTACAACTATGCAAAAAAGAGAACCTAAGAAATATTGACATCGAAGAAGACTCTCAAATATGCATCAATTTCATATACAATCAAAAGGTGCCAAACTAGAAATTAACAAATATAGTAGAATCAATATTTCCCAAATTTAGAAAACATGGGAAACATATCCATTTTTCATTTCTATTGGGAGGCTAATATAATGTAGTGTCAGAAAATGTAGCTTTTTACATTTTCACACTATGTTTGGGTCCCTTAATAAATTGGACCTAATTAAGCCTCTAATCGGCCCTATTTTGCATCTACAATCCTAATTAATTGTAATTTCCGAAAGGGGAATCATGATTTAATTAATGCAATTATTATTCTTATCATCCTAAAATGAATAGGTCTTGGCAATTTAGGTAAAGAATCAGTCACCCTAGGGTGAATGGGTCCTCTTTAGTTGCTAATTTCAAATTTTTAATATGTTTCTTGCAGCCTTTTTGTTCAAATTCAAATATTAGCTTGTAATGTTTAATTTTCAGGAAATTAGAAAATTGTATATAAAAGCAAGGTCTTTTATCAATTCAAAACTAGAGAAGCAACCTAGATTTTCAAGAGATCAAATTCAAGAGCTAAAATTATTGTCAAAGGTTTTGAAGAGCATATTTCTCAAGAATTTGTTGTAGCATTCAAGATCTCAAACATCATGTCAAAGTTATCAAGAATCATTGCATGTTTTTGGAGCTAGCATTGTGATGTAGGTTTCAAGTTTCAAATAAAGATTCAAGCATCAAGATCACATCATCAATCAAGCCAATTCATGCAAGATCAAGACCTTGGAGAGATATATTAAGTTTTAGTCCTTAAAAGTTTTCAAATCAAGGGTTTGATCTTAGGTTGAAGAAGAATTGAAGATCTATCAAAATTACAAAATTGCAAAAGTTGTCAAAGTTGCAAAAGTTGTCAAAGTTGCAAAAGTTATCAACATTGTCATCAAGCCATGGAAACTCATTTTCATAATTTATTTCTAAATTTTTCACTATGAAACTTGGAGGAAATAGTGATGCAAGAGAATCCAGTGGCGTAGGGAAATCTTGCATCACTCAAAAAAATTGTTTTCTTTATTTTCTTTAGTTGTTTTGAGTCCCGTGATGGCACTTATGGGGTATAAGACTGTCAGGCATCAAAAATAGAAAAAAAATGGGCACTTACTATTTTTAGTAAGTTGGCCAAAATTGTCTCATATGGACATGAAAATGAACCCCAAGGAGCAGAGCTGAAAAACATTACCGGTCGCGAAAGAATCACCTCAATACCCTGCACAGTTTGGGAGAAATTAGAGTTTCCATCCCGAGAAATTTCTCCAATGTAGCTTCAAATTTAGATATAAAAATTTGGAGGCCCCAAGACAACTCAAAAAGTGGCTGAAACAACCTACAGTGGATTTGTGTGTTGTAGAGCTTTCCAATGATATGCAATAATAGAAAATCAAACACCTAGATCAAAATTTATGGCCCCGCGAAGTTGGTCCTCTAAAAAGTGAATTTTATAAAAATTTCTTCCCATGCGAGAAAAACGGCGGGACTTTTGGCACCAAAACAAAAGGGGAAATTTGAACTTTCTAGAACATTCTAGGGTGGTTATTGGGGAAAATAAAAAGGGTTAAATGGGGATTGTAGAAGGTGGCTCTGATAGTGCAGATTGTGGCTCTGAATAGTAGATTTTCTTTTCTGAGTTGATTTTGTTGTAATGAATCAATCCCATGAGGCTGTAGTATGTAAAATTTGAATATGTAATTTCATTATCTAAAAATGATTGAAAGTGGGTTTTTTTTTCTATCTCGCATCTTCTGTGTTGGTGTTTGTTGTGATTTTTGTGGGTTTTGGGTTGTGTGGCCCTCATCAATTAGGAGTGCAGAACAAGGACTATAGGACTGTGAAAGAAAATTTTCAACCCCTATAGTAGGACCCGTTCACCCTAGGGAAAATCTATCCTAGGAGGACATTCAACATAGGCTTTTTATCACAAGTGCATAAAATCAAGCCCTTCTCAAATCTGCACTTTCTTTCTAGATTAGGTCAGATTAAGGTTTAATTTAGTGTTTTCATATGTTACATTGCATCATTGCATTCATTTAGTATTTTTCATTCATCTCACAAAAGTGCATTTCAAGTTGATTTACCCCATCCTAAGTCATAAGGAAAATAGTAAGATCTCCACCAAGGTTGACTCACCTAAGGGTTGAAAGTCAATCTTGTCCTAGGGGATTTCTATTTCCTAATGAAACTAGGAAGGAAAGTGTAGGTGCATACCCCCATTCAAAATCCATCACCCAAAATCTTCCCCCATTTCATTTTGGTGAACCACCAAAAAATTTGCAAAAATCTAGAAAACTCTACTACAAAAACAATAGTTTCTAACTTGGAACAAAAGGCACAAATAACAACTCAGAATTTGCATTTTTCATTTTTAGAAACCCTGTACAAGGACCCATTCACCCTTGTGAGAATGATTCCTTGAGGGCCTATTAAAACCATCTTTTCTGGGCATTTTTGTGGTCCTCTACACTTCCCAGATCCGTTGGTAAACTACTGTTTCAGTCTGACAATCTTCAAGAATTTATATTTTATGCATTAGGTATAATAATTCATTTAGTTTAGACATTTCAAATTGAAAAAAATGTTGCATTTCAAATATATGGAACAATTATTACATTATGTTTTCATTAAAAAAGTCTCTTGTTATTATACTTCATGTTCTATTTTCATATTTTGTTGAATACTCTAAGAAATCATTGTTACAAGCATATGAATATGAAGTCCTTTCCCCTATGTTCTTGTTTTTCATTGATCCCTCTCTTGTTTCTGAAACTAACTTAGTGAAAGAGAATATAATATTGGATAATCATGACAATCAAGCTTGTTCTTCTCCCAATATCTCTCATATTTGTGAAGAAGATATTTTGGTGTTAGAGGAACCCATCATTGAGAGCCATGAGAATCCTATTTGTTTCTCTTCTCTTACTTGGGGAGAAATTATTGAACAAGAGGATGCAATCATTGATAAGAAATAAAATCCAACCATTGGTATCTCCTCTACTTGTCATGAAGTTATTTTAGAAGATCCAACCATTGAATGTCATGAAAATCTAGTTTGCTCATCTCCTAAAATCTCTCCTACTAGGGAGGATATCATAATGCAAGAGGGTGATTTCATTGATACATGTCAAAAAATAGTAACATAGCTTCCTTAGATGAACATGATGAGGTGACATTAGACTTCCCCTCACTAAAAGATCATCAAAATAAGGGTAAGTCTGTTGAGGTTCTAAACATTAGATCTCCCTTGATTATTAGACCTCCTAAGAGTCCTCTAATCATTGGACCTCCTAAGAGTCCTTTAGTTATTGGACCTCCCAAGTCATCCCCTAAGCCACTTCTTATCATAGGACCACCACTACACCAACCACAACCTCTAGGAGCTATCTTAAACTTCATAAGGAAACCCACTAGTAGCAATGTTTTGTAGCAATTGAGTTATAATGCAGTTGATCATACATATAACAAAAGGAAAAATAGGCAACCACAAACCATACCTACTTCATTACCACTTCCTCAACCTATATTTCCTAGTGCTCCTCATTTTCCTTTGCATAGTGGAAAGGAGTATGATCTTGTAGAACAACTTCACAACACTCCTGCTAAGATATCCTTGTGGTATTTGATTCAAGCTTCACCTAATTATCATTAAATGCTTCAAAATTCCTTACATAAAGTTTGTATTCCTCCTAGTGTGCAACTAATGTAGAATCCCTAATTCAAGGTATGAACTTGGTCAAATTAGACATTATCTTTCGTCAAGATGAGTTACCTCCATTAGAAACACAAAAAAAAAATGATGCTTTGATGATGTTGGCTAGTATTAACAAGTGTGGCATTAAGTGTACTCCCATTGATAATGGTTCAACTAGTGTAAACCTTTTGGATAAAATTGGAGTGGAAAAGACTAAAATTCAACCAGATTCTTTATTATCCATAGTTTTGGCAATGTGGGAAAACAACCAGTTGGTGTAATAATATTACTTGTTAAAGTTGGTAGGTTACGTTACAAACTCCTATCCATGTCATGCCCAATGATCTTTCATATAATATTCTCTTAGGTAGACCATGGGTTCATGCAATGAATGTGGTACCTTCCACATTACATCGTCTAGTGAATTACACTTATAACAACAAGGTTTATATGATAAAAGTCGATCCTGAGCTTGAGAGTTGTTTAAAAATTGAAAAAAGAACGAAAAATCCTCTTACAACATTGACACTAACTACAAAAGTAGAACCCATGCAAGAGGAAGAAAAAGAGAATAATATTGAAGAAGTCACAAAGTTATTGGATGATGATTGGGGTTCATTTGATTTCACACCTATATTCATGGGAGAATATAATATTGCACACAAATCGAGAAAAGAGAAAGAAGTTGACATAATATCAACATAAGATGAGTCATCAAAATCATGTGAGTTCACAACTTTTAGCAGAGAAGAGGAAAATAATAATTACACATCCGTATATGATGAGTGTGATCATGAGAAACCACCAAATCCAAAAGAGATTGAAAAGCTTTATGGAAGAGGTTATGAACTTTTGAAACAACATGGCTATAATGGAAAAGAATGTGGTGCTAGAGAACAAGGTATATGTGTCCCTATAGAGCCTAACACACAAGAAACAACTAGTGTTCTTGGTTATTGTCCTTTGAAAGAAACTAAAGCATCAAAGAAACCTTCACTTAATATCAATTTCATCACACAAAACACTCATAGGACATCTTCAAACACATCTTAGTAATGATTGGGGTTCATTAGATGTTACACCCTCCTTTATGGGAGAGTACAAAATCTCATAATCTAAAGAGTCTTATATATGTATCATACCTTGTACTAAGTAAGAAATATCTTTGTCACAAAAGAAAACCACATCTTCTACCATTGATCAAGAGAGTACCTTGTTGAAGCTTCTCCAAGCTTGCTTGATATCTCTCCCTCCAAGAACATGAAATAATTTTTACAGCAAAAATTCATTTTATGCATATCATAGAGTTCATGGTCACTCTACTAATGAATGTAAGGATTTGAGTGATAAAATTCAATATCTTAAGGATTGTGGTGCTCTTCTTTGTATTGATGCACCTATTTCCTCTAATTGATAATGATTTTTATCCTATCATGTTTCTCATCACTATGTGGCATTGGTAGCTTTATGTGTCTTGCTCCTAGCCATTTATAGTGGTACAATAATAGGTGCAACCATATTTCTCTTGGAAAAAACATGATAGTTCTTGGTAGTTTTCTTTGTCTCTATGATTAGGAGGCAAGGATAACTAGTTTTTGGAGGTGTGCATTCTTTCTGAGGATCCTCTCTTTCTATCTTTCTACTCAAAATACCAACATAACAGGTATGCTGGCATTTTAAGTGGGGGCATACACAACCCCCCTCATTTTTTGCTTCAAAGTATGTTCTTCTTACTTCATGTGATGTGTCTTCTTGGTGATGTCATTGAGTTTGATGTCCTTCAAGAGCATGGCCTTTCTTGGCATATGACATTCCTCTTGTGGTAATGCTATGGATTGCATTCCCTAAGTTTTGAATCTTTTATCCTCAACTAGTCCTCTCTTGGAGACATTAAGCATGATGTTTCTTAAGGTGAGACCTTTCATGAACTAAGAAAATGTCTTTAAATATCTTATCTCATTGCATGTACAACCTTTTTCAAGGCCACCAAGCATAACACAACTTGCTTTCTAGTGGAGCCTTTCTCATGAGTTCCTAGCATAACACAACTTGCTAGCCTTGTGACCTAGCATGAATTTCCCATCAGCCACCTTATTTTGGGTGCATACCAACCTAGTGTGTGTTTCTCACTTTCTTGGGGGCTCACCTAGTGGACTCCGAGTTTCACTAGCCCTTATGAGCATATTTTTCATGGCCACTGAGCATAACACAATTTCCTTTCCTATGGATCCATGTGTTTCATAAGTAATTTTACATCCTTATGAGTGTATTTGATGGACGTGGCATAATGCAACTTTCTAGTCCATCTTTCTTCCATATTTTCATTAATTTTGACATTATATGTTTGTGTATCTTGTCTTGTTGCTTCATATCATACATTCATCTATTTCCCTTTGTGCTTATGTTGATTTTTCATGGGATCTTGGATCCTAGGGGCTTGGCCACCTCCTTGATATTTTTCATCCTATCCCATCACATTTGTACACTTGGACCCCTCTTGATGCTTATTTGTCTACTTTAGTGTGAGTCTAAGTGCAAGTTCATACTTTCACTAAAGTGGGGGCTAAATGTAGTGTAGAAAAATGTACACCTTTATATTTTCACACTATGTTTGGGTACCTTAATTTAATAGGACTTAATTAATCCTATAATTGACTCAATTATACATTTATAATCCTAATTAATTGTATTCTTTGAAGGGAGAACCCACAATTAATTAATTCTTATACTTAACATCTTGGAAAGTGTATGTTCTAGGCTTAGGGCCTAGGACCCATTCACCCAAGGGTGAATGGGTCCCCCTTAATTTTTAGAACCCAATTTTTAATATGTTTTTGGTAGCATTTTTATGATCCCAAATTCAAATTTTAAATTTTGGCTTGTAATGTTTAATTTTTGGGAAATTAGAAAATCATCTATAAATAAATAGTTATTTTATCAATTCAATATTAGAGGAAGAAAGAGAAGACGACTTTCACATGAGCAAATATTATTTCCAAGAGCATTGAAGACGGATTTATCAATCATCTACAGTAGAAACCAAGATCAAGATCATCATGTCAAAATTATTTGAATTCATGCATGTTTTTGGAGCTAACATTCTGATGTAGGTTTCAAGCATTCAAGTCAAGATTCAAGCATCAAGATCACATCATCAATCAAGCCATTTCATGCAAGATCAAGACCTTGGAGAGATGTATTAAGTTTCAGTCCTTCAAGGTTTTCATTCAATGGTTTTGTGAGTTGCAACATAGTAAGTGTTCATTCATCATTCCTTTCATATTTCATTGTTTCATTTCAAGGTTTAATTACCAAAACGGGTTTTGAACAAGGTAAACCCCCATTCACCAAAAACAACATTTTTTCCCTTTTAAACAATGTAAGCATCTTAAACATATTATGCAAGACCTCATTGATTCTAATCACATCTAGATTGGTAGTGTTAATGATCAAGGAAACAAGTTTGTGGCCCACCCAACTAGAATTTGTAAATCTTTACCAATCCCATGCCAAATTATAACATCTCTTCCTGGAAAGCTATTGATGCCAAGAATTATTGATAGAAACAAGGTTGGATTGAGTCAATCATGGCTCAATGCTCTGGGTCTCCAATAGATAACCCCTTGGTGTTTCACTCCACCATTCAACCTATAGGTCCTAAAAGTTGTTAGGCACCCTTGGTCACTTGCCAACCTTGCTATCAATTCCAGTTTGCTGCTGCTAAACAGTTCTTGGTGCTTATTTTCTAGTTTGTTGTCATCAATTAGTTCTTGGTGCTTTTCCTCATACACTCCATCTAGCCCTTAGTTCTTATAAAGACTAGAAAACTCCTATCATCTTCCAACTTGCATACAGGGGTGTGCATGGGTTTCAAAAGCTTTAAAACAATCAAGTGAAGGTTCTTGCATGATCTCAAAACTCCTTCCTTCCATCGCTTTCTTCATACCCTAGCTTAGGGCTTGGAGAGGCTAAAAGAATTAGGCCTCTTTACACAAAGAAAAAAAACTCCTCACTCCTCTCCTTCACCTTATCAAGCCAAATCTGCTTCTGTCACCCTTTCTCAAATCTGGAACACTTCAATATTTTTATGGTTTAGGACCTTTTCAGGCCGTACACAGGGCTAACACAGAATTTATACAAGACTTAGGGTTTCTAAGGTCTTTTCTTGGACATACAAAGGACTGTCCTCTTTCTCCAGTCACCAAGTGATTTGATAATGTCTCCTGCCCTTGTCAGAGCCTTGTAAGGTCCCCAGCAACTGCTATACACATTTCTTTAATGGAGATGCACACCCCTGCAACATGGAAAACAGATTTTGCACAATCTTTCCCTAACTGAGTGATAGACAACTCGCCTAAGAAAAGATTTTTGGCATGCCACCAACACTCTTAAAGACTTCTTTATTTACATAATGTACAAAAGGGGAGTCTAGCCTTGTTCCTACTAACTCCATACTGCTTGGTACGGTCAGGAAATAGGCTAGAACTCCATTTTTCTGATTTTTTTAACAGTCAAACAGCAAAACAGAAAAACACAATATATACAAGAAAAGGAAATAGCGATGAGTTAACTGACTATACAGCCACAAGTACGATTAAAATGACTTCCCTACATGCTGTAACAAACAACCAAATGCCTAACTCAGTTCATTTAATCGCTGTTTCCAGAAAACAAAACAGAAAACTATATCTTTATTCAACAAAATCACTGTTTTTCTTCTATTTTCATGAAACTGCCAACATCAAAAGTCTCCAACCTCTTCCCAGGTCGAGAAAGAGTCTTTTTCACGCCTCCAAAACCGTTAGGTTTCATTAGGTTTCACGTTTTTAACCAAGAATGGCAAAAAAACACGCGGTTTGAAAACACAGTGTGTTTTCGAACTTTTTACAAAAACATAGGAAATGGCCACCAAAACATTTCCTAATTTATTCAACTTTTCCCAATGAACCAAAAAGGTTCCCAAACACAAACTAAAAGGTGCTAAAGACCCAGCATAACAAAACAAAATGATTTTAAAACAACACATCAAAAATGTGCTTGTAATTTGGCACCTTGGCAGGTGCTCCTGCACCATTCTCCCCCTCTCAGCACGAAGATCAATGAACTTGAGGAGATAGCAGTGATAAATAAATCTCGTGCTTCTTGAAATATGCTTCTTCAACCCAGGTAGCCTCAGATTCAGGTTTTCCTTTCCACTTGACAAGGTGTTCCATGTAGTTTTTGTGCCTTGTAGACTTTTTCACCCTGGACTCTAAGATCTGCTCTGCCTCAAGCTGCTCTTGATGGGGTAGGGGTACATTAGTGATGTCCTTGAATACCTCATGACTATTCTGAACCTCATCACTGACTGTGCCCTTATATTTGATCAAATCAGCAACGTTGAACACCGGAGATATGCCTAAATCTGATGGTAACTCCACCCTGTAAGCATTCTTGCCATACTTGGCCAACACCTTGCATGGTCCTACTCTCTTCATTTGCAACTTGGTGGACATCCCCTTCTACAATCTGGATTTTTTGAGGTGAACCATCACATAATCACCCACTTGAAACTGCACATCTCTCCTTGATTCATCAACTTTATCTTTCAACTTTTGTGTTGCTGCTGTGATTGTCTTCTTAACCTGCTCATGAATCTCCTTCATGGTTTGACTGAAATCTTCTGCATGTCCACTTCTATTCTCCATTGTTCCAAGGTCTCTGAGCTCACAAATTCCTCTTGGATGCATCCCATACACAACTTCAAATGGGCTTTTCCCTGTAGTTCTGTTCACACTATCATTATATGCATATTCAGCTTGGGAAATCACCATATCCCAGGTCTGTCCATATTCCTTTGTCAAGCACCTCAATAGGTTACCTAACACTCTGTTAACCACCTCTATTTGACCATTGGTCTGAGGATGGTAAGCTGATCCAAATGACAAATTAGTTCCTAATCTACTCCACAATGTTTTCCAAAAATGACTCATGAATTTCACATCCCTGTCAGAAACAATACTCAATGGCAATCCATGGATTCTTACTATCTCCCTGAAGAAAAGATGGGCAATGTAACTTGCATCATGTGTAGTCTTGCATGGAATAAAGTGGCTCATCTTACTGAATCTGTCCACAACTACAAAAACACTATCAAAACCAGATTTAGTCTTAGGAAGACCCACCACAAAATCCATGCTCACACACTCCCATGGTCTGTTAGGAATAGGCAAGGGCTGATACAAACCAGCATTGCTAGCTCCCCCTTTGGCTTTCATACAAACCACACACTATTCAATGTACTTCCTAACTATTAGGATTAGGTGTTGTACACCTTGCATAATGTTTGTAATATTTTATTTATTTATTAAATCTGCATTTAATTGTTAGATCTCCATCTCTAACCTAACAAGTGGTATCAAAGCACTACACGGGTACAGTGTTTTGTTCCATAATTTTACGCTTTGATAGTGTTTTTTGGTTGAAGTCAGATATTTATTTTGAGCTTTGAGAGGGCATATCAAGTGCATACGGAGTCGGATTTTGGACTTCGAATAGTCAACGAAAAGCTTGTTCATAGCACTTTACAGTGGATCAGGTTTGGAGGTATTTTGGCATGAGTTTACTATGATATGTATACCTTGGAGGTATGGATAGTTGGATGTGTTGGCATTTGTTGTGGATGTCATTTCAGCTATGGTGATTTATTCTTGACAGCTACTGGTGCATATTGGATTCAGTGTTTGTGTTTTGAGATATCAGGTTGAGGCAGGTTTATGCTTCTTTGTGACAGTTAGTGTGACATCTCTTTGGATGTGTTCATATCTTAGTGCAGTTGGCATGGTGGAGGATGGGAGCATTCATGGATGAGATGGTGGTCACCTTGGTTCTTGTTACAGGTATCTTGTTGGAGCACATGGAGCACTTGGATTCCAGGATTGTACATGTTGCCTATGGAGTTTATTTGTTACCCCCTTATGCAATGTATACAACAAGTGGGAGATTGTTAGAATTAGGTGTTGTACACCTTGCATAATGTTTGTAATGTTTTATTTATTTAATAAATCAATTTAATTGTTAGATCTGCCATCTCTAACCCTAACACAAACATCTCTTGCTAATTTAGGCTAGTAATAAAATCTTTGTACCAGCTCTAAGGTTTTGTTTATTCCAAAATGTCCACTAAGACTACCATTATGTTTCTCTTGGATCAGATTTTCCCTCATTGATCCTCTTGGAACACATAATAGATTTCCCTTGAATAACAATCCATTTTTGCAACGTGATACTCAAAGATAATGACTATGAAAATGATTTGCAAAATCTGAACATACCTTGTAGGCTTCTGAAAATCTTCATCCTCACCATAGAGATCTTTAAACTTTCCAATCCAATGCTTTTCAGCTGTATCTCTTGGACTGTCAACATCCTCCTGCTTAATGCATCTGCCACTTTGTTTTGCTGTCCCTTCTTGTGCTTAATGGTAAATGTAAAGGCTTGAATGTACTCCATCCATTTCAAGTGTCTATTGCTTAACTTCTCCTAGGTGTTGATGTAACTGAGTGCCTGGTTATCTGTGAAAACCACAAACTCTTTGGGCAATAAATAATGCCTCCACTTCCTAAGGGACTGCACTAAAGCATAAAGTTCCAGATCATAGGTGGAGTATTTTTGCTTGGCTTCATTGAGTTTTTCACTAAAGAAGGCTACAAGCCTACCTTCTTGACTAAGGACACCTCCTACTGCTACTCCACTTGCATCACACTCAACTGTGAATAACTTATCAAAACTAGGCAACAAAAGTATAGGTTGGGTTGCTACCTCTTGTTTCAGCTTTTCAAACCCTTTATTAGCTTCTAGTGTCCATTTAAACTTTGTTTTCTGACCACCCTTGATTGTATCTAACACTGGTGCACATATACCACTAAAATTCCTTATAAACTTCCTATAAAACTGAGCCAAACCATGAAAACTTCTTACCTCAGTTGCTGTGGTTGGTGTAGGCCAGTTTAGGATAGCTTCTACCTTACTTGGATCCATCTTCAGCATTCCTTGGGATACCACAAAGCCTAGATACACAAGCTCTTGTTTGAAGAACTCACACTTCTCAGGTTGATTGCCAACTGTTCTTCTTGCAACCTTTTGAGTACCATCTCTACATGCTTCAAATGTTCTTCTGCTGTCTTACTGAAAATCAGTATGTCATCCAAGTAGACTACCACAAAAATCCCTGTGAAATCCTTAAGCACCTCATTCATTAGTCTCATGAATGTGCTAGGGGCATTTGAGAGGCCAAATGGCATCACTTTCCACTCATACAAACCATCATTCGTCTTAAAAGTTGTCTTCCATTCATCACCTTCTTTAATTCTGATTTGGTGATACCCGCTCTTAAGATCTAGCTTAGTGTAAAATTTTGCACCTCCAAGGCAATCCATTAAATCTTCAATCCTAGGTATTGGGAATCTATACCTAATTGTGATTCTATTAATTTCTCTAGAATCAGTACAAAGTCTCCATTTACCTCCTTTCTTTGTTGCCAAAACAACTGGGACTGCACATGGGCTGATGCTCTTTTGAATTAGACCTTGATTCAGCAATTCTTCCACTTGTCTTGCCACCTCTTGGTTCTGCTCCAGGGTCAGTTTGTATGCTGCTTTGTTAGGCAATGAGGCTCCAGGTATGAAGTCAATTTGATGACTTATTGCTCTCTTGGGTGGTAGAGTTGCTGGTGTTCCATCACTCACTATGCTCTTGTATTTGTCAAGCAAATTTTGGACTGCTGCTGGTAACACTGTCCTTTCAGCCTTTTCCTCTTCTTTGGGCTGCATCATGATCACATACCCTTCATTCCCTTGGTGTAGATCCTTGATGAACTCTTTGCCACTGCTCAACATAATGTTAGGAACCTTGGACTGTCCTTCATCATCCTCAACCAATGATTGCAGCTTGAAGGTTTTTCCATCCTTCTTGAATTCTATGGTATTTTCCTTTCCATGATACATAGCACCTCTGTCATACTTCCATGGCCTGCCAAGAAGAAGATGGCATGCATCCATGGGTAGCACATCACAAATCAGCTTGTCTTTGTAGCCTCCAATCGAGAATTCCACTGTAACCTGCTCATTCACTAAGACACTCTGCCCTTTGTTCAACCATGTGACTTTGTAGGGATTGGTATGAGGTACCTTCTGCAATTTTAACTTAGTTACTGCCTCCTCAGAGATTATATTGTCCGTAGAACCAGAATCTACAATAACCTTGCATACCTTTCCCAATATCTTGCACCTTGCTCTAAACAAAGCTCTCCTTTGCTTGGGTTCTTCCTTGACCGGTTGTCTGATCAACACTCTATTAAACATCAGATTTTCACCTACTTCTTGATTCTATATGACTGATCTCAGGTGTCTTTACACTCATGGTGTCCTCTTGTGCATAAGCTACTCTTTTCTCATTGCTAGATGAAGCTTTCTCCGGGCACCTATAAGCTGGATGACCTAGCTGATTGCAGTTATAACATTTCATGGTGGCAAAGTAAGAGTTACCTCTGCCTGCTCCTCTTCCTCTGTTTGAACCTCCTTGAGGTCCTCTTCCTCTATTAAATCCTCCTCTTGATGAGGTTTCACCTCCATGCTCAGTAAGCTTTGATTCACCTTGGCTTCTTTGTTCATTACCTCTTCCTTGGTAACCTCCACGCTGTCCTCTTTGATCTCTGCCTCTTCCTCTGCCCTTGGAGGACTGATCATGCTTCCTTTTATTCCTCTCTTCAATCTTGATAGCTAGCTGATAGCATTGGTGGACTGTCTTGGGGCTGAGCAAAGCCATCTCTTCCTGTATATTCCACTTCAAACCATTGAGGTACCTAGCCACTTTTAGGCTCTCATCTTCTGCCACATTTGATCTCAAACAAAGTTTCTGGAACTCTTCAGTGTAAGTGCTGACATCTTGATCTTTTTGTCTTAAACTCTGCCTCTTCTTGTGGAGTTGGATCTCATAATCATCTGGCATATAGGCTTCTTTCACTTTTGCAACCATTCCTTTCCAGGTTGATATGGGCTGCTTGCCTTCTTTCTCCCTTTCGTTCTGAACAAATTTCCACCATGTTAAAGCTGATCCTCTCAACCTTGATTTTGCCACCTTCACCTTCTGTGCTTCAGTGACTCCATCACATTCGAAGTGATTCTCCATTCCATCTATCCAGTCCATTACCAAATCAGGATCCATCTTTCCATGGAATAGTGGTACACCCTCAAGTCCTTTTCCACTTAGGGCTTTTAATGCCTTCAAGAAAGGCTCCTCCTCGAGAACAGGGTCAGGTTCAGGGACTTTGTCTTCCTCTACAACCTCTTCTTCTTTTGGCACTTTGCCTTCCAATTTCACCTTGTTCAGTGCTTCCTCAAGCTGTTCTATTCTTTCCTTTAGAGATTTGTTATCCTCTTCCTGCTCTTCAACCATCTTGGCTAACTGTGCATTTGTCACCATCTTGGGCGGTTCACTTGATTCAACTTCCTCTGACATATAAGCTGCTTTCCCAAATCTTTAGCTGCTCTGATACCAATCTAATAGAAACAAGGTTGGATTGAGTCAATCATTGGCTCAATGCTCTGGGTCTCCAATAGATAACCCCTTGGTGTTTCACTCCACCATTCAACCTATAGGTCCTAAAAGTTGTTAGGCACCCCTGGTCACTTGCCAACCCTACTATCAATTCTAGTTTGCTGTTGCTAAACAGTTCTTGGTGCTTATTTTCCAGTTTGCTGTCATCAATTAGTTCTTGGTGCTTTTCCTCATACACTCCATCTAGCCCTTAGTTCTTATAAAGACTAGAAAACTCCTATCGTCTTCCAACTTGCATACAGGGGTGTGCATGGGTTTCGAAAGCTTTAAAACAATCAAGTGAAGGTTCTTGCACAAGCTCAAAACTCCTTCCTTCCATCGCTTTCTTCATACCCTAGCTTAGGGCTTGGAGAGGCTACAAGAATTAGGCCTCTTTACACAAAGAAAAAAAACTCCTCACTCCTCTCCTTCACCTTATCAAGCCAAATCTGCTTCTGTCACCCTTTCTCAAATCTGGAACACTTCAATATTTTTATGGTTTAGGACCTTTTCAGGCCGTACACAGGGCTAACACAGAATTTATACAAGACTTAGGGTTTCTAAGGTCTTTTCTTGGACATACAAAGGACTGTCCTCTTTCTCCAGTCACCAAGTGATTTGATAATGTCTCCTGCCCTTGTCAGAGCCTTGTAAGGTCCCCAACAACTGCTATACACATTTCTTTAATGGAGATGTACCACCCCTGCAACATGGAAAACAGATTTTGCACAATCTTTCCCTAACTGAGTGATAGACAACTCGCCTAGGAAAAGATTTTTGGCATGCCACCAACACTCTTAAAGACTTCTTTATTTACATAATGTACAAAAGGGGAGTCTAGCCTTGTTCCTACTAACTCCATACTGCTTGGTACGGTCAGGAAATAGGCTAGAACTCCATTTTTCTGATTTTTTTAACAGTCAAACAGCAAAACAGAAAAACACAATATATACAAGAAAAGGAAATAGCGATGAGTTAACTGACTATACAGCCACAAGTATGATTAAAATGACTTCCCTACATGCTGTAACAAACAACCAAATGCCTAACTCAGTTCATTTAATCGCTGTTTCCAGAAAACAAAACAGAAAACTATATCTTTATTCAACAAAATCACTGTTTTTCTTCTATTTTCATGAAACTGCCAACATCAAAAGTCTCCAACCTCTTCCCAGGTCGAGAAAGAGTCTTTTTCACGCCTCCAAAACCGTTAGGTTTCATTAGGTTTCACGTTTTTAACCAAGAATGGCAAAAAAACATGCGGTTTGAAAACACAGTGTGTTTTCGAACTTTTTACAAAAACATAGGAAATGGCCACCAAAACATTTCCTAATTTATTCAACTTTTCCCAATGAACCAAAAAGGTTCCCAAACACAAACTAAAAGGTGCTAAAGACCCAGAATAACAAAAAAAATGATTTTAAAACAACACATCAAAAATGTGTTGTAATTTGACCTTATGTGTGCTCCCCACAAATTATGTAATGAATGTTGACAAACTTTAAGAAACAAATAATGATAATATAAATTAAAATGAAGGACTTATAATGTATGGTTGGGTTCATTGATGTTCAACCTAGTAAGGGCCAAACCAAAATGCTTCTTGACATTTCTTTCTCACAAAATGACATCATTAGATGTGCACCTAATGGTCCTCTTTACATTGCTAGAAGAATCAATGACAAGCCTACTAATGGGATATTAATTGATCTTGTGTGTGTAGAGAATTTGATCATCGAGGAATTATTATTTTTGCATGAACCCTATCAAGACTCTTATAAAAAATTGAAAGCATGGATCAAAATACATAATGGTTTTGCTTGCCATACTATAGGTTTGATCACCCTCCCATTAAAATTTGGATTGAAAAAAATGAATCTCATTCTCAATCATCCCATCATTGAACCAATTTTGTATGAAGCTTGGTTACCCATGGCTATGCTCCATGGATGTCATCTCATCGATAGTGCATAAATTCTTAAATTTTCCATTTGTCAAATGATATATTCAATGTGCACCATTGTGGCTTCAATCCTATGTCTTATCATGGGAATTTCTCATTGGATTTTTTTGGCCCAAACCTATGGAACCTATTAAGCCTTGTGAAGACTTCTTTTTCAAATCTTATCAAAAGTTTAAGGCAAAGTGCATAGAAAAATTATCCCTTAGCAACATTCCTCAACCCATGATTGAGCCTCCTATCATTTATGAACCTATACTTGAGCTAAAAGTTCTTCCAAGTAACCAAAACCAACCCATGACAAATCCAAAGCCTATCTCCTATAAAAGACCATGAGATAACAATATAAGTCTCGTTGCATCTCCTAATATTAAACAATTATATAAAGATAAAGAGAAAGTGGTTGAACAACATCCCATGGTTCCTTTTTTTCCACCCTTGTGGGAAGAAAAGAAACATATGGTTGATAAACCTACTCCTACACAATCACAACTCAAAAATTGTATAAAAAGAAACATAAATGCTAAAGAGTGTAGTCATATATATCATGCTATCACTCATAAATTAAAAGAAGAGAATAAAATAGAAATTCAAGATCAAACAACAATTGAAACAAAGCATGATGATCCTCCACCTTCACCACAACAAAAAAAACAACAAGAAAATTCAATGGACATTTTCATTATGCCTCATGTTTTAATTAACTTGGATGATGATAATGAGATTGCTAAAATTGATGAGGAAGTACATAATGAGTTGAATTTATTGTTTTCCTCTTCCATGAGCTTAGATGATAACAACCATGATGGTCCTTCTGTAAAGAGTGACTTGCCACATTTTGAACCTAGTGATTCTCCTAGTACAACACTTGTTGTTATCCCTTTGGCTAGTTATCCACCTTATGCATATGATGAATAAGATTGGGATGCAAATGACCTACTATAGGTTGAATTGCATGTGCCATATTCGTCTTCATTCTGTGTTCTTTGTGATTGCATGTGTGTAATGTGATCCCTCGTATAGTGCTACTTGGCATGCTTTATATGTTTGTGAGTCTACTTTGGATGACCATTTTCAATCTGTTGGTGCAATGATACAAAGGAAGCAAATTCATTGTGACATTCTTCTATTTTTATCTACATTCTTCTATATGTCATAACCATTTGTCTTGTATTTTTGTTTTGGGGATGATGCAAGGTGTCAAGACATCCAGGTCTCTTCCATGTTGACCCAAAAGATTCTTTGTGTTCTTTCTCTCTATGTGTCATTCTTCCTTTGTGCTCATTTTTTCATGAGTTATTTGGGGAATGATGATGATTCTGAGCTCAATTATATCACTACAGCAACAACAAACACTGACCCCAGATCCATGGATCCCTTGTGTTATCTTAGGATTACATATGGGGGGTAACCCTCCTTTCATGACGTAGCTTTACTCAAAAATATATGTTTTACATAGGGATTTCCAAATAAAGCTCTCATGTATTGGAATTTATTGTATTCTACTTTAAATTAATTTCTCATATCATGGTGTTTAGCAATTTTTTTAAAGTTGGGGAATACATGTCCCCACTCATTGTTTTCTTCAAAGTGTGGTCTTCTTCATGTGATGTGTCTTCTCGGTGGTGTCATTGGGTTTTATTTCCTTCAAGATTGCAACCTTTCTAAGCATATGACATTCCTCTTAGTGGTGATGCTATAGCTTGCATTCCCTAAGTTGTGAATCTTTTATCCTCGACTAGTCCTCTCTTGGAGAAATTAGGCATGATATTCCCTAAGGTGATACCTTTCATGAACTAAGAAAAACCCCTTTGAATATCATATTGCATGAATTAAGGCTGCCAAGCATAACACAACATTCTTTCCAGTGGAGCCTTTATGTTTTTTACAGCCACCAAGCATAACACAACTTACTTTCCAGTGGATCCTTTTTCATGAGTTCCTAGCATAACATAGCTTTTAGCCTTGTGACCATTTGTGTGGTGCCTTATCAAATTTATCAAGAGGTAAACTTTGGTATGGTTAGTACAATGGGATCCTATACCTAGAATGACTTCCCATTAGCCACTTTTTGGGGCTCACCTAGTGGAAAACATATTTCACTAGCCCATGTGAAAGCATTTTGTTTGCATAGTGGACAATGGGTTTCCACTTGTAAATATTTTTGGACAAACAACTAAGGCTTGATCCATACCAGTTGCAAAAATAGTCGAATCTTGATCCACCCCTCTTTCTGTTCTCATTAATTTTGGTATTTTATGCTTGTGTATCTTGTCTTGCTGCTGCATATTTCACATAGGCATGTGTCTCTTTGTGCCTTAATTTGTTGGGTTGTCATGAGATCTTAGATAGATTGGAGGATTTATCATGTCCTCCTTGAACTTTTTTGTCTTATCTCCCCAATAGTTGTACAATTAGACCTCTCTTGATGCTTGTTTAACTAGTTTAGTGTGAGTTTGAGCATAGGGCTCATCCTATCACTAAAGTGGGGGCTAAATGTAGTGTCAAAAAAGGTACCCTTTTACATTTTCACACAATGTTTGGGTCCCTTAATAAATTGGACTTAATTAAGCCTCTAATTGGCCTTGTTTGCATCTACAAGCCTAATTAATTGCAATTTTCGAAAGGGGAATCATGATTTAATTAATGCAATTATTATTTTTATCACCCTGAAAAGAATAGTTCCTGGAAATTTAGGTCGAGAACCATTTTCCCTAGGGTGAATGGGTCCCCTTTAGTTGATAATTTCAAATTTTTAATATGTTTTTGGTGACCTTTTTTTTCAAATTCAAATTTCGTCTTGTAATGTTTAATTTTTCAAGAAAATAGAAAATTGTCTATAAAAGCAAGGTCTTTTTATCAATCTAAAACTAGAGAAGCAACCTAGATTTTCAAGAGATCAAATTCAAGAGCTTAGATTATTGTCAAAGGTGTTCAAGAGTATATTTCTCAAGAATTTGTTGCATCATTCAATATCTCAAACATCATGTCAAATTTATCAAGCATCATGCATGTTTTTGGAGCTAACCTTGTGATGTAGGTTTCAAGTTTCAAATCAAGATTCAAGCATCAAGATCACATCATCAATAAAGTCATTTCATGCAATATCAAGACCTTGGAGAGATATACTAATTTTTAGTCATTCAAGGGTTTCAAATAAAGGTTTTTATCTTAGGTTGAAGAAGGATTGAAGATCTATCAAAAGTACAAAATTGCAAAAGTTGTCAAAGTTGCAAAAGTTGTCAACATTGTCGTCAAGCCATGGAAACTCACTTTTAGAATTTATTTTTGAATTGTCTACTACAAAACCCAGAGGAATCAGGAGTGCAAACCAAGGACCAGAGGACTGTGAAAGAATATTTTCAACCCCTATAGCAAGAATCATTCTCCCTAGGGAAAATTTATCCCAAGAGGAAACTCATCACATGCTTTTTATCACAGGTGCATAAAATCAAGCCCTTCTCAGATATGCAATTACCTTTTGGATTTTATCATATTAAGGTTTAATTTAGTGATTTCATGTGTTACTTTGCATCATTGCATTCATTTATCATTTTTCATTCATCTCCCAAAAGTACATTTTAGGTTGATTTACCTCATCTTGAGTCATAAGGAAAACAACAAGATCTCCACCAAGGTTGACTCACCTAAGGGTTGAAATTCAATCTTTCCCTAGGGGATCTATTTTTCCCAATGAAAATAGGAAGGAAAGTGTAGGTGCATACCCCCATTCAAAATCCATCACCCTCATTTTTCCCCCATTTCATATAATAGTGTATTTCCTATGAAAAAAAGCATGTGAATTGGAAACTACGGAGATGGTCTCAAAAAATGCTCATTGTAGCTGGGACAACATCTTGATGCGAATTTTCAAATATGAATAAATAAAATCATTGATTTTTTGTAACAAAGAACATAATACATTGGTCCTCATTAAATTTGACTTGTTCAAATAATCAGCATGTGAAACAAAGATAACAACATGATTATATCTTCATTGATACTCTCACTATCGATCTCTTTCCATTAGATGGCAAAAGAATAATTGGGATAAAAAAATAAAAATCACATGCATTGATCCAAAGATACATCCCATGAACTAGATTTGGTTGATATTTTTTCACCCCTTCAAAATCACCAATGAATGCTTTAAAAGGCACTCAGACCACCCATCATGAGACAACAACGAAACATATGTGTCTAGAATTGAATGCCCTTGCAATGGAGAAAACTTCTCCACCAAACTCAGATGATTACTCATCATATACATTGATGAGGAAGAAAATTCCATCCAAAAGGTGATCGACAACATCCTTATGGGTAAGCACATCCACAACAATATACTTGTTGGTATCTTCTTGGGAAATTTATCGATGGTATTTAGGAAGAAGATATGGAGTAAGATAATTGTGTATAGTCTCATAAAGGATCATCTAAAACAAAATGTAATGGATGTTGTCAATGCCTTCAATATGGAGCCTCAAGTTGGAAGCATAACAAGGATTTTTGACATTGTTTCAGTATATTATAGTGAGAAACACAATATATAAATCACCCTATTTTGAGAATGCATTGAAAGGGACAATATGGACGTCTTCAAATTTTACATAAGAAAAACAAGTGAAGTTATATCACTAGAGAAAATTAAGTGGGCATTTGAATTTTTAGAAGAGATACCACTACCTAATTCATCATCATCCATAGATGGCCATATTGTAGTACTCACTCCTTTTAAAGGATGATTTGTAACTATTTTTTATTTGGCTTAATAGAAAGGGTACTACCCCCATGGTAGAAACTTATCTATAAAAAAATAGTACCATTTGATATAATTCCTTCTAAGGTTAGCATTATAGATTCAAAATAATTAACTAAAAAATATTTAAAACTTATTTTACATATTTCCTAAGTTACCTCCCTTATTTGTTCAAGAGAATGGAACATTATAAATGTCATAGTTAAATATGGTGACATTCAAATTAAAATCTATCTCGAGTTGACAATAAATTCAAATTAAATATTTTTTAAATTAAAATTACTTTTGATTATTATTGGTATAAATTTGAGAGATAACAAGACTCATGGTTACCCATCATGAGGTTGCTTCTACCATTATTACACATGATACATGTATGGTTAAAACTAATGATACTATTCCTCTATACATGTCATAATTTTCTTTCTTCTATGGTTAAGAAGAGTGATATTAAATTCATCTCATTCACACCTCATGCTAATCTCGAGGATGATTAAGGATCCTTAGATTTCATGAAATCATGTAAGGAAGACTATAATAAAGTTTATAGACATTCTACTATTACTCCATGCATGGAACTTACAACACATAGACAATGAAGGTGTCTCTACTCATGGTTCCCAAACTATTTTTGACATGATTTTTGATTTATCATTTTCTACACTAACTAATAATTATGCAAAAGGATTTAATATCTTAAATATAATTAGGGATAATGAAAAAGGCTTATATTTAAAACAAGGAATAGTAGAGCCCATTCAATCAACACAAAATCAAGATTATAATTTCTAAATATAAACTCTAATTTCTAATTTGAAAATGTCTATTTAAAACCCTAGTGTCTAAATTATAAACCCAAAATATCAAATTGAAACCATAAACAACTATTATAAACCATAAAATGTCTATTTTAAACCTAATTTATAAATTATAAATCCTAATTTCTAATTTATAAATGTTTATTATTGGTGATTCTTTGAAAAAATTATCTTTAACTTAGGAAAATAACCTCTACCAGTGGTGTCTTGATTTTAGGGTTTATAGTCTAGAAATTAGGGTTTCGAATGCACATTTCTAAATTATAATTTAGACTTTATAATCTAGAAGTTATGGTTTCAAATAGATATTTCTAAATTAGAAATTAGGGTTTATATTTTAGAAATTAGGGTGTATAGTTTAGAAATTAGGGTTTGAAATAGACATTCTAAGGTTTATAATCTAGAAAATAGGGTTTCAAATAAACATTTTAGGGTTTATAATAACTATTATGGGTTTCAATTTGACATTTGAGGGTATAAATAGTTGTATATGGTTTCAATTAAACACTGTAGGGTTTCAAAATAGCTATTTAGGGTTTCAATTTGACATTTTAGGGTTAAAAATAATTGTTTAGGGTTTCAATTAAACATTTTAAGGTTTTAAAATAGTTGTTTAGGGGTTCAATTTGACATTTTAGGGCTAAAATAATTGTTTAGGGTTTTAATTAAATATTTAATGGTTTCAAAATAGCTATTTACGGTTTCAATTTGATATTTTAGGGCTCAAAATTAGACATTACTATAAATAGATTCATAATATTAATCAAAATCCATATTTGATATTAAAAAATACCTTGTAAAAGATCAAATTGATGATTTATAAGTTCAACTTGCAAATGTGGATAGTACTTGCAGACCTCCATATGAAGCCACATGGATAATGGGGGCACAAATTTGTTGGTTTTACACTTAGAGACCCATCTTCAACCTATTGTGCTCCTTGAAAGTAATGGATCAATGTGTAAACACCTTTAAATTAAAATACAACGTGAAAGAAAAATGATCGAAAAATGTCATTTTGTTTCCTTTTACCTATTTTTTAACAATAAAATAACGCCTTTGTTTGAAGGTGATTTATGCACAACCTTCAAGCAAAGGTACCTGCAACTTGTCATCCCCCTCCAAAGTAAAATATCTAATGTCTCAATTTTGAGACTCACTATTGTGGGTTTACCCATGGCCATTTGTAAACTTTTAGTTATACTTCTATGTGATGAATTATGATAGTAGTCTAGCCTAGGGTTTCCTCTTGTCACATTTACGAGCACAATTGTAATAAGGATTCAATAAATGTTACTATTTCAAGTCAATGCAATCTTTGTATTAGTCCCTTCTTTATTCCACATCGAATTTTGTATGGGTAGGTGCAAGAATTTGGGCCCACAAAATGTTCAAAAAGTGGAACTTTTTTTTCTTCTAATTTTCAAAATTTGTCACAACTGGACTAAAAATATGAATCACTTACACAAATTTTTAAAAATGTCCAGTAATATGAAACATGGTATTTTGAGTCTAGTTTTCAAATATATAATTTACTCTAATACCCAGATGATGCAAATTAATTTTTAATAGGCATGTACAAAAACCATTTTTAAAAGCCACTTTTTCTGGACCATACCATGCACATGTACGACCACCATAATTTGACCTAAATAAAATTATTTTTCTAATTCCTTTTGGGAAAAGATGTGTATTATACTGAAGATTGATGAGGATATTTTATTGCAATTTTTTTCTAAATATTTTTTTATTAAGTATTTTATTGAACCTAATTGTTATTTTTGAAAACCCCTCATATTCAATCACATTAATTTGAGTTAAACTAATAAATTTTTCAAAAAAAAAAATTGTGTAAAGAATTGTGCATAGATTGATGTCATACAATTTTCTTACAAGAAAATTAAAAAAATAGAAGTTATTAAAAAATATGAAAACCTAACATTTCAAGTTTATGGACTAGTTTCCTCATAAACTAATTAAAAAATAGAAAAAAATCCAATCATAAAAAATTACATATTTGAAAACTAGACATTGTCATCTATAATGGGCTTTAATTTCATTAAAAAATTGAAAAAAAAATTAGTCATATTGCCAAAGTTAGTTTTTCTCTTGATGTTTTCATGACATTGTACTTGTAGGTCTAAGACTAAGGGTGGATTTCCAAGCCTAAAACAAAAGCAAAGGCATGGATTTCAAATTTCAATTTTATTAAATGTGTACCTATTCTAAAATATTATGTAATTAGAAATGGGTACCCATTTTAAAACGGGTATAGAATGGGTACTCGTTTTAAAAATTTAAGTTCAAGATCTCGAGCCTCAACAGGTACCCATTTTTGTTGGGATTTTTTGCAAGCCTAAAACTTCTCCTATATATGGATCCAACTTTTTTCTCACTCATAGTTTGGATATGGATTATTAAGTATGTAAATGTGTAGCTCATAATCTATTGTGATTTCAATGTGTTGTTTCTCTTGGTAAATTGTGACTTTATGACCCACTAGATTATACACCAATTCTAGAAGTTATGGTTGACCATGCACTCTAAATGAAAAATATCATTTTTTAGAGTTTCAATAAACTCCATAAAACCAAGATCACCTGCAAAACTTGGATTAGCCTTCTACAAGGAGAAAAAACTAAGATGCAAGAGCAATTTGCATAAAGATGTGCAAATAATATTATTGGGAATAAAGAATTACATGAGATAACTTGCTTTTATAAAGCAATATGTAAAATCCTAAAGGTAAAACATAATTAGGACCTAAGTAAACTTAATAAAGTGTAATTAAATATTTAATTTCACCAATATCATTATGAACATCCAGAATACTGAGAGTGGGGTGAATTAGTATTCCATAAAACCACAATGAAATCCATCTAATTATTATCACAATTCTGATTGAATCAGCAAGAGGGAACATAAAAATAAATCAATGCAACCATGCACATGAACACCAGGATTTTTACGTGGAAAACCCAAAAAGGGAAAAACCATGGTGAGGGTTAATTCACAATATATTATATCTAGATACAAAATATTACAGGGCTCCCTACTAGGACTCACTGTCCTTGAAAAGGCTCATAGCCTGAATATAAAAAATGGCTATCCGCCAAGATACAAAGATAGTGGCTCACTGCCAAAATATTGAACTAATAGAATACACCTTCAATGTATAGGATTCAGTTCCAATGAAGCTTAGAATATAAAGTACTACCTCATAGAACAATCACTCAACAAATCTGCACTAATCCACAACTAATAAATCATTTAGGCTTAAACCTTTCTTCCACACACACTTTCACTCACACTTCACCTCCACTCATCTCATTCCTCAAGACATCTTATATATTTACAAGTATATATTATTCATCAATTAGGTCAGCCTAATTAGATGAAAAAAAATAATCAAAACTCTTTTTTTCAGCACCATATTAAACATTTTATCCATGTAGTGCATTGTACCAAGTCGGATAGAATCCATAAAGCATAACTAGTCTCCATAATGTATTGCATATGTTCTCGACCAAGACTAGAACACAATTCTCCAAACCAATAAATAAATCTCAAAGAAAACACCTTTTGGATCTGAGAACACATTTATTTCCCATCATACCACCAACAAAACCGCAACATAAGAATGTTCACCTTAATAAAATGTGGAGTCTCCCACACAGTATGCCAAGGAAGGAATAATAGTAGAATATAGAGTTGAACTCTATCAGAGATGTAAGAGAGGGGGACCAACCACGTCAAGGCCCTAGGTCATGGAGAGCCAAGAGCAGAAGGTTTCCCTAACTTACCTCACTCTAAAGGGATATTTTGGGAATGGGGATCAAGAATGATGAGGACTATAAGGTGCCTCAATCACTCTACATATCTGAACTTTAGTTTGGGATAGGTGAGCTAGTTTTTAGAATCGATAATGTGCCTCAGAAAACTCTTTGTTCAAGGATGACAACTTAGGTCTGGGACGTCAGCATGGCGTACTTGTGTCTCTCAGGCACGCTAGTGTCTGTAGAGTCAAAAAACAGTGAGCACAGTACAAACTACTCAAAAACTAACTAATCAGACTAGCCAGTTGGTTTCAATGGGAAAAATAGAATAATAAGGTAAGACAGATACAAACGAAAATGATAAAGCAGATAGATAAAGGCTAAAGTAATAAAGATAATCTCACAAAAATACACTTTTTCCAACTAGCTCCAAAAGCACATTCTCCTGCACATAAGAAAGAGGGGAAAATTATTGGGTATGTATAGGGGTTTGCCTCAGTCAGACCCCCATTTTGGTGTTTCCACCTCCACGGACATCCAGATAGCAACAAGAGAGAAATATACAATAAAGAAGTAAAAAAGGAAGGAATGCAAACAATACTATAAAATAGTAAAGAGCTACTCAACCAAATCACAAAGGAGAGGAGTGAAACATTACCACCTCCACCAAGAGCTCACTAGCCAATAGAGGAGAAAGAAGGCTTGAACAATCACCATAGCCTCAACTGCAATGAAGGGAGGTCTCGTAAAACCTCAAGCCCATGATGCAATGGCTTGCTTCACACTTGCTTTGTTGAGTTGATGAAGTGTTGTTGCTACATTGGAGTGTTGAAAATGCTGGAAGTACTTGAGAATGTGAAAGAGGGATGGATTGAATGCTTAGAGGTTGCAAAAAGATATGAGTTGAATGAAGAATGGATGAATTTAAAGGAGAAGAGGGAAGAATATGCCATTTTCAGGGTTAGTTGTTCAAAGAGGGACCTTACAAAATGACCCCAATTGAAAGTGTAATGCCTCTGCCAACTTCAGATGCAGGAATTCATCAGGGATGTAAGCACTCTTTACTGAAGTATGCACATTGTGCGGACGTATGTGCACCGTGTGAATGTATGTGTACTATGCAGGTGTCCCCAACAAATATTCTCTCACCAACACAAAGGATAGATGCCAAGTGGAAGTAAGGAAGCTTACTGATGTGGAATTTTTGTAAAAGGGGAATTTGCATAAGGGGTGCAAATTCGCTCCTATACACTTTTCCCCCACTTTAGCAAGCCCGGTTACTGATGAGTGCTTCAATAAAGTAGATTGAAAAGGTAGTAGGGTTATAAATGTATACCTAAACCGTCGAGGAAGAAAACCATAATTTGGCAAGCTCGAAAGCATAGGGTAGGCAAAGGACTCCATAGCCTGTCAAAACTATGAAGTTCTAGAATGAAAGTGTCTCACAGGCCCATAGAATTGGAAGGAGGTGACCCCCAAGATATCTCACATGAAGAAAGCCCTAAGAATTAAGCACCTCATAGGCCCACAGACCTACAAGGAAGGTTTCCTCCAAAATCTCTCACATGAAGGAAACCTAGAAGAAGTGCCCTGTAGGCCCACAAACCTGTAGGGAAGGCATCCTCCAAGATCTCTCACATGAAGGAAACCCTAGAAAAAGTGCCCTACAGGCCTGCAAACCTGTAGGTAAGGTGTAACCCAAGATCTCTTACATGAAAAAAACCTACAAAAAGTTCCCTACAAGCCTGCAAACCTGCAAGGAAGGCATCCTCCAAGATATCTCACATGAAGGAAACCCCAAAAAAATCACATTACAGGGCCATGGACCTACAAGGGAGAGACCCCCAAGATCTCTCACATGGAGGAAGCTCAGAGGAAGTGCCTTATAGGCTTGTAGACCTGTAAGGAAGGTGTCATCCAAGATCTCTCACATGGAGGAAAATTGAAAAAGGAGACTTCAGAGAGTGGAAAGTGCCTTTATAGGAACATTCCTACAAAGCAACATGTTTACCCATAGATAGAACATGTCCTGAAAGTAGCCACACAAGAAAGTAAGAAAATAGTCACACAAACCATCAATGAACTATCATCAACCCCCTACTATATCAGACCATGTAAAGAATGCACAAGAAAACAAAGTAAAAATAAAAAATCGGATCAACATGGAAGGGAAGCCTAAATGCCCCCAACGCTTTGCATCATCCCCAATTTATCAAAAATCAATCAAAAACATGGAAGAATGATGATACAAATAGAAGAAGGTTTACGACACAAAAACAACGCCTGTATCCAAGAACCAACAAGGGTGAAAAGGGTCATCTAGGAACACATAGCATGATCACAAGGGGAACACATCACAACACACACACATCTAATCTAAAGATAAAGAAGAGTTCTCCCCCTAACACTCATCAACCAAGAGGTCATCTACTTCCCACTCTATATCATCATAAGGGGAAGGGGGATGAGCCTGCAATGGTGGAATATTAAGAGGAGGAGATTTTTACCCTACCGCAACAAGGGATGAGGAAGAAGGCCCCACAAGGTCTCCTCCACTTAGCTCCACTGGTCAATTTTTTTGTGAAAATCACTAACAAGGCTAGAACTTCATCTAGAGAGTTAAACATGCACTTTGCTAAAGTTCCATGTTGTACCTCAATGGATGGAGAGGGTTGTGCCCAAGGTTCACCACTAGGCTCACTGAGTGACTCAGGAGTGGTGATGAACTCAGGGGAAGCTGGGGCTAGTTCCATTACTAGGATAGAACAGGCCAATTCAAGACCACCCTTCAGAGAAGGTGGGATCCTTTTACGCCCTCCATTACTAGAAGGCCATCCTCCATCTTCTACTTCGTCGGGGGATGTGAAATCCCCACAAATGAGGTAAGAGGTATATAGGAGGAGGAGGAGAAAACTATAGTGGATACTACTGAAGACTTTGGAAAATCCACAGGTTTTGGGAAAGGTGGGACATCTGAAAGGGACATCAACAAGGGTAGATCCACCGAAGGAGCGATAAACACCTACACATTTTTGGGGTCAGGCACACTCATAACAGGAGTCAGAAGCGATACAGAGCTTGGTTGAATAGAAGCAAAGGGGAGGAGAGAGGAGGACACAGTAGGAGGCCTTGAAGCAGGGGTGGTCATCTCCTCTTCCTCTGTAAGGCAACTTGCTCAGCTGCAAGAGCCTTTTCCAATGCTTGCATTCACATGAAAGGTAGTTTTTGTGGCTCTTTGAGCTAGAGTCTGGAGGTTGTGAAGGAACAGAACACTCCCACTCAACCATGGGAGTGTCCACTTCAACTATTTCTAGTGGTGGGATAGACTTCTGAACACAAGCAAGAGGAAGAGATTGAGAAACAATAGGGAGAGTTGGGTCTAATGGATCGACAGTGGGCCTCTTCCCACTTACTATTTTGGGAGCAAAAGCAGTGGGAGGCCACAAAGGCTAGGATATAGAGGATTCCCCATGGGGACCTTTCTTCCTACCATACCAAATGGGCCTAGGCTCCATGGGAAAAACAAAAAGCTCAAACATAGAATACTTAGGCTTTTGCCAAGTAGGCACCATAGGATTCTCCCACAAATGTGGAACAAAATATGATGGTGCCACAATAAGGCGGGAGGGAGCATCAAGATGAATAGTAGAAGAGGAAGAAGGAGGATCTTTGGACTGCTTATCTTCCTCCCTTCTACGTGCCAAGGCAACATCATTGTCATCTTTTAAGCAAGCCCTATGTGAAACAACATAAGGCGATGGATGGTATCTCACTCTCGGCATTAAGCACCCTCTCTTGTAATTTTGATAAGTTTGGTACAAGAGGTCCTTCCTAGGTGGAAGAGGACCAACGGGAATAGGCCAAGAGTAATCTAAGGAGTAACTACCATGCTCAATTGGTAATCTATAGCCAGTGTCATGGATCACATGTATGAAACCATCATAAATGAATTTCAAACATTTTTGCACAACCAAGGGAACTGCATTCATAGGTACTAACTAGGGGATACCCAGCTTCACTCTGAAGAGTTCAGACCATGGGATTATATTGAAAAAAATATTCATGGATTTAGGTCCAACCAAAATCGATAAGACAATACTACCTAGAGGAGGTATGGAAAGTTTGTCGTGCATGAAGATGGTGCTCATAGGTATATTGTACCCATTTTTATGTAGAAAGTTGATTAGCATGATCTCCTCAGTTATGATACTTGAGATGTTGAATCAATGAGAAAACCTGCTACTATGTTTCTGTTGATTTGTACGGGGATGTAGAGCGGAGATGGTTCTCTATTAAAGTCCATTGGAAAATCCTATGAGGTGAAGGTTATACCAGTACCACTACTCACAGGTTGTGCAAAGTGGATAGGTTGATGCAAGAAAAAGGCCATCGTATGCACTAAACGACACTCTCACAAATCCCCCCAAATGTTGCAAGATAAGACATTGACCCAATTAAGGTTTTTTTGCACAACACTTTCAAACCCTTCCAACTATTCGTAGGTTGGGTTGTAAGGAAAAATCCTCACAACACACACACCTACAACACTCCTATAATACGAGGAAAGGAATTTTCAATATCACAAAACAGAACCAAAATGGTTCATGTTGGGTTCACCAAAAATGTGAGAGGGGGACCAACCACATCAAGGCCCCAGGTCACAGAGAGCCGAGAGTGGAAGGCTGACCTAACTTACCTCACTCTCAAGGGATGTTTTGGGAATGGGGATCGAGAATGATGAGGACTATAAGGTGCCTCAATCACTCTAAAGATCTAAACTTTAGTTTGGGCTAGGTGAGTTGGTTTTTGGAGTCGGTATTATTCCTCAAATAGCTCTTTGTTTGAGGATGACAACATAGTTTTAGGACATCAACGCAACACACTAGCATCTCTAGGGTGCATTGGCATCTGTACGGTCAGAAAATAGTGAACATAGTATGTACTACTCAAAAACTAACTAATCGGCCTAGCTAGCTAGTCTCAATGGGAGAAAAAATAATAAGGTAAGATAGATACAAAAAAAGATGATAAAGCAGATAGATAAAGGCTAAAGTAATAAAGATAATCTCACAAAAATGTATGTTTTCCAGCTAGCTCCAAAAGCACATTATCTTGCACACAAGAAAGAGGGGAAAATTTTTGGAGCTATATAGGGGTCTTCCTTAGTCAGACACCCATTTTAGTGTTTCCACCTCCATGGACAACTAGATAACAATGAGAGAGAAATATACGATAAAGAAGTAAAGAAGGAATGCAAATAACACTAAAAAATAGTAAAGAGCTACTCAACCAAATCACAAAGGAGAGGATCAAAATTTTACCACCTCCTCCAAGAGCTCACTAGCCAATGGAGGAGAAAGAAGGCTTGAACAATCACCACAACCTCAACTATGATGAAGGGAGGTCTTGAAAAACCTCAAGCCCACATTGCAATGGCTTGCTTCGTACTTGCTTTGCGGAGTTGACGGAGCATTGTTGTTGCAATGGAGTGTTGAAAATGCTAGAAGTGCTTGAGAATGTGAAAGAAGGATGGATTGAATTCTTAGAGGTTGCAAAGAGAGATGAGATGAATGAAGAATAGATAAATTTGAAGAAGAGGGAAGAATCTGTTGTTTTTGGGGTTGGTTGGTCGAAGAGGGACATTACAAATTGACCCCAATCGACAGTGTAATGCCTCTGCCAACTTCAGATGCAGGAATCTGTCAGGGATGTAAGTGCGCCACACAGGCATCCCCAAAAAATATTATCTCACTGACACAAAGGACAGATGCCAAGTGGAAGGAAGGCAGCTTGCTAATGTGGAATTTCTCCTTCAGATTTAGTTTTCTAAGGTGAGAATGTGTAAAAGAGGAATTTGCATAAGGGGTGAAAATTCGCTTCTATACAAGAGATAAATTTCTACTCACAACCCAAAACATCTTAAGATCCAACATATAGCTATCTAAATGAGTCATGATAACATGTTTAAGAGATTAGAGTCATATTAGATCTTTTGGTGAATTCCAGACTCAAATGCCAACACAATGATCCATTACAAAATGGTTTTACCAGCAGAGAACAACTTCCGGTAAACCAAGTAGACTTCTCATATAGTTATCACCATGTTGACATCAATGAAAACATAGGAACAACCAACATAAACCATCCACGTACTTCATGCTCATGTTGCAAGGCTTTGATAGTCCCAACAATCTCCCCCTTTGGTATTGATGGAAACATGCATGACAAAAACATTTTCCAATAAATTGCAACTGAATACTCTGGATACTCCCCTTATCAAAAATGTTCTTCAAAAAAATGTTTTTCCTCTATCTCTCTATCTCTCTATCTCTCTATCTTTCTATCTCTCCCACTTTCACATCAATGACAAAGGATGGGTTTCAATATATATGTATATATGCATCAAAATGTAACCAAAAAGATATGAACAAAAAATTGAATAAACCTAAAGAAGAAACTCTGAGACTCTCCAAGATGACCTTCCATGACACTTTTCCTTCTTCCCATGAACCTTTTCAACTTATAAGAGTCTTGTGTAATATTTGAAGCTTAGTTAAGGACTCTATACCATTTGCTAGAGTATTGGGACTAAGATTAATCTCTGATAATTCACCAATATAGCCAAGAGAACAAGAAACATAAGTGTGCTTGAGTTTAATCATGTCTCTGAGTGCCACAAATTTCTTGATAAATTCAATCCTTTGATCCTGCATAGAAAATATTTTTTCCTAAAGTTGCACAATGTAGGACCACCTCTAATTACCTCTATCTTCTGCTAACTTGTATGTATCTGCATGAGTACTCATCTGGGAGTCACTCATCCTTATCTCATTTCTTATGTCCAGTGTACTACTAGACCAATCTAGGCAAAGAGAAAATAGTTCTTGTTCCTCCTCTTCATAGACTTGTACACTCTCCAATTCTTTCATCACTCTATGTGTGCATTTGCACATTTTTCCTTGATATCTTCCAAATTTCCTTTATCAGACTTGATTCTGGTAGGTGCTTCAAGTTTAGATATGTAGACCTTCAAAGAATCAATCATGCCTCTGAGATTCTCCACAATAGAAATAGATGAATCAAAATTAGCACCAGGAATAACCTTCCACAATTCTTCTAAATCTCTTTGAATATTTTCATGCTCATGTTCAAACTCACTTCCTTCTGCAACTTCTTTCTTAACAACACTCTTCCTTTTATTCCCTGTTCTAGTTGTGCTATTAGAGGTACCTTCTATATTGAGATTCTTAGGGATTTCCAAAATAATTTTAGCATAATTATCAACTTCACCCTCTGAAACTTCATAATATAATTCATATATCCATACCAACCTTGATTCAACTACTTCCATGTGATAGAAATTTGTAGAAACAAGAAAATTGATCTTTCTGGAGTACCTTTCAACAACACTTGCTAGAATAATAAACCTCCTACTCATCCTCATCTAAAAATTTCCAAAGAATGTAGCAAGGGCAGTCTCTTGTGCATTTGAGCTACCAAGATTTATCATGAATTTCTTGATTTGATGGGCAATAGGCTCTGTATTTGACCATTCTATCCTTCTTATTACTAGTAATCTCTCAAAAAGTAAAAGAGTTGATAGACAACAAGATTGCCATATCAGAATGTATTCTTCTTACTCATTGATTTCCTTTAAATTCTTTAAAAGATGTATATGAAGTAATTCACGCAAGTCATAATCCATACCTATTTTAACTATATCAATAGGAGTATGTACAACAATAGTAGAAGTTGTGAGGTCATTGCTAGGGATACAAACTTTGTGACCGATGACCAAAGCAGCATACCTTATTACCAGATCAACAATTGATCTCAAATCAATCTCTTCCCCTTCAAGATTCACACCAATAACCTCAATTATCTCTTATCACACCAATAACCTCAATTATCTCTTGCTCATCCATAGCCTTCCGATTGGGAAATGGTCTGGAGGAACACAAACTAGTTACAGCTCTAATAAATTCTCTAGTAATCAAATGTGCCTCATCAATCCACAAAGAATCATCATTAATTCTGCTTAAACTATTCGAATATACCTCTTCTCAAATTCAAGCAAAGCGACTTTCCTCCAAACATCCAACTTTTTCTCAACTAACACTCTATAGGCATCATGGCTTTCTTCCAATTCACTTTCCCATAGCACATGCTCAACTAAACTAACAACATTTCTTCTATCTTACTGTAAACAAATGTATAGATATCTTTAGTACAAAACACTCTCCGAGGGATGCGAGAGAATGCACTAGCAGACTCTTCTGACACATTCCTCAAATATCTCTTCAAATTAGCTTGCACTCTAAACACACTATTCATAACCTTTGAATTTCCATAGCAATAAAAATGAAAGATTATGCAAATAGGAATACCTCTGTAAATGCCAACAAGAAATGTATAAATATCTTGCTCCCGGAGCTCACTTCAAATTCACTTGATCTCTTCTTCAAACCATAAAACTTTGAGTTGATCCCCAAACTTCTTTTGCACACTTCTCCGAAAATACATAATCCTTTTGAATTATCTGAATTTATTTCTTCCATTCTGAATGATTGCAATAAATGCTTCAACTTGCAAGTAGATTACCTTGAGAATTGTGTATGCCTCCATTCTTCAAATTCTACAGACTTCATCCTTCACACATGTGATTGATAAAATACCTTAATTTTTTTACCACATTAAATATACTTTTGTCATGATGTGACACAAGTATCGATGAGGGGGTTTATTAGATTTTCTGATAATTTCTACCCCTTAGCCACTGCTTGACTCAAAAATTGATGAGAGTATTTGCACTGGAGGTCGGCACACATAAGATTGATAATTCCAATTCAACTTGCTTTCCTTCCTTTTTACAAATCCTTTTCATTTCCTTTCTTACTTCTTTTGGATCAATGATTTTATCATGCTTCTTGCCAGATAATTATTCTTTCTACAGTTATTAACAGGGTGTTCTGGATTTTTTCACTTACAACAAACACCATTCTTCTTTTCGTTCTCTTTTTTATTCATCAAACTAACTTTATATTCAATCTTCTTGTACTTAAGACATTTTTCAAAGAATGATAAAGAATCATTCATTTTACTTTTGCAATCCTTTTCCTTATGACCAAATTTATTACAAGAATAACAAACACCATTGAAAGATAAATAATTTTTAGCATCATGTCATTTCACAAGAGTCCTTCTAGAATTGTTTCTTAGATCCTTCATTTCTTCATCTTTGCACCGAGTCTTCTTACCAATGGATTGCTTTGCTTTAGAACTTTGACCTTCCTCAAACCCTAAACCACTCTTATCCATTGTTGATCTCTGAGAAGTAATCAATTCATCAAGCATTATCGAGCTTATCTTAAATTTGTCTTCAAAACTTCTTTCCTTTTCCATATCAGATCTCAAGATTTTTGCTTCTTCCTCAAGCTTTATTCATTCATCCATCTTCCTTTGAATTCAATTTCCTGGCATTCTTCAATTATTTTCTTCTCATCCAATTGTTGTAGCAGGCTGGAGACAATTTCATTTGCCTTAACAAATAGATCACATGCTTCAACACATTTACTTTGTAGCTTTTCAATATACTCACTCACTTTCATCAACTTGTCCTTCATATATTCTATTTCTTCTAAATATCTAGCAAAGACTACTTCTAGAGGAAAAAATTTCTTATACTCAAATTCTAGGACCTTCCTTAAGCTATTAAGCTTCTTCCGAGGAACCAAGTTCTAATCCAATTGTTGAACATCTGGAATACTCAGAGGGGGGATAAATCAGTATTCGAGAAAACCACAATAAAATCCATCTAATCATTATCACAATTCTAACTAAATCAACAAGAGGGAACATAAAAATAAAATCAATGCAACCATGCACATGAACACCAAGATTTTTATGTGGAAAACCCAAAAAGGGAAAAACTATGGTGAGGGTTAACTCACAATATATTATATCCAGATACAAAATATTATAGGGTTCACTGCCATGACTCATTTTCCTTGAAAAGGCTCACAGGCTGAATACAAAAGATGGCTATCCGCCAAGATACAAAGATAGTGGCTCACTGCCAAAAGATTGAACTGATAAAATACACCTTCAATGTGTAGGATTTAGTTCCAATGAAGCTTAGAATATAAAGTATTGCCTCACACAATAGTCACTCAAAAAATTTACACTAATCCACATTTGATAAAGCATTTAGGCTCAGACCTTTCTTCCACACACACTTTCACTCACACTTCACGTCCACTCATCTCATTCCCCAAAACATCTTTTTTATATATACAAGTATATCTTATTCATCAATTAGGTCAACCTAATTAGATGAAAAAAAAATAATGAAAACTCTCTTTGTTAGCACCATATTAAACATTTTATCCATGTAGTGCATTGTACCAATTCAACTAACATCCATAAAGCATAACTAGTCTCCATAATGTATTGCATACACTAAGTCAACAAAGACTAGAACACAGTTCTCCAAATCAACAAATAAACCTCAAAGAAAACACCTTCCATATCTAATAACACATTAATTTCCCATCATACCACCAACATAGAGACTACCAACAAAACCACAACATAAGAATGTTCACCTTAATAAAATGTGGAGTCTCCCACACAACATGCCAATCAAGGAACAATAGTATAATACAGAGTTGAACTCCGTCAGAGATAACTTTCTGCTCACAACCAAAAACATATCAATATCTAGGATATAGCTATCTAAATGAGTACTGATAACATGGTTAAGATATTAGAGTCATATCAGATCTTGCGGTGAATTTTGGACTCAAATGCAAACACACTGATCCATCACAAAAGGGTATTACCGGAAGAGAACAACTTCTAGTAAACCAAATAGACTTCTGATATAGTTATCACCATGTTAACATCAATGACAACATAGGAACAACCAACAAAAACCAACCATACTTCATGCTCATGTTGCAAGGCTTCCATAGTCCCAACACATCATTCACCAATAGTTTAGGAGTAGGTTAGTAGTCCAAATGCACCTTATGATTCAATGATTCATTGAGGGAAGTCTATTTAGAGAGAGAATAATTATAATAATAGGGAATCATGTTTTACATACCTTCATCTTGTATTTATGTAATTATATCTTTATTGACTTAAAAGAGATTTTATGTGTAGTATTTTAGACCTTGATATAGTGACAACCTTTAGGTCCAAGCATGCATCAGATGCTAGTAAATTACTTTCATTTTTTTATATTATAAGTTGTTAATTGTATTGAGGATAACTTGATGGACACCCTCCTATTTCTAGCTAATCCAAAAGTAAAAGAGATATTATCCACTCTTAGTAATTTTCCCTGAATTGCTCACATTATATTGATGAAGTATTCAATCCCCCTTTAGGATAATATCTTCTTGGTGCTTAAATAAATTGATTCTTCTAGGAGTGTGAGCACTAATATTTAGACCCTACATATACCACACTAATAGGGATAGTATGAAAAGAATTAGAAGTAGGAGGAATGACAAGGGAAGAACTAACTTGGGTGGGAGGAGGAAATATGCACTATGCAAATAACTTGAAGAGTTAACTTTAGCACCAACACTACAAATAATATCCACAATAAAAGGTTTACAAATCAATAACTTGTGAAGATAATTAGCTAACTACATAGAAGAAACAACACTAGCTAAGGGACACAATCAATCAAGAAAGCAATTGTGTACTAAAAGAAAAGTATTACCTATCAATTTATTCCTAGTGGGTGCTATGATCAAAATCAATCTCCTCATTATTATTATTATTTGTCATAAAAACAAATATTCATTTTTAGTTTAATGTTGAGTCATAGGAGGACTAAGATTATTTCTCTTCAAAGGGAAGGGAGCATATGGTAGAGCTTCTAAAATTCTGAGAATTTTTAGCCAGTTCTTGCCTTATCATGATTTATTTGCCTCTATGCTTAGGGGTAGGGTTTAGGGTATTGGTCTAAAGGCCCTCATTTCTAATTTTAGCATTCTTAAACCCTCGGTGTTTTATTTCCTCATTGACTTGTTGTAATTGGTTACGGTCATCTCAGTTACAACTTAATCTATTAGAACCAATATTATTACCAACCCATTTGTCCAGGTTTGTCAGTCGATGAATATTACCCCATTGCTTTAATTTTCCTATGGTCAGGCAAATTATTTCATATTAAAATGAATTAAGTATTAAGTATTGTTTCCCATGGGTCTAAGTCCCATCAACCTAGTTGGGTCCCCTTTTAAAACTAACCTTTGTTGCACATGCAAATTTGTTGACCATTCAACTAGAGTAGTAAATCCTAATCATTCCCTACCAACCCCGCTCGAATAAAATAATGGTTTCTAAGAAGCGACAAGGTTAGCGGGTTGTTGACACATGTACCTATCATAGGTGTGGGGCTCAGTCTCCACTATCATGCTTGGTGCTTAAGTATTTCAAATCAACGGCTATGGTGCAATTTTGAGATTATATCTTAGTCATTCCTTGCTCACCCCGCGAGATTACAATAATAGTTTGTAAAAGGCAGTGGGGTCAATGGGCGAACAACACGTGGATCTCTTCCTCCACTTGGAAAAGGATGGTGGAGCTCACAAATAGATGAGTTGGCATCCAACTAGAATAATTTCATTGGCCAAAGGATTAGCAGATGATGGAAATGAAGATTCAAATGTTGTTGACTCAATTTGAGTCGTTCAATGTGCCATCTCACACATAGAGATCTACGGTTGACATTCAAAATTGAATATATGGACATAGTAGCCATTTTGCTTCATGCTAGTGAGCAGTAATGGTAGAAGATGTATGCAGGGTCACCCACATCCAATCCTAAGGCGTGTGAATGATTGATTTCTTGAAATGATTGAAGATGATAAACAAATTTTGAAGCACCTGGGAGATTAACTATTGTACTTCAAAATCGAGTGGTTGATCGTTTGTTCACTCATGCTAGCCTACTTTGAGAATTAATGGTTGACATATTCAAGTTGCTCGATAAATGGGAGTTGGCAGTCATATTTTTTGCACAATTGTAAGTAGAAGCTAAGGAATTAGGCTTAAGTTCAAGACAAGGATGATGTGAGTGACTACATCAAGGAATTGCAAGGGTGGTAAGATTTTCTCTCCCAGGTAAGTTGATGACTGCATTATTATAGGTTGCTTGGTTATTAGTTGGTCTGTCTGGTGAAAATATCATAGGCTCTGTAATTTTGTTACATATGGTTTGCACGGGAATCCTTGCTAGAATTTCATAGAGGTCGATAAGGTTTGAATGTTGTCTTGCAAAGTTTGTAAAGTATCTTTACTAAAGATGAGTACACTCAGTGTATCTTCCTACCTAGTTAGAAGGTCTAGGAGATGCAATTTTCTTAAGTCCCATTAAGATATCCATGAAAATGAACAAGGAAAACCAAAAGTTCTTATAACTCCACAAGAAAAGGGAAAGAAGAGTGCCCATGATAAGAAATTTGTGCAAGATGGTGTCAAGAGCACTTATAATATGAGGAGTAGGGTTGTTATGGGAGATTTGAACAAGTTTAAAGAGGAGTATGTGAAGTCTATGAGGGAGGAAAAAAGAAAAAATAAGTATCACTGAGCTTGCATGGGACAACATAACTCTCCCATTGAAATCTTGGATAGTCCCTCGGGCACCGAGGTTGAAACTGATTCTAGCTACCGCCAATACTTACCATGGCTAATATAATGGAATCTAATGAAGATGAAGTGGTGGTTTCGCTGGTTTTGCAAAGACACAGAGTGGGCATGCATATTCTGGTGTTGATTGAGTAGGGTAGTATCGTGGTCCTAGTTTTTGATGATAATGTTGCCTTGGTGGCAGTTTTGTCCTTCTTAGTATATGCTTGGTTTTGTCCTTAGTGAAAAATTGGAGGCCTTCTGGCTATTATGATGGAGAATATTTTTCCTCAATGTGGACATGGATTTTGAGGGTTGTTGCAATGACTAAAGATGCATTCTAGTGGTTTTGTTGGTCTTCTTCAACAAATCATGTGGAATTTTATTCCTTTTGCTTTCCCCTGTTCTACAAATGAATACATGTACTGTTTGGGGAATGTTTCAAATTCATATGAAATTTGCATTCAAATGTAAATGAAATGAAATTATAATCAAACCCATTGCTTGTTGCGCCCTTATTATATAAAGGGATTTCAAGGTTGGTTAAAATGGTTTGAGTTTTAGGTCTCAGAATGGTCTAGGTAGAAAAGACTAAGCTCATGAAGGAGCAAATTGTAAATAGATGAGATGATGAATAGATCAAGAGGAGTCTAGGGTATGGAATTATTATGTAATGATCTTAATATAGTTTTACAGTAGCAACAGTAATAGAAGAAAGTATCAGTTCTAAAGCATATATTCTCCAATGTAATTTTCTTCTGAATTATGAATGAAAATTGTAAATGATATTTTTTTTTTCTTCAATTGTTTTGATTGAATAAGTAAGTTTGTTTCTGCTTCAATTCAAAGAATTGATTAAATGCTAAAATAAGATCATAGGTTTGGAAGGAAAGAACATGGGATCGATAAGTAGTTGTGTTTTAGGCACAATGAGTTGAATACTGCAAAGTAGTATATCAATAGCCCACCAATTACTGAGTTAAATTGCTAAGGTATTACTGGTTATTACATATGTGACTCCATTAGCCCAATGGATGAGGCACTAGTCTTTTCATCAGGTTATCCTAAAGATAAATGAGTTAGTCATGCAATTGACCAAGGGCTTAGAACGAGAATAAAAATCATTCAAAACACTTTCAATTATAACGTACCAATATAGAGTATCATTCCATTCCTTGCAATAGATAGTAATTTGTTTAAAGGTCAGCAAAATCTTTGATGAATGCTATCTATTTGTACTTTATAAGAATTTATTTGTGTGTGGAATTCAATGGTTTACATCTCTCATGTTTAATACATATACTATCATGAAGGTCAACCACACCTTTAAAGTAGTATGTCCATTAGACAACTAAAGAAGAATCATTTGTTTACAGTGTGTTTGATACTTTGACACACAAGTATCTGCAAGCATACTGTTGGGATCATCCTCCTAGGTTTAACAGAGCTTGAAGTGTAGGGGAGAAAAGTGTAGAATCCATCTCACATTCATTGGCCACTAGTCTTGAAGTTCTTGAGCATAAGGACTGGCTACTCTTTAGAGGATTTTTGAGGTTCAGCTGGAAAAAACACCAATAGGATAATGGTGAGACCTTAACATAAGCTCAATACATAAACCCTAAAAGAGTAAAAGAAGATTTAACAAGGGAAAGGTATTGATATAAACTTAGAAATTATAAAGTCTTAGATCTCAAAAATAAATTATAAGTTAGAAATAAAGCCCTAATGCTAAGAATTGAATGGGTGTAAGATTAGATGAGTCCACTAAAATGAAAAGGAAAATGAAATAACATTATAGAATTTTTCATATTTATCTAAGGTAAAATAACACACTTAGCACAAGAAAACACTAAAACCCTAGATTATTAATTAAATGTAATTTATTTAAAGCTACATAAAATATGCTTCAAAAGTAATCAAATAAAATAATGGTACTTACTAGAAGTTCGATGGAGATATTTTGTGGAAAATCTTGCTAGTTGGTTCATCAATTTGTTAGGGCATAATATGATGTCAAATGCATGCTTCTAAACCAATGTAGTATTTGTTTATCACTTTAATTCACTTCTCTAATCATGGAGTTGATTTATTTGACCACAAACTTTGAACCTCCTTGTTGATCTAAACTATGTGTACATATATGAACTCTACTTAATTTGAAAGCTAGAACACATCTATCTTGATATATACACATGTTTACGAAGGGGTGATTTTGAGTGATAACTTTTAGAATTGTGCTAGGCTAAAAGTATTCATCATTGGTCAAACCCCTAGTATTGATTTAACAATTTGGTGAAAAGGATAGAAAACAATAAGCAAACATACAATGATGTCTAAGATATTGATGTAAGTAGACAATGCATCGTTGATGTTTTGTGAATGTTATGAATGTATCTTGAGTGCTTCAGATGGATTTGTAATCAGTTAGGGTTTGTTCTTAAATGTAACTTTCTAGTACACAAACTAATGAATTTCACACTTAAATCGATTCATAATAGATAATTAGAAAAAGTCGATGAATACCAAAATCAAACTAAAAATTTGAAAAATTTGAAATCATTTTTACACCCATGAACTATGATTTCAATCTAGAATAATTAATACATGAATTAGACAATCAAAATCAATCCCTAAAAAATATTAAAATAAAATCAAATAAAATACAAATGATTTCTTTTATATTTAAAACACAATACTCATACTAAGAACTAAATAAACAATAACCCAATAAAAAAAAAGGCCCAAAACAAATTCTTTATTAAAAAAACAATTTTCTCAAATATAACCCCAATTAAGTCGATTCCTAATCGAATAATTTATTGGGCAAACGCATAATGACCTTTAAAAATAAGTTTATTAAAGTATGTGACCCATAAACGTGCATTTGACATTAGTCGCAACTTGGAAAGCCTTTAATATTTGAGCAGATAAAATATTTTGTACCTCGTAAAGTTGTAGGGACCTAAAAGGACGTTTTCAGTACATAAGTGGGTTGTATCCAACAACCCATAAACGAGTTGACAACTTTGAGGTAAAATAAGGGGACCATATCCATAACAGATCCTAGAGGGACCACACCATTATACATGTTTTTACATTTTCATGTTTTCATCACCTATGTTGTGGTCCTATAACTTGTTTCTAAGTTTTTATTTTGTTTTTTAATTGAAACAAAGTAGATCATAAAGAAAAAATAAACATTAATTAGATGTCAAAAGAAGAGTTTATACTTCACATTGTTAAGATATCTGTCAAGCATTAATTTATGTACGTTTAGGGTACACTTATTATCAATAGTGTTACTTCAATGTTCATAAACAAACACAATCAAGTATAAGATTGAGTCATGGCTTCTCTAATGCTAACATCTGAATAGACAACCATTAAACTATGTACAAAACTTTGTAGTTGTTAGATTTTTGTTTTTTAATGGTTTATCATGTTGGTTTTGTCGTATGTCCTATATCACCTACATTTTGTTTGAATAATTTATAATATTTTTTGAAAAATGTTGGTGGAATTTTTTTATCATAAAACTTTAGTAAAATTAAGTAAAGTTTACTGTAAGAGATCTAATTGTATTTATCATTGCAATAATGTTGTATTTAAGTCATCTTGTAAACGATAATAACATTTCCCCAAAGTAAATACAAGCTAATCCAATACGATGCATATACATAAGTATACATCAATCTAGACTAATTATTTTTTGTTGTGGGAGTGAAAATTACACAATTAATCTTATTTTAAGAAAAGCAAATGTGAAAGATAGAAGTGATTAGCTCTAGAATTGATGTAGATGAATAAATTTGATCTAGTGTAGACTATGATAATGTGATACAAAATATTGGTATCCTTGCTTTGTATGCTCTAGAATTTTGTACCAAAATATGATTGGTTTATAGGTCAATTCTATGGATCTAGGTCACTTCCATAAGTGTGGATGTGATTTGTAGCCTACATATTTAACCTAGAGCAATATGCATTTATATTCTCTATTTTGTCTTGAAGTTTGTTCATTTATTGTTAAGAGCCATTTGTACTTAAATATACCTATAGGGAGTCTACTAGATTGATAGGATCAAATTCTCCAAAGCCAACTCTCAAAAACCACTAGCTTACATCCTTGATAAAGTGTTGGCAAGCAATTAGAAAGCATGCAACTCTCTAAGATGACTTTTGATGCAAATTAGACTATTTTAGTGCTTGAAGTAAAAATATTCTTATGATAATACTCCTTGAGGTGCTGGGAAGTGGAATGATTCCAAGATATGATTGGATAGTACTTAGATGTGAATTAGTGTAAAGATGAATCTTTAAATACCTTGACATAACAATAATGACACAAAAGATGTACCAAGCTAACTCATGGTGAGAAATAAATACATTGGAGTTAATCAAATTTTAATTTTAACTTTGAATTTTAGGGGAGAATTTCTCATGATATGAGATCAAATATTATGTCACAAAATTGACCTAGTATAATAAAATAATAATTTAGATGTAGGGAATGAATGAACTTTATAGACGTGAAATGTGTACTAAATGTGAAATGTATGGGGAAATGTGTACAAATAAATGAGATAAGATTGAATGTGCGTAAATGGTGATAGGTGAAGGATTGGGGAATGAGCCCAAATTTGCATAATATTGCACCATTTTTTAATATGTAATTGTATTGACATTATCTCAAGATGGCTCCATAACTATTTGGAAATCAACATGGGTATGAAAATTTCACCATTACATTTTCCTCCTACTTTGAGGTGCATTCAAATCCTAACATGATCATGTATCCCAAAGTAAATGAACACTCATAAACATGTATGAAAGTAAAACCTAGGCATAAAAGGCTACCAAATTGATATAAATTAATGGACCCCAAAGGATTTTATATATGTTAATTATCCTTATGATTCTTTCTCCTTGTAAAATTACAAAATAGATAGAACATATCCAACGAGTATATTTTATCTCACAAAAAAATAGGGGAAGGACCTAGTAGTTGAGCATGTTCCAATAGTTGTTATAACATTTATTCAATTAATGCCCAATTTTTAACTATATTGCATCAATAGTTGTGACTTTAAAGTTGTTAGTGTTGATGATGAGTACCAATAATTTAATGAAATATATTCTTTAGATCTAAAAAGCAACAAATCATGTGATGCCACATCAATACACTAATAAAATATAATCTAGTGCACAAGTATTAGTCTAACTTTTTTTTGGGACTTTTTAGAAACCTTGAGAAAATGCATGCTAATGTGGCATCACATTTGATGATATAACCCTAAAAATTTAGTTATAAGAAGAGGAATTTCCAAGTAAGCTTTTGAAAAAAATTGGAAGTGATTTGAAATTTCTAAGTAGGATTTTGAGAAGCACAGAGTTAGGGTGATCAACTACTAGGTCATCTACCCTAGGCACAATACACAAACTTAGTTAACAATCTAGATAAAGTTAAAAATTATTAAACAAGGATTATAGTTAGAATATTCAATTTATGGGGAAAGTGATATAGTGTGCACCATTATCTGACATATTATACAATACCACATAAATGTGATAAATATTCTATCTAGACATGATGATGATTCTTTGTGAAGCATCTATCAATACTTGAAATAGGAACATAGTGACAATATACGCCCCCTCTAACTAGATGCATACATTGTGTGCAAGGAGTTAGATAGAGGAAATATAATACATGAAGGTAAACACACACACACACATACATATGTACATAAATACATAAAATTTAAGGAATGGATCTTAAGAAGTATTTTTCTAGGGGAGGATAATGTTTTTCTCTAAAAGAGTTGATAGGAAGGGTTTCTAGATGTATATTTCAACATGAATCATTAGATGGTGGATGTGATTATGGCATTATATGTAATATTTTAGGCCATGTACAAGGAGAATGTAGAGATTGCCACATTTTCCCAATATTTATCAAAATACATTGAATTACTACATGTTATATTGTGGGATGGATGCATGGAAGTATCTAGTCTCTTATCCCTACTTGCTCTTTCAAAATGTGGTGTATAATTTGAGCCAGAAATATTTTATTAGGGCTAAGGGTCTAGGTGGCAATAAGAGATGATCTAGTAGTAGATCTAATGATTTTAAATTGTGTTGATCATTTTGATATTTATTTCTCTTTATTTGTGTTATATTTTTTTATCATTAAACTTGTTGTAGGACTTGTTTTTTATTAATTTTTTAAAAAATGTTACATATCATATACAAAAACTAGGACTTAGATTAGGATTCTTTGAATGACTAATTCACCCTATTCCACTTCAGGAGACTAGAAAAATCTTGAATGGACTCTAGCCTTATACAATTTTTTTCTTTTAAATATTTAGCTATAATTATATAGTAATATGATTTCCCTACTCATCTTCTTCTTCAGCCAGAACCTGGTTCAAAAAGGAATACATCCATTCAATACCAAAAATGGGCTCAAGATATGTCAACTTCCTTAGAAATGAGCATCCCTTTATAGCCTTGATGTGGTAATGCTCTAGTGTTGTCATAAAATTTTCCAGGAAGGGAAGCCCTAATACCTCCTCATTGTTATACAATAGATGAAAGATATCTCACTAATGAGGACTTCCAAATCCAAGCCTCGTCATGCTCAAATTTTTTTCCAGGCCACCAAGGAACTCCCTTTTGATTAACTCCTTTTCCAATCCCTACACCATCTCTTTTGGGTATCCTAAATCCAATAGGGAGGCCAAAAATTTGGAGGGTGTTAGTGTTTTTTTCCCGTTGAACCTTGAAAACCCTATAAAGGATAGCCAAATCTTATTATTAAGGTATTTAGGATTAGGGTCCAATGAATGGGAGATGGATATAACACTTTTCTCCCCTACACTTCAGGCTCTATAGGACCTAGGTGGGTATCCCTCTATGACACTAGATGCATACATACAACTGTGATTTTATCACAGTGTTTAACAGATAAGCTTCACACAGATGACAAGGGCTTGTATGGAAAGGTACACCCCTTGTTCTCATTTAAGTTCAGGTATGAATCCAAAATAGAAAGCAAAACTAAACTAATAAAGCAGGGAAATTGTTTTGAATATAAATATTTTTGAGGATGGGGAAAGGAAAACCATGCAAGACTAATGCATGCCTTGGGCTACAAAGTCATATATTAAGTATTTTATTATGACAAAGCCAAACATATCGTGGGATTTTTTTGAATAGATTATCATCTTGTGATAACCCAACCTATGCAAGCTTACTATGCAACATACTTACGAATCCATCTAAAATAATTATACCTTCACTATCTTAGATGCAAGCATTTATATCACTCCTTGAATGAAAACTAAACAAATAAAAAGTTCAGAAAAAAATGTGTTTGAAGAACCTAAAATAACCTTATTATTTAGATTCAAAAGAAGTCACATTCTAGAGCTGGATACAATAGCATAATAGTATATATTCATATATTCCACAGTTACAAAATACAAAGGCACTATCAAGTATTGATTGATAAGCATAGACCTTCACCATTGACATTCAGAAAAATTCTATACATAATCTCTTGTCTTGCCAATATTTAGAACCTCAGAAGGAACTAACCTCAAAACCATAAGAAAAACAACAAACTTGCCTTTATAGTTTAGGCACAACTCAATAATTGACTAGGAATAAACCCTAACCCAACTAGGGTTTACACATGGTAACAAAAATATCTAACCAGGTTACAAAATTTGATCATAATGTGATCAAAATTCATTGTGAAAATCAAATTAGATTAGAAGCATTAACTCAAAACTTGTGGCTAGGAAGAAAAACTGACACTCAACACCCATACCGCTGTATTGAATGTTGTCTAATAGTGCACCCAAAATCCTATGAAATTAGTGATCAAGGCATGGAACAAGTCAAAGGGAATAACAACAAAAACAATAAATGAGTATGGGAACCATAAAATCCACTTGTCGAAGTCAGGAGATGCATTAATTTTTTTCTCAAGCCCCAAAAATTAGATCAGGTATCTAAGTCATTCAAGCATTAATGGTGCCACCGTGAAAAAATATGCCATTCCACATAATTTTCAAGTCTTTAGGCCTAAAAAATTACTAAATTAATCATTAAAAGTTCTAGATCCTTAAAAATCCATCATTTTCAGACATCAAGCGTCAAACCTCGAGTCTATCGCCTATTGGAAGAATAGGAAGATGAAGGGAGAAATGGAGGGATTTGGAAGAATGTAGAGGGGAAGAAAACTTTGGGAGTTGGGTGTTGGGTGGATGGCTTACATCCTACCACAAAGATTGGTAGAGGGTAAGAAAAAAGTCCAACATATGAAAGATTGAAAGGCTCATGACATTAGGTTTGGGGGTTAGGTAGATCAATTAACTCTTATGGTAATAAGGTAAGAGGTAAAGAGGAAGGTCAATTCCCAAAAATGTGAAACATCAACACTTAGTCAATTTTCAAAGGATTCATCAAGAATCAGTGATTGGGGAAAAGGATTAAGGCTTACGCTTAGGATGAAAGGATGACAAGATGTAGAGAACAAGACTAATCCTCGAAGTCCTAAACTTCAAGACTTAGAAAAATCTTGAAAGGCCTAATCAATACTTTGGTGATCGAAGGGATGAAATAAGGTGTATGAAGGGGAAGCAATAAGGGATAAAGGTTAATGTCAATGGCCAAAACTTGAAACACTTAGGAAAAATATGGGAAAAAGAGGTAGAAGAGATAGTGGATCAAGAAGGATAGAGGAGGCATGTAGGTATGTAGGTAAGCGAAAAACCCAAAACTTGAAACCTATCACTTAGAAAATTTTAGGATTTGTAAATGGGATTTCATGGCTATAAATTGGCAAGGAGATTTTGCAACTTAATAAAGGTCCTAAGAATGATGCACCATTGAAAAATTCTTTGATCATATATAATTGATGGGATCACAAGGGAATTGGTACAAGTTGAAAATAGTGCCACCAGTGGCTCTAGTTGAGGATGTATGCTTTAGTGAAGGATGAAAAGATTCCAAATCTCTAAGAAACCAAACCATGTGCCAAATCTATTAGGCTCTAAAATTTCCCATTCTTCAAAGCTCATTTAATGGCCCTAGGCCACTAAATGGAAATGAGAGCCAATGTTTGCCACTATCAAACACCAACTTGTTAAAGGAGATGATCTCCCTTAACCCAATTTATTTTTATCACACCATAGAAATAAAGGAAATCTCATTACTACAAGTGTAAACATATGGTTACCCCTGAACAAGTGAATACTTGCTCCATATTTGATCTTCCTACCATATGGTAACCATATAATGCAGGCCACCTCCCTGCCACATTATATTATCTATTTTTGTGATAGGTGGTGGAAAAAATTGAAAAACTAGGTCAATACCACATGAAACCATGGTACTTTCATACCTATTGACCTCCTCAAATGAATCAAGGAAAAAAGAGAATGCCTCCAATTCACATGGAAAATAAAAATACGCCACTTCAACATGTTGACTTGTTGAGGGAAACTCATCCTCTAACAAGTCAAACCAAAAACCTTGAAGCTTAGGCATACAAGAAGCACAAGCAATAAAAAAATCACCACCCTAGAGAACTTTTTGCTACTCATCATTACTGCAAGATGCATGTTGGGTCCAAGTGAAGTGCTCAAATTTAGGAACACCAACATCCACATTGTGAGAAACTATATCTTCATCACAAAGGGATGTGTTATAATTAACTTTAATAAAAATAGGGACCATGGATGACCAACAAACCTTGGGGTCATCTATGTTGATGTAAAATTTATCAACACATCCATTCAAATAATGAGACATTTTGTGTAAAGAGTTATACTCTTCATATTGTCTCTCTATTTCAATCTCTTGGCAATCTATTGAGACATATGTGCCACAAAAATCAGACTTATGACACACACCTGTCATGTTCAACTCAACAAAATATCCCTCCCATGACTTACATGAAGTACATTTCTCATGAGGAAGACTATAAGTTGTACACCCAAAAAAAAGGTTCTCATATGCATCCATGTGATTAACACAATCATATTCTTAAAGTAGAAACTCACCATAAAAAATATCATCTCTACCAAGATTTTTCTTTACATTTTTTGTTGCAAGTATGAAGGTGTTTTCATTGATGTCAATAGGTTGGTGCTGTAATTAATGTCAACTATGTGTTGAGGCATATTGTTGCATGATGAAGATGTCAAGGATATTGAGAAACTTTTGAAAAAGAGGGAAACAGTTTATTGCCAGTTGTGTAAGCATAGTTGAGATGTTGAGGAAGTGTTGTGAGTACATGGAGCTATCTTTATGTTGTAGTGTCTAGATTTTTTTTGGAATGGTGTAATGCATTGATATGGTGTCTCTAGTACTTGGCTTCCAAGTGCTTTTGAGAAAATTTGATAAATAGAGAAAATAGTGTTGCACAAGTGTTCAAAATGTGCTCCGGGATGTGCTCCACGTTTCTACTATGTTGATTCTATGCATGTGCATATCTGATATGTTGTTCTAGGTTTTTAGTAGTCACTATATCAAAAATTTGGGTGTCTAGATCATTGTGTAGAGTGATATGTATTCACTAGTGTGTGAACTAGGTTTTTAGTGGTGTTTTCTATGATATGGGAGAAATGTATTTGCTCCGCATTTCTCTAAAGTTTTGTTTCAGGTTATTTGGATCTAGGAAGTTGTTCACATTGATTGTGTCTTTCAATATTCAAGGTTTCTTATGATTTGGTGTAGTACAGTGTGTGTTTCATGTGTCAATGTGCATATGAGGTTAACTAGATGTTTTGGGTTGAATTATTTCTATGATGTGAGTTTGGATGAATTCTTTGTTGGATCTCAGGTGCTTCATGGATTGTTCTAGATCATGTAAAAGATATTTATATGGAGCATGTTTCATCTTGATCAAATGGGAAGCATGTACTTAATAGTTTATGGAGTTTAGCACAAGCAACAACTGACCTGGTGTTAACACTACATGTGAAGCCTTTCAAATTTTTTGAAAGCATTTTGAGGTGTGTCAGGACATATTTGGGTCCTATATAAGGATTTATTTAATCACCTTCATTCCTATCCACCGCAAGAATGTTTAGGTGTTGACCTAATTTGAAATTTTAAATGTAAAGGATGTGTTTCCAACCTTAGAGAAGGTTTTCAAGGTTGAGGATGATATAAATAGTGTTTTTGGAGGATCTCAAGATAGATGCGAGATAGATGTGAGTGATATATGTGATGTGAATTATAGAAGTATAGATGTGAATTTGAGCAGAGTAGTGTGAACTTCAAGTGTTGGACTTCTAAAGGTAGTGAGTTGGAGGTGTCCTCAATCTTTCAAACAAGGCTATGAAAGTGTTGGAGTAATTTTGGTGGATTCCCTATTGCATTGAGAATTTTTTCTCTATGTAACATTTCCATTCTATCTTCTTTTCTTTCTATGGCAGTGAGCCCTAGCTGTGAGCCCTATTGGATAGTCCCTCCTATTTTGGTAATGAGCCCTTGTACCAATTTTGCAATTACTTATATTGTGAGCTAATCCTCACCATTTTTTTTCCTTCATTGGGTTTTCCAAATAAATTTGGTGTTCTCTTGTGTATGGTGTTTTTGTTTCAATTTATGTTATATGCATTTTATGATTAATCACTTTAACAAAATAAGGGTTTAATGAATACTTATGGATCTTATTACTATTGATGGTTTCTGATTTTTTAATTTGATACAACTAATTCACCCCCCTCTTAGTTGTCTTTTTCATTCACCAATTGGTATTAGAGCATGGTTCCTCGGAGAAGAGCTTAACCGCTTGAGGTAAATCTAGGATGGTGAACAAGTTAGATTTCCCTAGATTTGATGGCACATACAATGCATTCTAGAAAACAAAGATAGAAGGATATCTGGCATCTCATGGGTATGAGATTGAAAAGGCAATAAAGACTCAATATGTTGCACCTACAAATGGTCCAAGCACAAGTGATGAGATCAAGGCACATGAGGTAAATGCTAAGGAAAGATTTATTATTGTGAATAGTCTTTCAAATTCTAAATTGGTAAAAGTTATGAATCTTAAGACTACAAAAGAATTTTGGGATAAGCTTGAAAGAATTTATGAAGGAGATGAGAAGTTTAAACAAGCAATGTTGCAAAATTTGAAGGAACAATTTGAGACCCTATGAATGTTTGAAGATGAAACAATTACAATATACATGTAGAGAGTTGATGAGATGGTAAGTGCTATGAGAGGTCTTAGTGTGTAAGTCAAAGAACCTAGAGTGGTAAAGAAAGTTCTTAGATCTCTTCTTGATTCATACAATGAAAAGGTATTTGCTATTGAGGAAGTTGAAAATTTTAATACTTATTCTAGAGATCAGTTGCTTGGTACACTAACTTCATTTGAAATGAGAAAAATTGATTTGAAAAATGGTACAAAAGTAGAAACTGCTTTCAAGGCTAGAAAATCAGAAAAGGTTGAAGATTCAGATGGAGAAGATCTTGATTGTTGTTATATGGAGCCTAATCAAACTCAGAGGTTAAATTTTCCCAACTTTTTTTGGCATGGTTTCCCCCCAAATTATTTAATGGGGGTTTGAGGGCAGTGCCCCCAAGATGGGGTCAAGGGGTAGGGCCTCTTGTAGGGTCCAAGGGTAGCACCCCTGGCATGCTCCCTATCGTAATATAGGGTGGGGTCAAGGGGAAGTGCCCTTGAAACCTCAAATGAATTTTATTATTTTATAAAGGCATCAGGATTTATTTTTCTATTGGTCGACATTAAAAAAACCATATTTTGTAACCGACATAAGTCAATAAAATGGCTAAGGGTTAGGGTTTTCATTGATATTGTATTGTAGAATTTGCAACGGTATTGAGTTGCAACAATTACTAGTTGTAATATGTTCGATTTGTTGGATAATAATATTGGACTCTCTATTGGTGGATTAGCTTGAGTTTGGGAGAACCACTTTAAAATTGTATCGTGTTGTTATTACTTCTATGTTTTTTTCATTCCTCTATTTAATATTTATATGCATTTAATTGATATCTTTTGCATGCTATTCCTAACAAGTGGTATCAGAGTGACTTGCACGTTCGATTATCATTTGTAGGAAAGTCTCACAGTTGAGTGGGACTCTCACAGTTAAGTGGGAGTAATAGCAGATGAGGGTAAATTGAATGTAGATAAATTCAATGGGGAAAACTATCAGTTATGGAAGATGCAGATGGAGGATTATCTCTATCAAAAGAATTTATGGAGGCCGTTGGAAGGAATAGCCAAGAAATCAGAAATAATGACTAATGAGGATTGGAATCTTTTAGACAGAAAGGTATTGGGAACCATTCGATTGTGCTTGGCACCATCTATGGCATTCAATATAACAGAAGCAAAGACAACATATGAACTGATGAAAGCTTTGACTAAATTATATGAAAAACCCTCATCATCAAATAAGATATTTCTCATGAAGCATTTGTTTAATCTGAAAATGATTGAAGGTGGATCTTTGATAGATCATTTAAATGAGTTAAATACAATTACTAGTCAATTGACTTCTATAAATGTAAAATTTGATGAAGAAGTTAAAGCTCTCCTGATATTATGTTCTTTGCCTGAAAGTTGGAATAGTTTGGTAATGGTAGTTAGTAACTCTATTTCTAGTTCAAATACCCTAAAATTTGATGATGTTGTTGGTGTTATTCTGAGTGAGGAACTTCATAGGAAAAGCTCAGGTGGATCCACATCAAGTAGTGTTTTGAATGCAGAAAGCAGGGGTAGATCAAAGGAGAGAGGAAAAGGTTATGGAGGTCATGGGAAGTCATGGGGAAAATCAAAGGATAAGAGGTCCTAATCCAAAGGAAAAAAGGATTGCTAGTACTATGGGAAACCAACTCATATGAAGAAAGATTGTTGGTCTTAGAAGAATAAAGAAAGAGACAACGGTGTTGCCACAATAGTGGTTTACACTTTCTGAGAGATTCTAATTTTTGTTGAAATCACATATTTTTAGAAAATATAATGATTTAAGCCTTGAAAATTTCTATTTAAATGATTCCAATTGAAGAGTGTTTGATCAAACCACCTTATACCAAGCCCCCTTGGATAGAACCCTGCTAGATTTAAACCATATCTATAACAAAGTCTCCTTTACACCTATCAAAATGCCGATAAGAAACCACTTTTGATTTACCTTTTGGAGGATCAAATGAATTCATTTAAAATTTATTTTTTGTAAGTATGCAATCCTTATTATAAGCTTCCAAAAAATTATAATTTTAATTAAATTTAATTGATTATTATATTTATTTTTTATTTCTTGTGAATGTAGGTTTTCACTAAAATCAAGCTCTCTTTTTGCACATATGGTAGCATATTTATCAAAAAAAATGAAAAAATATTACTGCACTAGATATTTAATTCCTTGATCCAACAAAAAAATAAAAATTAAATTTCAAATACATACAAAAAAGGTTATTATACGTTAACGGCTAATGTCTAAATTGTAATTAGTTTGACTTTGAAACTTGATTAATGAAAACATATTCAATAAAAACTATCTAACCAAGTGGAAGCACTAGATATTAGAGTTACAAAATATAAATTTGAAAGAATTATAATTTTATCCTTCATGGAAAAAAAGTTATGCATTATATGATGAGCATCACTTTTTAAAAATGTTGTTTTCTAAAAAAAACTAGTTTTTGAGGGAGATGGAAAAAGAAGTGCAATATAATTCCAAAAAATGAAAAAATATATTTAGAATATATAGACAAAATGTCACAAAACTCTAGTTTGCATCATCTTCAAATTCCTCACGGTTTAGCCGCTATAGGTGCCCAAAAGTGAAGATTTAGTTAAAAATAATAATTTTAGTGTTCAGTTTGGCCAAAAATTGTAAATCACTATTGTGGGATCACCCACAAACAAAAAGGAAATAAGGAGGAAAATTTCATAAGTACTAAATATGAAGATGATGCTTTGATTATTTCCCTAGATAATGTTGATGATTCATGGGTTTTAGATTTAGGCGCCTCATTTCATGCTATGCCACATAGAAGTTATTTTCTTGATTATGTCTAAGGGGATTTTGGGTTGGTTTATTTGGGAGATAACGAACCCTGTCAGATTGTTGGAAAGGGAAGAATTAAGATTAAGTTACATAATGGGAATCATTGGCTACTACAAGAGGTAAGGCATGTTCCAAGGCTGAGTAAGAATTTAATTTCAGTAGGGAAGCTAGCTGATGAAGGTTACATAGTTACTTTTAATGATAAAAATTGGAAGGTTTCAAGAGGTGACTTAATAGTAGCAAAAGGTGTGAAATTAGGCACGTTATATCTTTGTACATGTCATACTATTCCTTCTACTTTACTTGTTGCAAAGAAAAAACAAACAGGTTCAAGAATAGTTGTTGCGGGTTCGCAGGAAGAGACTGAAACAGTTGCTATAGGTTTTGAGTCAACACTGTGGCATAACATACTTGGGCATGAGTGAAAAAGGTATGAAGGCACTTCATTCTAAGAAATTTTTACCAAGTTTGAAATGTATTAATATGGATTTTTGTGAAAGTTGTGTATGGAAAACAAAAGAGAGTTATTTTTCTCAAGGATGGGAAGAAAAAGAAAGATGAAAATTTGGAGCTTGTGCATACAAATGTATGGGGACTAGCTCAGGTATCTTCTCTCGGTGGCTCTTGGTATTATGTGACATTCATAGATGATGCAACTAGGAAGGTTTGGCTTTATTTCCTTAGAAAAAAATATGATGTATTTGAAATATTTAAGAAATGGAGAAGCTTGGTTGAGAATGAAACATGTAAAAGGCTAAAATGTCTTAGATCTAATAATGGTGGTGAGTATTGTAGCAAATAATTTGAAGATTATTTTCCTTTAATGGAATTCGTAGGTAGAAAATGGTTCCAAGGACTCCACAAGAAAATAGAGTGGTTGAGCGCATGAATAGGACAGCATGCAAGGAGCATAAGATTGCATGTTGGGCTTCCTTTAAACATGTGGGTAGAGGCTTCAATAATATTGTATATTTAAATAATAAAGGTCCTTTAGTTCCTTTCGGTTGTGGTATTCTAGAGGAAGCATGGGCAGGTAAGAAGGTGAGTTATTCTTTTCTCAAAAACTTTGGATGTGAAGAATTTTCACATGTAGATTCTAAAAATAGAACCAAGTTGGATGCAAAATCAAAAAAATGTATCTTCATTGGATATGGAATTGATGAATTTGGTTATAGGCTTTGGGATGTTGAAAATATGAGAATTGTGAGAAGCAGGTATATTGTATTCAATGAGAAGATGTTGTACAAAGATTAGTTGCAGTAGCATGAGAAGAAAGGAAAGGATTTTGTGGTACTAGATGATACTCTAGATAGTGATGTTCTAGTAGTTCCTCATGCTCCACAACAAAAACAAGAAATACCACAAACTCTAGTGAATGTTAGATGGTCAACAAGGCTAAGTAGACCTTCTGAAAGGTTTTCTCCCTCTTTGTATTCTATTTTGTTAATAGATTTTGGTGAACTGGAAGGGTATGATGAAGCTATGTAAGTGGATACATAGGTTCAGTGGGAGCTTCCAATGAAAGAAGAAATTGACTCCTTACTGAAAAATAAGACTTGGGAATTATGTAAGTTGCCTACAGGTAAAAAGGATTTACCAAACAAATGGATTTATAGGTTGAAAGAGGAATATAGAGGTAAGAACAAATTTAAATCTAGGCTAGTTGTAAAAGGATTTGCATAGAAAAAAGGCATTGATTTTGCTAAAAAAAATTCTCTAGATGTTAAGATGACTTCTATTCATAATGTTTTAAGTATTGTGACTACTGAAGATTTGCATTTGGAATAGCTAGATGTGAAAACCACCTTTCTCCATGGTGATTTGGAGGAGATATATACAGAACAACCCCAAGGATTTGATCTCAAAGGTAAGGAGAAATTGGTGTGCAGATTGAAGAAGAGTGTATATGGCTTGAAACAAGCACCTCGACAAAGGTACTTGAAATTTGATAGTTTTATGGCTGAGCAAGGCTACAGTGGATGTAATTCTAACCATTGTATTTATTTTAAGAGGTTGGATAGTGACAACTATATTATTTTATATTTATATGTTGATGGCATGCTTGTAGTGGGGTCTAACATGGATCACACATGTGAGTTAAAATAGCAGTTAGTAAAATCATTTGCTATGAAGGTTTTGGGGGCAACAAAACAAATCCTTGATATGAAAATTTGTAGAGATAGGAAGAACAAAAAATTGACTCTAAGGTTGATTATGTTGAAAAGGTGTTGTAGAGATTCCACATGGAGAATGAAAAATTTATCAGTACACGTTTTCCTAGTTATTTGAAATTGACTAAGGACATGTGTCCAAAGACACAAGAGGACGAAGAAATGTCCAAAGTACCATATGCTTCAGCTGTAGGAAATTTAATGTATGCCATGGTATGTATGAGATTAGATATCACACATGTTGTAGGAGTCGTAAGTAGGTATATGAGCAATCCTGGATTGGAGCATTGGAATGCAGTAAAATGGGTTCTCTGGTATTTGAGAGGTACATCCAATAAAAAATTATATTTTGGGGGCTCTAATACTAATTTAGCAGGTTATGTAGACTTAGATTTGGAAATGGATATTGATACTAGGCGGAGTACTATAGGTTATTTATTTACTATAGGTGGGACAACAGTGAGTTGGATCTCACAGTTGCAAAAGGTGGTTGCTTTATACACCACAGAGAAAAAGTATGTAGTTGTAATAGAGGAAGCAAGGAGATGATATGGCCACAATCTTTCATAGAAGAATTGGGAAAATAATAGGACAACAATTATTTGTTAATGAATAACTAGAGTTCCATACATCTTGTAAAGAATTATGCCTTGCATTCAAAGACCAAACATATACAGATGAGGTATCACTTCATTTAGTTGACAATTAAGGCTATAAAAGATACATACAGATGACAATCCAATGGATATGTTTACAAAGGTAGTGATAAGGGAGAGGTTGAGCTCCTCTTCAACTTTGGTTGGTCTTCATGACTGAATATAATAAAATCATAGCAACAAGGTCCAGGGTGCTTATTTCATGTGGGAGCTACAAGGTCAATGGTGTATGATCAATCTCCAAGTGGGAGATTGTTGTTATATGAAGCCTAATCAGACTCAGAGGTTAAATTTTCTTAACTTTTATCAGTGTGGTCTCCCCTCAAATTATTTAACAGGGGTTTTGGGGTAGCGCCCTTTACGAGATCCAAGGGAAGCACTCTTGGTGTGCTCCCTATTGTGATTTAGGGCAGGGTCAAGGGGCAGTGCCCCTAAAACATCAAATGGCTTTTATTATTTTATAAAGGTGTCAAGGGTTATTTTTCTATTGGCTGACATAAAAAACCCTATTTTGTAACCAACATAAGTCTTGATAAAATGGCTAAGGGTTAGGGTTTCCATTGATATTGTAGTGTAGCATTTGCAATGGTATTGAGTTGCAAAGATTGTTGGTTGTAATCAGTTTGGTTTGTTGGATAATAATATTGGACTCTTTGTTGGTGGATGTAGCCCGAGTTTGGGTGAACCATGTTGAAATTGTCTCTTGTTATTATTTCTGTGTATTTTTTATTCCTCTGTTTAATCTTTATCTACATTTAATTGATATTTTATGCATGCAATTACTAACAAGTGGTATCAGAGTGAGTTGTGCTCAATTATCGTCTGCAAGAAGGTCTCATGGTTGAGTGGGAATCTCACTGTTAAGTAGGAGCAATGGGGAATGAGGGTAAATTGAAGGTAGATAAATTCAATGGGTAGAACTATCAGTTATGGAAGATGCAGATGGAGGATTATCTCTATCAAAAGGATTTATGGAGGCTGTTGGAAGGTGCAACATCAAGAAATACAATGAAAGGTTAAAAGCACATAACAATGCAATCTAAGCTAAACAACAAAGAACAAAGGAAAGCTAAAACATAAGTAAACTGAAAAATCTCGCCCAATATCTATGTAGTTCCATGTATGACCTCGATTGCGCTTCTCCATTTTGCTATGTAGTATAACTACCCTCAAATTTCTCTTGTGCATGTATAGCCTGTGATAGTGATTATAGGAAATATCGAAGATTTAGATAAGTAAGTGCTCCAAAAGTCACAAGATTTTGGGAGAGATTGAAATGATGAAAGATAGATCAATTTATAGAAAATTGATCATTCGAATGACAGGCCAAGATTGAAAGATAGATGGATGATTTAGATTAAAAGATTGGACATGCATTGAGATAACTGTTGGTACTAGCATGAGTGATAAAAAATAAGAATAGAGATAAAGATTAAATAATGATTTAATCTTTGAGTTTGGTATTCAAAAACAAAAGAATAGTGTTTCCATGACAAAGATAAAGATAGATTAAAAGAAACATTAAGTTCGAACACACACACAAGATTTAATTAATTAAATAAAGATATTTAATTAATAAGCATGTGCATGCATATGAGTTAGAACTAGATGACTGAATGATATGACAAAGATTTTACTCACAAAAGCAACTCAGACATTAAATCAAGAGTTAATTGACCGATTTAAAAAGATCTCGAGTCAAGTCAAAATGAATACTTAGATAACTTAAGCATTTATCCAAATATAGAAGAATGTGTTTGAAATAGACTTTTATGAATTAAATGACTTATTTAATTCAAGATTTGACATTTAGGGATTAATTAAATAAATAAGATTTATTTAATTGAGTGGTGAAAAGGTTAAATGAATAATTAAATAATTAAAGTATTTATTTAATTATAGTCAGAAATATGATAAATGATAAATTAAATAAGAATTTATTTAATTTGAAAAGAAGGATAAGGTTAATTAGTAACATAATTAAATAAAAAGCGTTTATTTAATTGATCAGATAGAATAAAGAAAATAAGAATTAATTAAACAATTAATATTATTTAATTAATAGATGAATTAAGGTTAAGGTAAATTAATTAAATAAATAGATTTATTTAATTAATCAAGAAATGAAGAACTTTAGAGAATAATTAAATAATTGACATTATTTAATCATGACCATGAAAATATGAATTATGAAGAATATTGAAGTCGCAAGCTTAGACCATATTTCGATGTCTACATTTTGCCCCTCTTTGATACAATGTCATTTTGGCGTTGTGTCAAAGAAAATTGATCAAAAAATATGCCCCATTCATACCCTGATGTAAAACAGGTGAAGGTATGCCCCCTCGGGAAAATTGACAAATTTTCAAAAAAATTCAAAAAATTTGGAAATAGTCCCGATTAGTCAATTTGATAGCCAGTAATGCAATGGAGTTGACGGAAATGAATTTAGAGGTGTTAGGGATATGTACGGGTCAATTGAAGTTGGAAGTTTACGTGGCCAGTAGATAAGGTCAGAAGAATTTCCACCCAAAACCCTAGGTATAAATAGAAAAGGGGTGAAAAATCAATTCATTGTCACCCACCTAGTTTTGAGAATTGATATTTTGCTCTAGACTCTTAGCAAAAATGTCGCCAGTTCCGCACACTCACCATCGTGCATATCAGATCCGGATGTTCAGGTAGCCTACCCACATGGACTCCCCAATATGTTTCTCAAAACCGACCTTTTAAATTTTACTTTGCATGTGTTTTTAGGCATTTATTGCATGTTTTTGTTATGCGTCATTTTGTAGAAAACTCACATTTGCATGCGTCATCACTGCATTTACATGCGGTTCGATGCAACTATAATTTTATGTAGATGTTTTGCGTAGGTTTTTTGTCATTTAAACACATTTGTATTTTGTTGAACACATTTGTTTTATAGTACCACATTTGAATTTTAACTAGATGCATATGTTAAAAAGAGATGCATTTGAAATTGTTTTAAATGCATATGCATAAAGTATAAGGTTTCATTATGCATAACTGTAAAGATTCGCATTTGAATTTATGCATGCAGTTGCATTTTACACGCTTCTGTGATGTAGAATGACACATTTGACATATTTTGATGCATTTGCAAAATTAATTGATGCATTTGAATTTGTGAAACACATTTGCAAAGGAAGTGACACATTTGAATGTTATGGATTTTGTTGAATTTTGACTAGGATATATCATTGTTGCTAACATGATGAGGCATGTACAATGCCACTACAGGTTGTATTAGATCCTATCTACATGAGGGCATCTAGACTGTTGACTTTCCACTTTCATGATAGTTTGCGGAGTGGAGAGAAATGGTTTTTATGGCATTTGGGTCTTCATCACGTTACTTTCATGCCCACTACTCGGGAAAACTAGGTGTTGTTGACTGCGTTATGCAAGTGGTGGCACTCTGAGATTTCATCATTTCATTTTCCTATTGGTGAGGCAACAGTGACATTAGAGGACATCTATAAGATTCTAAGACTTCCTATTAGAGGGACCAGAGTCATGTATGACACACAGAGGGGTTTCTCTGAGATTTGTAGATATTACCCTCATGATGACATTAGAGAGTTAGGGATTGATCACTATGAGATTAGGTGGCATGTCCTAGCACAGAGGTATAGGTAGTTAGACTGTCATTTTTGTACCTTGATTGGTGGCATAGTCCTCCCTAATCATCAAGGTCATGGACTTCCTATGGGATGGGGAGAGATTCCAGTTGGTGTGCTGGAGAGGGGAGTTGTTTATGCCTAGGGCCCATGTCTTTTAGCGATGTTATATTTCCATTTTCATGATATAGCATACAAAGATGGCCAGTCTATGTCTTGTGGTACCACACTCCTAATGGTATGGGTGTGGGAACACATCACCATTTTTTGTCCACCAATGACAGTGGATATTTAGCAGGGATCACCTTATGCCTTCTAGTATGTGGGGGCTAATACTCAGCATCATGTTGGGGATACTAGATTCTATAGACATGTCATCAACACAATGGTTCAATTTACTTGGAGGTTGTATATGGATTGTCCATAATGGCCTCGTGAGGATAGTCATCTGACTTTGTGTTGACAGACTCAGTATTTGATTGGACAGATAGTTTCTCACATTCATATTATTGAGAGACACTTGCTAGATCAGGTTTTGTGTCAGTTTGGAGAGGTTCAGGATGAGCCTCGAGGCCAAGCAGAGTATGTGAGGTCTTCCAGAGAGATCACATTATGGGGTGTTGAGATTTTAGTGGCTACCGCAAAGGCCTCCATTGATGCATTACAGCTAGTACAATGGGCTTGGAAATGCGGAGCAACTGATCTAGGCACTACAATAGCATATGATACATGGTGGGCAGATCACAAACCAGTTCCATTGATAGAACCAAATCAGGATGTGTTGGTAGAGCGGCGAGGGACAAGGCCACATGGCAGGCATAGCTAAGGTGGAGGTGGTCATGGTGATGATGGAGATGGTCGTGGCAGTGGTCGGAGGGCTGGTGGGAGAGGTAGACGTGGTCGGAGAGGATGAGGTCCACCTTTGTCACCCATCCAGGAGGCAATCCAAGAGGGAGAGGATGTGCACATGCTAGATATTGGCAGAGGTAAGGAGGAGGCGGATGCTGAGATTGACAAAGATGAGGTTCATGTTGGAGTTGTTGGGGAGGAGCATGCCATAGAGGAGGACATTCTAGAGTAGCATGCAGAGGTAGAGGTGGGGAGGGAGGAGGCCAAGATAGATGCCCTTGGTTTTCCTGGTGTGTATCAGGATGACATTGATGAGGATGATGATTAGGAGTGAGAGCTGCATGATAGGATTTTGGAGGAGATGGAGGATGATGATGGGTTAGAGAGAGTTTGACAGGATGATACTGGGGCTGTTGATCTGGATACCAGGACTCTTTGTGCTCAAATTGCCTCCTTGGAGGAGAGATGAGGGTTTTGATGTCAGAGCATGATGTATGGAGAGGGACAAAGCCTATATGGACAAAGACCAGGCTATACCTCAGAGATAGGAGACTGAGTAGCGGGTTACAGAGATTAGAGCTCTTTGCAATGGGCCATTTGATGCTTTTTCTTGAGAGTTAGTCAGATCAATAGAGAGGGCTTCCTACTATAGAGATTTATATGAGGCAGAAGTTCCTACAAAGAGATGGGCTCCCAGTTTCTCACAGGCATGCAACGAAAGGTCCCAGACCAAGACTCACACTAGGATAGTGACCACAGAGGGTGTTGAGGGGCCACTCAGATTTGGACCTTATGACAGGCCTCCTTCTGCCCACAGATCATTAGGATCCTGACATCATACGCCTACACAGTCTAGTCATGGGAGCAATGATAGTTCCAGATAGGGAAATTTCTTGATATGTACTAAGACATTGTATTATGATCATATATCCTACGGGCTTCATATTTATTGATACATTATGACATTGTGATGTGACACTTTTTGAGCGATTATATATATATGATTTTCGCGGTGATTCTCATGATATGCAGTTCTATGTATGATTATGCAGTCTATTATTTATGCATGTTATGTCTATATGAGATGCCTATGTGATGGATTATCATATATACTTTATGATGTTTTTATGCAGCCTATGATGTGATACTTATTCTATATGATGATGTATGCATTGATTTCTTATGGTATCAATGGTTGTTATGTATGCAATTTATGATTATGAGATGCAATGTGATTTATATATACATACAATGCTATCTACATGTGATGCTATACATTTGATGATGGATGTAATGTGATGCATGTATTTACACTTGTTATGTACATATAATTCTTATGATATGTAATCTATGATGATGGATGCCTATTATTCCATGATTTCCTAGATATGATAAATTCCTATATTTTTTGTATTTTTCAAATGCAAGATTTATGTATGATTATATTGTATGGATTACATGAATTTATATGCAAGATGATTTTATTTTTTGTGTGTGTGTCACAAAACTCTGTGATAATGTAAGAAAGGAGAAATGTTAGTGTGGAAATAAGATGAATAATAAAAGAGATTGATGTTATTATTAGCAATCTTTGATATTTTGTCGTATCACAAAAGGCTTTTCACTTTATCATCATTGGGAAGTAACTAATACAAATGGATAAAAATGCCATGATATGACATAGATCAAGGTGTACAAGGTCATCCACTTGCTAACAACAGACAGTCGTAGACAAGGATTGTCATAACTCATACTAAGGGAAAATTTTCCCTAGTCTTTTTGTCAGGACAAACCATAGACAACAAACAAAATAAAAGATGGGTCATGAGACATCATCGCTCCTCTAAATCCTTCATGGGACATCCTTGAGGAAACTAGTAACATGACTCAAAATCAAATTTAAAAGACAGTTGACAGACAACAGTCAAAGAAAATAGAATTTTGATACATCGTTGCTTCTCTAAATCCTTCATGGGACATCCTTGAGAAAGCTAGTAACAAGATTCCAATCATAAAATGAAATTTCAACAAGCAATAGTCAAAGAAAATAGAATTTTGATACATTGTTGCTTCTCTAAATCCTTCATGGGACATCCTTGAGAAAGCTAGTGACATAATTCCCATCATAAAGTCAAATAAAATGATAAGATAAATAAGCCATAAAGTCAAAAGCCAGTAAAATATTTGCAAAAACTTGATCTGTTTGTTTGATTATTTTTATTGATAAGAGGATTTATTGATAGAGCCTAGCTTCAGGAGATACACATACCAAATAAGAATTTGAGTCTGGTTTCGATGTTATGACTATCTATATAAGGTATGACAAAAGCCTAGTTTCAGAAAGACATGTATCGTATAAGACATTGATTTTGATGTCATTGATGTGATAACTTGTGTAAGGCTATGTTGATTGCCTAACAATGTCTATATTCAAGAAGGACTCATATTGTATAAGACATAAGTTGATTGTTTTGATACTATCTGTTTTCAAGGACACATCCTATAGCAGGTATAAGTTGATGTGTTTGGATTGTTGCTTTGGAAATTTGTTTGATTTGACTTAGAGACATTGCTGACTTGTTCACTAGATTGATGCATGACTTGATCTGATGTGTTGAAAATTGATTGTGTGTGATGACAAACCCTAATGGACTGACCTAGTGTGGCCTCAGGGGCTCATCGATTGATGGCCTTGCCTACATTATACACACAGAGACCTCATAGTTTGACCATACTTTGACTGACAAGACTAACTATAATAAGCTTGATTTGTATGAAGATAACATACATGTGTGGTAGTGCATGTGATGAACCCTAATGGACTAACCTAGTGTGGCCTCGAGGGCTCATCGATTGATGGCCTTGCCTATGTTATACACTCAAAGACCTCATAGTTCGACACGACCAATGTCATTGTATTAGAGACATGGGTTGAATCATGATTTTATATAGAAAAACCTAAAAGGACTGACCTAATGCCTCAGGGGCACATCAGTAGATAGCCTTGCCTATTTCTAGTCGTAGAGGCAATGTAGTTTGACAAATGACAAAGATTGACAAGTGTGACTGACTCTGGCTCTATTTTTGGATTTTTGACATGTTTTGATTTTTTTTGTCTTTTTGAAGTTTTCTGATGTTTTTGTATTTTCTCAGGACATTTTGTGATGTTTTTGGATTTTTTGATGGTTTTATGTCTTCAGCACAACCAATGTAAGAACCAATATGATGCACATCAAGTGTTTTCCCCCAGTTGAGTATAAGACCAATTGATTATGAATAGGATAAAATGGGGGATATGAAATGCACTCGATGTCAATCGTTCCAAGTCATGGGAAAGACTACCACTTATTATGAATGGTATGTACAAGCGATGGACAAGAAAGATAGGTGATATGTACAAGGATAAGTGATATGTACAAGGAAGTGGACTATGTACAAGGATAGTGGACTATGTACAGGGAAATGGACTATGTATAGGGAAGTTAGATTAAAATGATAGTAGACAAAGGAGCAAAGTCAACTACACATGGTGCCTGTTTGCCAGGTTTTCACCATGGTACTTATCCAAAGCGCCACCGAAGTGGTTTTCACTATTGGAAGAATTATTTTTCTTTACTATTTTCTAGATTTTCTAATTTTTTTGATGTTACCAAGACGCATGTTTGCCAGGTTTTCACCTAGGTAACGATTTTTTTTTTTTTTTTGTTAATTAAGACAAGGCTCTCAGAAGCTATGCGTAGAACTTCTTCAGATGAAGACTATTGATGGGTGCTAACAATGGTTCTCCTTTAAGAATAGAGAGTTGATACGATCCTGATCCAAAGCCTTCTGTGACAATGTAAGACCCTAACCAGTTAGGTGCAAACTTTCCTAGTTTCTCTCTTTCTGCTTGATTCTTAGGATTCTCCATTAAGACCAGGTCACCAATGTCAAAGTTTATGTTCAAGACCTTCCTATTATAGCTATGATGAAGGTGATTCTGATATGCTTGGAGATGGTCTAATGCCTTTTATCTTCACTCATCTAGGAATTCTAGCTCATGTAGTCTCGATACTCGATACTCTTCATCATCAATGTGCCCTTTCAAGGATACCCTCAAGGAAGGAATCTCAACCTCAATAGGAAGAATGGCCTTGGAACCAAATAATAAAGAATATGGAGTGGCGCTAGTGGGAGTATGAATACTTGTGCGATAAGCCCATAAGTTGGGATTAAGCTATAAATGCCAATCACGACCAACATCATTGACAATATTTTTGAGGATTCTAATGATAGTTTTGTTAGATGCCTCTACTTGGTCATTACCTTGTGGGTAATATGGGGTGGAAAAATAATGTTGGATATGGAATTCTTCACAAGATGGTGGACTTCTTGGTTCTTGAATGGAAAACCATTATCTGTGATGATGGATTGAGGAACACCATATCGACAAATGATATAGTTCAAGATGAACTTAAAGATCTGTGTGCCGGTGATGTAGGTCATGGGAATAGCCTCAATCCACTTTATAAAATACTCGATGGCAGTAATGATGAAATTATGGCCATTGGATGATGTGGGATGTATCTTAACTATGAGGTCGAGTCCCCATTGGGAAAAGGGCCATGGTGACATTATGGGACGAAGCTCTTGCACAAGTGCATGTATCAAGTCTCTGTGTATTTGACATTGACAATATTTCTTAACAAAGACATATGAGTCCTTTTCCATAGTAGGCCAATAGTAACCCAGTTTCATAATCTTTTTAGCTAAGGTAGGACCGCTAGAATGGGAACCACATATACCCTCATGTACCCCACATTTTGCTTCTTCAGAATAAAGACATCTCAGTAGGGAATTATCTAAGGTGCGTCTATATAGGGTGTCTCTGACGATGGTGTATTTGGCTAACTTACAAAGGAATGTCCTACGTTGGTTATTTGAAAGGCTAAGGGGTATGATTTTGGCATGAAGGTAGTCATAGATATCTTTGTACCATGGGGAATTAGGACCAACAATATCGCATAACATCTCAGAATCTGGGATATCATAGGTAGGGACCAAAAGTTGTTCTACTAAGAACTCAAACTTAGGCACATTGCTAGGAATGTCTAGAAGTGATGTGATAGTAGCCATAGTGTCTGCTGCCCTATTTAGAACATGAGGTATCTGATGAAATTTGACCTTGTCAAAGTACTCCTTAAAACTATCTGCCATGCATTTGTAAGGAGAAATATTTTCATCCTTAGTTTCATAATCATCATTTACCTATCGAATTACCAGTTGAGAATCACCGTAGAATTGTAGGTTCTTGATTTTCCATTTGACTACCATGCGTAATCTTGTCACTAATGCTTCATACTCTGCAATGTTGTTGGTACATGTAAAGGAAATCCTAAATGACTTAGGGATAGAATCACCTTGTGGTGTGATAAATAAGATTCCAGCTCTTGAGCCATGACTCGTATGGGAGCCATCAAAGTATAGTTTCCATATAGTACTTGTGTCAACTATGAATATAAACTCATCAGGAAAGTCTACAACTAATGGGTGATCTTCTTGTATTGGTGCATCAACTAACTAATTGACAATAACTTGTCCTTTAATAGCATTTCTCTCTGCATATTGTATATCATACACACTAAGTATCATAACCCATTTGGCCAGTTTCCCTATTAATGTTGCTTTGTTGATAAGATATTTCAGAGGATCTATCTTGGCAATCAACATTGTCTGATGGTTTAGCATATAGTGCCTTAGTTTTTGAGTAGCAAATACTACCGCAAGACAAGCATGTTCAATGGTACTATAGTTGAGCTCATAACCTACCAAGGTCTGACTGATATAGTATACTGACCTTTCATGACCTTCATCATCATTTTATTGCAAGCAATGCTCCTAGTGATGAATGGGTTGCTGAAATATAGAGAATTAATGGTCATCCCTCAATAGGTGGCATTAAGACTGGTGGTGTGAGTAGATATTTTTTGATCAGTTGAAAAGCCTCTTTGTACCTAACTGTCCATGCAAAGGGTACCCCTTTCTTAAGTAAATGTTGAAAGGGATGTGTCTTATTTGCTAACTGCACTATAAATCTTCTAATGGATTGCAGTCTTCTTTGTAATGTCCTTAGCTAATTGAGATTAGTTGGTGGAGGCATGTCTATGATTGATTTTACTTTGGCCAAGTCCACCTCAATGCCTCACCTGGAAATGATATACCCTAAAAGCTTTCCTGATTTCACTCCAAAGATACATTTTTTGGGATTTAGTCTCACTTTATACTTTTCTATCCTTTGAAATATCTTGACTAAAACCTGTAAATGATCTACCCTTGTCTTTTATTTAGCAATAAGGTCATGAACATAATCTTCCATAAAGAGTGTGTACAAGGTCGTGAAAAATAGTGGTCATGGCATGCTGATAGGTTGCTCCATTATTCTTGAGTCTGAAGGGCATACCATTATAGCAATACATTCCCTAAGGACATGTGAAAGTTATTTTAGGTTGGTCTTTAGTTACAATTCTGATCTTATTATACCTTGAAAATAAATCCATGAGGGACAACATCTCATATCTTGTCGTCACATCTACTATCATGTCAATGTTGGGCAGAGGGAAGTCATCCTTAGGACAAGCCTTGTTAATATCTCTAAAATATGTGCATATGTGGATCCCCCATGTTGGTTTAGTGACTAGTACAAGATTGGAAATCCAATCTGCATAGTCAATTGATCGAATGAAACTAACATCTAACAGTTTCTTGAGTTCTACCTTGACTAGTAAAGCAATCTGTGGGTGCATTTTCCTTAATTTTTGTTTCACTAGTTTTACACCTGGTTGTAAGGGAAAATGATGTAGTACAAGTTTAGGATCTAGCTCAAGCATGTCTGCATATAACTAGGAAAAATTAATCTCTGTGTGAAGAAGTTGCGGAATTATGACTGCTCTTCTTTGGTCAATGATGTTGCAAAATAAACCAATCAGGGATTCTCTTTTGTGCCAATGTTGACTTCCACTGATTCTTCAATTAGCATGGGTGACTTTTCCTATGCAATAGGGAGAATGTTCAAACCTCCATCCTTAGGTGCCTCAGAGAGGTTTTCGCCTTCAAATGTGTCCTTTATTTTTTCTTTTCATTATCTAAAGGTGCCTTTCAGTTTTCACCTAGAGACTCATTTTTTTTGTCTTTTTCATTCTTTTTCTTATTTTTGTTATTAGAGGATTGAACAGATTCCCCAAAATATGCTTTGTTTTCCAAGTCAATGCTAAATATAACTTTGTGATCACCACTAGGTGTGCCTTCTCTTAGTCCTAGGAACTCAAAAATCACTTCATTGTTCTCAAATATGTCTAAGACGGGTGTGTCTTGTTGCTCCCAATCAATGTGTTGGGGATAAACTAAGGGCATGTCATCATTGGAGTTGTCAAAGTTCAAGGGGGTCAAGGTAAGGACTGAGTTGTTCATATGGTCACAAAAGTTTTGTACCAAGTCCTTTTTTCTCTTTTGCTTAGATCTAGATGGATTTCAAGGTGGGCCTAATGTCAAGGTTTAGTTACCTGAAATGGATTTATCAGGTTGCCAAGAGGTAGGATCAAGAGATTCCCAATAGTAATGTTGAAACCATTCCTCTTTTGTCATTTTCTTTGGTGGATAAGAATTCAATGGATTTGGTGAGGATTTCAACATTAAATCAAGTTCTCCAACAATTTTATCAAGGTCCATGGAAGAGGTGGAGGATAGGGAATCCCACTCATATTCGTTTGAGTCAGGGGAGTCACAATAGTGTTGGTTAGATGGTTTGTGAGAAATCTCAATATCTTCTGAAGCACTTACTTCCTCGATTAAGGGTGATGTGGTACTAGGAACGCCAATCTGAATCAGTTGAAGCCTAAGCCCTAAACCTTTCAGCCACTGAGAAACAAAGATTGGTTCAATCCTCCCATCTTGATGTAAGCCTAAACCACTATGTCCATTATATCCCTTGCTCTGCATGATTGTAAAACCTTTTCCATATTGATCTATAGGAATGTGAGCAAGTGAGGGAGGTTCTTTAGGTTCTTCTCTATACAACCAGGAGGTGACATCTTCTGCATTTATGGATTCTTTGCTTAATTCTCCCCATTTTGCAAAGTTTGTTGAGGGAGGGATGTGTATAGTGACCACTGACTGTCTCCTATCTGTTGTAGGTAAACTGTATGATTTAGGAGGAATCATATGGCTAACACAATAAGATGTCTTCATGTGATATTCTCCACAACCCTTGTCTTGGATCTCAACCCTAGGAGTGGAAGGAAATTATGGTGAAGTGGATGTTCTAGTGAGAGTGGATGGATTGACATAGTGAGATGAATTGGATGATGAAGCCTCTTGATTTACTGGCACTTGACATTGGGGTATCTCTTTTAGACTATGCAATGTTGGAATGGATTTGGGTCACCATCTATTGCTATTTCAATGCCATTGTAAGGGAATTTGAGACATTGATGATATGTGGAAGGGACTACTTCATGGCATGAATCCAAGGACTACCTAACAAAAGGTTGTATGGAAGGGTGAGATCCAAGACCTGGAATTTTGTCTCCATAACTGCAGGACCAATTCTAATAGGAAGTGTTACCACCCCCTTTGATTTTTGTTCCTCATCATCATAAGCCTTAATGACAATACTTTTGGTTGTGTCTACACATACTTCTAAGAAACCTAGTGCCTTAATTAATTTTAAAGTGCACAGATTTAACCCTGCTCCTCTGTCTACTAAAACTCGTCTAACTTTGGTGTCATCAACAAGGACTTCAAGATGTAAAGGGTTGTTATGATTTGTCTTCTCAATTGCATAGTCTTGTTTGGAGAATGTCGCATGATGATTATTGGTCAAATAGCCTACCATTTCTTGGAAATAATTGACATTGAGATCATTAGGGATAGTGGTGCTTTGTAAATCTTTGTCTAAAATGGATCAATGCTTAGGGGAGATACGTAACAGTTCCAAGATGGAGATTTGGGTTGGGGTCTTCCCCAATTGATCGAGTAAGTTATACTACAACTTAGAATTCTATGGTGGTTTTTGTGATGGAGGGCCTTGGATAGTGATCTTAGTCCAATGAGTGTTGACAACACACTCGGGAGTTGTATTTATGGTAATGGTATTGATATTCTCATTGGCGGCCCGAAGGTGATTTATGATTATTCCACTACTATAATCATGCTTGACATTAGCGTAGTTGGCCAAGATATTGGTCTTGTTACTCGAACTGGGGACATTTCCTTTCCCATGGTCATGTAGTGGATCAAAAAAGACTTTGTGATCAGTGTTTGATGACTGTTGTTTCTGTCTGCTAACTTTAATAATTTTCTTCTTGACAAGATCCTGTATAATATTTTTTAGTTGTCAACAATTTTGTAGGTTATGTCCCTTAGTTCTATGGAAATCACAAAAGGCATTGTCATTCCACCAAACTGGTTTGAATTATCCTGGATCATATTGTCTTGGCTCTTGAAGCTATATAAGATTGTGTTGCAACAATTGTTTGAATACTAACTTGATGGGTTCCCCTAAGGGAGTGAACTCACATTTATGAAATCTTCTATGTTGTTGTGGACATTGAGTGTTTTGGACAGTGTTGGGAGGTTCATTGACAGTGTTAATCATGTTAGTAGAGGGGTTAGGTCCTCGCAATGTGATGATCAATCTTGCTTGTAAAGTTTTAGCATCAACTACCCCATCATTGGTAACATTTTTATTCCAAGACCAAAATCTGTTTCTGCCATTGGGGATGTTTTGCATAGTTAGATTTATGTTGGATGTCTATGTCTTAAGTTCTCCTTTTTCAATGAGATATTTTTCTATGATGAGGCCCTTTTCCACTAGTTCCATAAAGGATGTGAAACAATGTACCCTTAAGTTACTTCTCAACTTTGGGTTGAGGTTTTCTTGGAACATAGTGACTTTTTGTTTTTTCAAGTATCTCAACGAGACACCGGCTGGCTATAGTCCTCCATCTCTGGAAGAAAGAGATGAAATTTTCTCCTTCATCTTGTGTTGTGTGACACAAGGTTGCTATATTAATCTCATGGTCTATGTTAAAGGATAATTGCTCAATGAATTTCTTAGCCAGTTCGCCCCATGATTTTATGCCATAGTCTAGACCTGAAAACCACTCGAGTGCAATTCCTACAAGACTTCTTAGAAATAGTCTCATAAGATAAGTTGGGTCATAGGTGACATCAATGCATATGGTCAAAAATTCCCTTATGTGTTCTATCAGATTGTGTTTTCCATTGTACTTGGGAAGATTCGGTATGACATACCCATGAGGGAAAGGTGTCGTATACAATGATTTATCAAAGGGAAAGGGGCACAGATCTTTTGCTAAAAAGGAATTCTTAGTTGACACTACCATGTTATCCATTTGTGTTTGGAGTGCCTGCATTTGTGTCTGCAGGACGTCGACTTGAGTTAACAATGTCGTAGCTGGATTATTTGGATCTATGTACGTGTTTTGGTATCTAGTATTGTTTGATGGATTTTGGTTAAATGTGGGTATGTAAAGTGGATTTGGATTCGAAATGTTGGTGAATGGATTCTAATTAGGGGTTTGTGTAAAGGGGTTCTAATTAGGGATGTTTGTAAATGGATTTTGTGTAAATGGATTGTAAGTCGGAATGTGTGAAGTGAGAGGTCGATTTCCATACTGAAAGGAGGGTATACCTCCTTTCTGTGAGACTCCAGTTTGTGGTGTTGTACTAGCAACATTAACACTAGGTATAGTTGTTGTTTGTGGGATTGTGCTAGTGACATTGATGGTTGGTATAGAGGGTGCCATCAGAGCCGATGTTTTAAATCATTTTTTCCCAACAAGAGGATCAAAGAGATTGGACAATGACACCCCTGTAGTAAAGCTTAAACCTAGTGTCGAGGTAGGTATACCAAATGGAGATGTATGTATAGTTGTGGAAATCTGTGTAGGTCCTCCAGATGGCATTGTAGTATTCAATTGAGGTATGCTAGCACTAGTGGTAGTGGTGTTCATTCCCTAAGTTGATGTAGTTTGTAGGGTAGTAATTCAAAACTAGGAGGTAGTTTAGCACCTTCTGCTAGCAATTTGGCTAAGTGACGTTGAGGGTCATTTGCTAGATAATCATCCACAAAAGAAGCAAAGTTGGGGTCCTATGTGGCAACATCTAGTTCTTCCACTATGACACGCCCTTGTGTATCTCTAGTAATGTATTTGTATAACAAATTTTTGTGAGGTCTATAAGAGAATGGATTGATGAATACGTTGGAAAGTGATGTAAAAGATAAGTCTATGGATGATATGAATCTACACTATGTTTCAAGGATAAATGTATGCAACTATTTTTTTTGGTATTTTTTGTGCAACTAAGGTATGTCTAAGATGACGCTAGTCTAGGATGATAATATCTAAATATGCAAGATCTAAGCGATCAATTTTGGAAGATTGTAAAAGAGGTTATCCAATAGCTAAAGTGAAACCCTAGTTTCAATTAGTTTTGACAAGGAACCATTGTAGGACTAGGACCAAAAAGATAAGGTGAAATCCCTAGCTAAACTGATGAGCTGAAAGGATTCACATGTAGGACAAAAGATATAATGACATGACTAGGTTCAATGACAACGTTGGTTGAATCAAGGGTTTACCTAAAGCATGAAAGGTGCCTATCCTAAAATATGTGAAAGATGATCTCTCTAAAGGAAATTAAGACCCCTAAGGTGACAGTAAAATGTATGACTAAGGTACTTATCGCTAAGACTGAATGATTCCTACAGTGTGTAATTGTGCAATTTTTTGAGCGAACGTTATGGTTTATGTCCTATAATTAGTGAAAAAGGATAAGTTAGATACTAGTTTGACTATTTTCTCTCAGTTTCTGACAATAAATTTTGGTTTTCTAATACTTAGACAGATGCGTTGTAGAATTTAACAGTTGCAGTTTTTTGATACTTAGATAAATGCATTGTAGAATTTAACAGTTGTGGTTTTCTTTCTTAGTTGTGGTTTTCTGGTGAATTTTAGACTCTGGTATTACATAGATGCGACTTTGTTTACAACAGATGCGACTTAGACTGTATCAGATGCAGTTTTTCAATTTTCTATACATTGGTAAAAGTTTTGCGATAGTGGAAAATGCATCATTCTAGACTACAGTTGCGGCTTGCCTTTTCAGATGCATCACAGAATATCACAAGTGTGGTCTCCTAAATCAGATGCAGTTTTTCTACAACAAATACAAACTAATTAGGAAAATGCGACTCTAGTTTAGATAGATGTGACTCTAGATGAAATTGGACAGTTTCTAACAGATGCAACTCTAGATTAAACAAATGTGAGCTATACTGACAAATGCGACTCAAATTTAAATAGATGCAACTCTAAAGAACAATTGTGACTTTATGGTGAACAGTTGTGACTCTGTTGACAGTTGCAGTTTTTTAGTGAATTGTGAGATAAAACTGACTCTGTTTCATGAACAAGTTTTGGCAAACAAATACAATCATAAGACAATGTGCTTTTAGTTTGATTTTGATTCAAAGAACATTTAATTCGACAACAGAAAAGCACATCCTAGGCTATGTAGGATAGTATTTACTGAGTTCTCACTTGGTTTCCCAACTACACTTATTCAAGGCGGATGATTAGTAGCTTGACCCCACTAGCTCCCCTCCACGACTGAGCACTTCATGCAAGGCAGCCAATCTACAGTACCCATGAACATCCCATGGCATACTTTCATCTCTACACATGAACCGCAAGAATGTGATAAGACTTCACAGGTCTGACCTACTGCACCAGTAAATAGAGGGATTTTGGACACTATAAACAAAGGTGTTTAATTAGGGCATTTCATTCGTAGGGCATGATCCATATGGAGAGAGTCCCTTTCGATCCATCTCGTTGAAAACATACATGTGATTCATTGGTCTTTCCCCAAGAATCCACTTTTATATACTAGTTGGAAGTCCCTCGGGTTCAAGGTGGTACCAATCTGAGTCATCCTGAGGTGAGTACTTTTTTCCTCCAGGAGAGGCCAAATTTCTAGAGTCAGTAACTGGTTCTCTTACACCCAAGATCATATGAATGCGCAAGGGGAGAGGATACTTCGATATATCAAATTGTAAAGGGTAATAACAGAGCGTACTTTCACACTAAACATAGTAGACACTTGTAAATTTTAAACCCAAACGAAATATTTTCTACACTACCAAACAATCTGTTTCAAAAATTAACTATGGTATTCAACATGTGTTCTGTAGAAAGATTCGTTAGTAGTTTTAATATTGGTCTTTGACTATCAATCTACAAAAACTTCATTAACTCCTCATGACACACACTAAAAATAGAAGATTAGTGAAAATAAAAATACGACATAAAGCTATAAATCAAAAATTAAACCTAAAAAATTTCCGGTCAGATGCGTCATTTTTCTCTACAGATGCATCATAGTCAGTCGTGGCTCAATAAATCACAGATGTGTCATTTCTTCTAGTAGATGCATTTCAGAATGTTAGTTGTGTCATTCCTTTTGTCAAATGTGTTGTTCCATATGAAAACCTACAAAAAATGAATAAAAGTCTACAGATTCGCAAAGATGGTGTCTTCACGTCGGGTTCACCAAATGTAACATCAGGAAATATAGTGAAAGGTTAAAAGCACATAACAATGCAATCTAAGCTCTAATGAAATCTAATCTAAACAACAGAGAACAAAGGAAAGCTAAAACATAAATAAACTAAACAATCTCACCCAATATCTATGTAGTTCCATGTATGACCTCGATTTCCCTTCTCCATTTCATCATGTAGTATAATTGCCCTTATATTTCTCTTGTGCAAGTATAGCCTATGATTGTGATTATAGCAAAATATCAAAGATTCAAATAAGTAAGTGCTCCAAAAGTCACAAGATTTTGAGAGAGATTGAAATGATGAAACACAGATCAATTTATAGAAAATTGATCATTCAAATGATAGGCCAAGATCGAAAGATAGACATATGATTCAGATTAAAAGATTGGACATGCATTGAGATAACTGTTAGTACTTACATGAGTGATAAAAACTAAGAATAGAGATAAAGATTAAATAATGATTTAGTATTTGAGTTTGGTATTCAAAAATAGAAGAATAGTGTTTGCATGACAAAGATAAAGATAGATTAAAAGCAATGTTTTGTTCGAATGCATGCACAAGATTTAATTAATTAAATAAGATATTTAATTAATAAACATGTGCATGCATATGAGTTAGAACTAGATGACTAAATGATATGACAAAGAGTTTACTCGTGAAAGCAACCCAAACATTAAATCAGGAGTTAACTAACCGATTTAAATAGATCTCGAGTCGAGTCAAAATGAATACTTAGATAACTTAAGCATTTATCCAAATATAGAAGAATATGTTTGAAATAGAATTTTATGAATTAAATGACTTATTTAATTCAAGATTCGACATTTAGGGATTAATTAAATAAATAAGATTTATTTAATTGAGTGGTGAAAAGGTTAAATGAATAATTAAAGTATTAAAGTATTTATTTAATTATAGTCAGAAATATGATAAAAGATAAATTAAATAAGAATTTATTTAATTTGAAAAGAAGGGTAAGGTTAATTAGTAACATAATTAAATAAAAAGCATTTATTTAATTGATCAGATAGAATAAAGAAAATGAGAATTAATTAAACAATCAAGATTATTTAATTAATAGATGAATTAAGGTTAAGGTAAACTAATTAATAAATAAATTTATTTAATTAATAAAAATATGAAGAACTTTAGAGAATAATTAAATAATTGATATTATTTAATCATGACCATGGAAATACAAATTATGAAGAATATTGAAGTCATAGGCTTAGACTAGATTTCAATGTCTACAGAAGGAATAGCCAAGAAATTGGCAACAATGACTGATGAGGATTGGAATCTTTTGGATAGAAAGGAACTGGGAACCATTCAGTTGTGCTTGGCACCATCTGTGGTGTTCAATATAACATAAGTGAAGACAACAGATGAACTGATGAAATATTTGGCTAAATTGTATGAAAAACCCTTAGCCTCAAATAAGGTATTTCTCATGAAGCGTTTGTTTAATCTAAAAATGATTGAAGGTGGATCTGTGACTGTAAGTGTGAAATAAGTAAATAATTAAAACAACTAAAAACACTTCTTAATGAAACATTATATCAATATTTAACAACAATTAACTAATTTAAAGCATAGAAAATTTGAAAGTGTCTCATTGTTTCCTATCTCTAAAGATTTATCAAGTCACAAAGGGCTCTCAGATTTGGTAAGCAATGTGACTATTTAAAATGCTAATCTAGAGAATGGAGTGATTCTAAATGCAATGATATACTTATATATGGTGATTTCTAAATGATATTGATGTTACTGTAAACTATACTGACATGAAACCTGATGGATGGAAGCTATGGTAAAACTATGATGCAGTCATGATATTGATCCTATAGATGCTATGATTGCTATGATGCTATTGCTATGATGTTATTATTGTTATGATTGCTTGATTTATATTCCTACAAAGTAAGTTTTCACAAAAGATGAGAGATTTTGGATTCATTTCTTGTTTTAGAAGGTTGTATATATAGATTTATGACAACACATTGTGACGGGGCAGCACAACAAAGGCTTGGATTCAATCTGAAGAATTGAATGGTGAGAGATTGAGAAGCTTGAGATGATTATGGGAATGGTTTCTCCCCATGAAAACATCAGGCTAGATGATAGGAAGAATCAGAGGAAGGAAATTGAGAGATTGATTCCAAATTTGTCTCCACAACTTTCCCGTGAATGCCAATTGAATTAAATTGGATATTTGATGTTTAATTTGGTAGGTGAGTGAATAGAGGAAATTTCCTTTATGCCTTTATTTGAATAATTTGATTTATTCAAATTAGTAAAAAGGGGATAAATAATTTAATAAAACAAACTATAGAATTTGTTTATTAAATAAATATAGAAGGGATATGATAATTAAACAATAAAGTATTTAACCTTGTTTAATTAATTAAGATTGAATAATGTGATAATTAAATAACACAAACTATTGAAGTTGTATAATTAATTAAAATTGAAGAATAGGAGAATGAACTATAAATAAATATTTCTATTTATTTATTAAGTAGATGAATTTAACTATGATAATTAAATAAAACAAAGTGAAATTCGTTTATTTAATTAAGGCAAAAATAATAGAATAAAGATTGAAGAATTTAAGATGAACTATATAAATAAATATTTCTATTTATTTAATAGTGGATGAAATAAAAGGTTAATTAATCAAATAAATCATATTTAATTATTTATATTCTCTAGACCATTTTTAGGTGTATACAGTGACAAATCATTTAAATGAGTTTAATACGATTACTAGTCAATTGACTTATGTAAATGTAAAATTCAATGAAGAAGTTAGAGCTCTCCTGAAATTATGTTCTTTACCTGAAAGCTAGAATAGTTGGTTATGGCAGTTAGTAACTCTGTTTTTGGTTCGAATACCCTTAAATTTGATGATGTTGGTGTTATTCTGAGTGGGGAAATTCATAGGAAAAGCTCAAGCGGATCCACATTAGGTATTGTTTCGAATGTAGAAAGTAGGGGTAGATCGAAGGAGAGAGGAAAAGGTTTTGGAGGTCATGGGAAGTCACGAGGAAAATCAAAGGACAAGAGGTCCCAATCCAAAGGACAAAAGGATTGATGGTACTATGGGAAACTAGGTCATTTGAAGAAAGATTGTTGGTCTTAGAAGAGTAAAGAAGGAGACAAACAAGAAGGCAATAAGGAGGAAAATGTGGTAAGTAATAAATCTAAAGATGATGCTTTGATTCTTTCCCTAGATAATGTTGATGATTCATGGGTTTTAGATTCAAGGGCCTCATTTCATGCTACACCCCATAGAAGTTATTTTCTTGATTATGTCCAAGGGGATTTTGGGTTGGTTTATTTGGGAGATAACAAACCCTGTTAGATTGTTGGAAAGGGAATAATTAAGATTAAGTTGCAGAATGGGAATAATTGGATACTACAAGAGGTAAGGCACATTCCAAGGTTGAGTAGGAATTTAATTTTAGTAGGGAAGCTAGCTGATGAAGGTTGCATAGTTACTTTCAATGATAAAAATTAGAAGGTTCCAAGAGGTTCCTTAATAGTAGCAAAAGGTGTGATAGTAGGAACCTTATATCTTTGTACAAGTCATATTGTTCCTTCTACTTTAGTTTTTGTAGAGAAAAACAAACGGGTTCATGAATAGTTGTTGTGGGTTCATAGAAAGAGACTAAAATAGTTGTTGCAAGTTCTGAGACAACACTGCGGCATAACAAACTTGGGAATATGAGTGAAAAAGGTATGAAGGTACTTCATTCTAAGAAATTTTTACTAGGTCTAAAACGTATTAATATGGATTTATGTGAAAGTTGTGTGTATGGAAAACAAAAGAGAGTTATTTTTCTCAAGGATGGGAAGAAAAAGAAAGATGAAAAGTTGGAGCTGGTGCATATAGATGTATGGGGACTGGCTCAGGTATCTTCTCTCAATGGCTCTTGGTATTTTGTTACATTCATAGATGATGCAACTAGGAAGGTTTGGATTTATTTTCTTAGGTAGAAATTTGATGTATTTGAAACATTTAAGAAATGGAGAAGCTTGGTTGAGAATGAGATAGGTAAAAGACTAAAATGTCTCAGATCTGATAATGGTGGTGAGTATTGCAGCAAAAAAATTGAAGATTATTGTTCCTTTAATGGAATTCATAGGTAGAAAATGGTTCCAGGGACTCCACAAGAAAATGGAGTGGTTGAGCGCATGAATAGGATAATAATGGAGTGTGCAAGAAGCATGATAGTGCATGGTGGGATGATGCAGAGGTGGAAGAAACCCAAGAGATAAATTTGACACAACTTCTCTCAAATATGCCACTATAGCTTCAAGTCACCAAAATCAACTAAAGACCATATCTTTTCAAGAAGACTATAAAAAGATCAACACAACATCTACATGGCATCCATTCAAAATGGTTATCTAATGCAAAAATCCAGTCAAGTAGTTCTTCATCATTTAGACTACCACCATATTTAGAAACACCAAGTTTTACCTTAGGCTTGTCAGTCTTCACTGCCTTCAACAACTTTGCAATCCTTTGGTCTTCTGGATTAAGTTCTTCTTCCATGTCTTCAAATTCATCGTCTTCCTGTTCATCTATCTCACTCTCTTCAGCATCTCTTCTCTTGTTTGTCTCCAGGGCTATGATTCTCTCTTCCAACTCTTTGAGTTCTCTTGCATGCCTTTCCTTCATCTTCTTCATCTCTTTAGCCATATCTTTGTTCTTTGGAGGCATCTTTTCAACCTTTCCTTTTCTTCAACCTGAAAAATGAAAACCAAAACCTACTCCCTACTTTGATACCACTATGATGCAGAGGTGGAAGAAACCCAAGAGATAAATTTGACACAACTTCTCTCAAATATGCCACTATAGCTTCAAGTCACCAAAAATCAACTAAAGACCATATCTTTTCAAGAAGACTGTAAAAATATCAACACAACATCTACATGGAATCCATTCAACATTAAATACAATTCCCCAATCATTTCTACAAGGTTCTTTGGCAACATTATAGAGTTTCATTAAGTGACCTTGCTCGAAAGGCTACAAGATTAGCCCTAATTTACAATCAAAGTACCCTTCAATCTTCTCCTATTCTCATAATCACTTGGAAAGTCACTAATCATGTTTGAAAACACTCAAATTCATAGGTTTTAGTCAATTCCTCAACCTCTTGGCCATCGTTCCTTGAAACCCTCAATTTCCTTCCAAACACTTAGGGTTTTTGAGTTTCCAGCCTCCTAAGGCTTTCCCAGCCCTACCAACGCACTAAGACACTTGTCCTAAGTCTGTACAAGCCTTTCACACCCTTTCCTAGACCATACTAACAATATATGAACAAAACACACCACTGTCCTATTCATTCCTACTTAATACAGGCCCTTATTCTTCACTTTGTTGGTGTTCCATGGTCAACAACCTTCTTTATTTCCATTTCAAAACTTAAAGAAACTTTTCCTAAGCTATCTCCATGCATCCCCACTGAGCAATAGGGTGGTACAGTAAGTGGGAAGGCTTAAAGCATGATGAAATTACAAAACGGGTTCCCTATTCTATACAGGCAGACTACACAGTGATAGCGAAGAACAATACAAGTTTGTGAATTGAACTTCAATACAAATTCAAAACCTTGTTAACTCCATTAATCTCAAAAATCTCAAGATACTTAGTTCATCAAACCACATGTACGGTCTGTACAATGATGGAAAGATACAAAATACAGAAATAATGAGAAAAAAATAGGGAAATAAGACAAATAGAATGCTTTTATTCAATGATTGCTCATTACCTTCCAACCAACATCAGCTCCCCGTGCCTTTTTCAAGGCTTTTAAACATTTACCACTCAATATATCCTTCCACAACGCCTTTAACCACCAAAACTAACTTTTTAGAGACTCAACAAATTTGTTGCATTAAGCAACTCACAAATTTGCAATTTTAAACCCCTCCAACTGAATTCACTCTAACTAATTATTTCTAAATCCTTTTTAACTCATTCCTAATACATAATTAGGACTCCTACTCTTGCACAATTCATACAAATTCATATTTTTTCCATTAAGGCTTCCAATTCAATTTATTGACACAATTCAATGCAAAAGTGCATTTGTGCACATTGACCGCCAAGACACACAAAATTCCAAAAGACATGAAGGAATGATCTATTAGAGCTTATGAAAAAACCCCAAAACTCCCCCAAAAATTTCATTACCAAGACATATTTTGAATGATGGTTGTAGGTTCCCCTGCACCATGGGATGCCTTGAAACATGTGGGAAGAGGTTGTCAATACTGTTGTATATTTAATTAATAGAGGTCCTTCAGTTCCTTTAGGTTGTGGTATTCTAGAGGAAGCATGGGAAGGTAAGAAGGTGACTTATTCTTTTCTCAAAACCTTCAGATGTGAAGCATTTGCACATGTAGATTCTGAAAATAGAACCAAGCTGGATGTAAAATAAAAAAAATGTATCTTCATTGAATATGGAATTGATGAATTTGGTTATAGCATTTGGGATGTTGAAAATTTGAAAATTGTGAGAAGCAGGGATGTTGTATTCAATGAGAAGGTGTTGTACAAAGATCAGTTGCAGTAGCATGAGAAGAAAGAAAATGATTTTGTGGTGCTGGATGATACTCCAAATAGTGATGTTCCAGTAGTTCCTTATGCTCTTCAATAGCAACAAGAAATACCACAAACTCCAGTGAATGTTAGATAGTCAATAAGGCTAAGTAGACCCCCTGAAAGGTTTTCTTCCTCTTTGTATTCTATTTTGTTAACAAACGTTGGTGAACCAGAAGGGTATGATGAAGCTATGCAAGTGGATATAAAGGTTCAATGGGAGCTTGAAATGAAAGAAGAAATGGACTCCTTGCTGAAAAATCAAACTTGGGAACTATGTAACAACCAGAAGTATTTCAGCTATCAGATCAATTAGATATGGTTTGAAAATCGAAAAAGGAATTGTATGGATTGAAGCAAGCTCCTAGAGCTTGGTGTGCAAGATTGGAAAAATGTTTTATACAACAAGGTTTTAGTAAAGGCACCACAGATAGTAATCTTTACTTTAGAATTGAGGAAGATAAAATATTGATAGTGGTTGTGTATGTGGATGACATTATCTTTAGAGGAAATGAAGCTATGTGTAAGAAATTTGCAGAAGAGATGCATAAAGAGTTTGAGATGTCAATGTTTGGGGAGATGAATTTCTTCCTTGGAATTCAAATCAATCAAACAAATAAATGAATTTTCATTTCACAATCAAAGTATGTCAAAGAGATGTTGAAGAAGTTTGGAATGGAAGACTCCAAACCAGTATGCACTCCTATGGTGACTAGTTGCAAATTGAGTAAGGTTGATGAATCACCTAAGGCTAATTAGAGCAAGTATAGATCTATGATTGGTGCACTTCTATATCTAACTAAGTACTACTAGACTAAATATCATGCATGCAATTTGTCTTGTGGCTAGATTTCAAGAAGATCCTAAAGAGACACATGTTGCAACAATGAAGAGGATATTCAGATATTTAAAAGGCACTTTGTATTATCACATCCTAAGGATATTAATTTCACATTAAGTGCATATATAAATGTAAATTGGGATGTTTGTGTTGATGAAAAGAAAAATACAAGTGGTGGTGCATTCTTTCTTGGATGTAGATTGGTTTCATGGTTAAGTAAGAAACAAGATTCAATTTATTTATCCACTACATAGGTTGAGTATATTGCAACAATATCATACTATGCATAAGTATTATGGATGAGAGAGACATTGAAATATATCAAAGTAATGTATGATGAGCCTATTTCTATTTTTTTTATAACACAAGTGCAATTAACATTTCAAGGAATCCAATGATGCATTCAAGAACAAAGCATATATCAATAAGGTATCATTTTTTGGGAGATAAGGTTGTGGAGAATAAGGTGAAGCTTTAATATGTGCAAACAAAGGGTCATATTGCTGACATATTCACTAAGGCCCTTCCTAAGGATAGTTTTGAGTATATCCTGGAGAAGTTGGGGGTTATTTCCCTTTGTTCTTTAAACTATTTACATGTGGAGATGCATCGGTCCAATGGATCTATGGATTCATCTCTTGTCTAGACTTATGTTGGTGGCTACCTCTCAGGGGGAGTAGCTAGTGTCGTATTTTTATTGTGCAAAGTTTCTATTTTTTTTGGTGTAATCCTAAGGGGGAGTATCAAAGCAAGTATCTTGGTTCAATGTCAAAAAGGGATAACAATGAAAAACACTTTATCCTTTGCCATTGATGTCAAAAGGGGTGAAAGAATCATGTGAAATTTTTTATCTACTTAAGGGGAGAGAAAATAAAATCATGAGAGAGTGTGTTTCAGAGCTATTATATTGTCTTTGATGGTTTTTCACATCATGTGTTGCCATCAATGACAAAGGGATTGATTAATGACAATAGGTTTGTGTTGTCATTAATGTCAATAGGCTTGTGTTTTCATTCATGTTAAATATGTGTTGAGGAATATTGTTGCATGATCAGGATGTCGAGGATATTTAGAAATTTGTGAAAAAGAGGAAAACAATTTGTTGCAGGTTGTGCATGTATAGTTGAGAAATTGAGGAAGTGTTGTGAGTACATTGAACTATCTTTATGTTGCAGTGTATAGAGGTGTATTGGAATGGTGTCTTTGGTACTTGGATTCCAAGTGCTTTTGATAAAATTTGATAAAAAAAGAAAACAATGTTGTGCAAGTATTTAGAATGTGCTCTAGGATGTGCTTCACATTTCTTTTGTGTTGATTCTATGCCTGCGTAGAATCTAATATGTTTTTCTACGTTGTCAGTAGTTTCTACATCCAAAATTTGGGTTTTTGGATCACTATGTAGAGTGAGATATGTTCACTAGTGTGTGAACTAGGTTTTATGTGGTCTACAAGAAATGCATTTTCTCCACATTTCTCCATAGTTTTGTTTCAGGTTATGTGGATCTAGGATTTTTTTCGTGTTGATTGCATCTTTCAGCATTCAAAGTTTCTTAGGATTTGGTGTAGTATAATGTGTGTTTCATGTGTCACTGTAGGTATGAGGTTAACTAGATGTTCTGGGTTGAATTATTTCTATGGTGCGAGTTTGGATGAATTCTTTGTTAGATCTCAGGTGGTTCGTTGATTGTTCCAAATCATGTAAAAGATATTTGTATGGACCACGTGTCATCTTGATCAAATGGGTAGTGTGTACTTAATAGTTTATGGTGTTTAGCATGGGTAACAACTGACCTAGTGTTAACACTCCATGCGAAGCTTTTTGAAGTTTTTTAAAGTGTGTTGAGGTGTGTTAGGACATATTTGGGTCCTATCTAAGGATTTATTTGGGTCACCTTCATTCCTATCCACCGCAGGTATGTTTAGGTACCAACTAAATTTAAAATTTTAAATGTAAAGGATGTGTTGCTAACCTTGGAGAAGGTTTTCAAGGTTGAGGATGATATAAATAAGAGTTGTGTTGTTGGAAGATCTCAAGATAGATGCAAGAAATATGTGAGTGATGTATGTGATGTGAATTGTAGAAATATAGATGTGAATTTGAGTAGAGCAGTGTGAACTTTAAGTGTTGGACTTCTAAAGGAAATGAGTTGGAGGTGTCCTCAATCTTTCAAACAAGGCTATGAAAGTGTTGGAGCAATTGTGGTGGATTCCCTATTGCATTGAGAAATTGTTCTCTAAGCAACATTTCTCTTCTATCTTATTTTCTTTCTGTGGTAGTGAGCTCTGGCTGTGATCCCTATTGGACAATGCGTCCTATTCTGACAATGAGCCCATGTACCTGTTTTGCAATTACTTATATTGTGAGCTAATATGGTATTCTCTTGTGTATGGTGTTGATGTTTCAATTTTTTTTATCTACATTTCAGGATTAATTACTTTAACAAAATAAGGGTTTAATGAATGCTTGTGAATCTAAATACTGTTGAGGGTTTTTGATGTTTTAATTTGAAACAACTGATTCACCCCCCTCTTAGTTGTCTTGCTCATTCAAAATTTTAATTTTCATGTACAACTACATCTATGTTATCCTCATAAATTATTCATTAATAAGGTGCCAAAAGAAGAGTTTAGACTTCACATTGTTAATATTTTTGTCAAGCATACATTTATGTACGTTTAGGGTACACTTATTATCCATAGTGTTACTTCAAATTCCAATTAAAAAACACAATCAAGTATAAGATTGAGTCACGGCTTCCCTAATGCTTACATCTAAATAAACCACCATTAAATTATGTACAATTTTTGTAATTGTAAGTTTTTTTTTTAATGGTTGGACATATTGGTTTTGTGGTATACTCTATCTACATTTTTTTCAATAATTTCTAATATTTTTTGAAAAATGTTAGTGGAAATTTTTATCATAGAAATTTAGTAAAATTAAGTAAGGTTTACTTTAAGAGATCTAATTGTATGTATCATTGTAATAATGTTATATTTAAGTCATCTTGTAGAGGAAAATAACATTTCCCTAAACTAAATCCAAGCTAATTCAATACGGTGCACATACATAAGTATAAATTAATCTAGATTAATATTTTTTGTTGTGGGAGTAAAAATTGCACAATTAATCTTATTTTAAGAAAAGAAAATTTGAAAGATAAGAGTACTTAACTCTAGAATTGATATAGATGAATAATCTTGATGTAGTGCTAACTATGATAATGTGATACAAAAAATTGGTATCCTTGCTTTGTATGTTGCTAGAATTTTGTATCAATCTATGATTGGTTTCTAGGTTAATTCTATCGATCTAGGTTACTTCCATAAGTGTGGACGTGATTTGTAGCCTACATATGTAACTTAGAGAAATGTGCATTTATGTTCTCTATTTTTTCTTGAATTTTTGTTCCTTGTTGATTGTTAAGAGTTATTTGTATTTAGATATGCCTACAAGAATTCTACTAGATTGCTAGGGTCAAGTTCTCCAAGACCAACTCTTGGAAATCACTAGCTCTACATCATTGATAAGTGTTGGCAAGCAATGAGAAACATGGATTTATTAGTGGAAAATATTCGCTAATTTTGGAATAGTACATATCGGCCAAGTCAAAATTGGCAAATAAATCACAACCAACAGGGTGGCCAAATCACCCAGATTTTATGAATTATCGGTCCAATGCATTTCCATTTTCCATTGATTTATTTTATGAGGAATATTTAAGTAATATTTGTGTCGTAACAAACTACATGTTTCAAATGGAATGATTATTATTTTCTCCTAGAATCTCAGAAGCATGTATTAAATCACCTATATATTCACCAATACTATTAAAATAGCATTGTTTATCAAGACACATTTTTCCAACATCATTAAATGTTCACTGCATCTCAAGTAAACAAAAAGACTGCAAATTAGTGATGTTTCTAATTCCCAAGGTCACACAAGGCACAAGGGAAGAGCATATGTGCCACTAATATACCAAAAACAGAATACAACCATTCTTTTAAAGCCCATACGAATATTATTTACTCTAGAAAAATGAAGAAACAATGTTTGAGTTTATAGTCTTTGACAAGTTAACCTTCATCAAACTCATTAGTAATTTCAAAATTGTTTTTAATCAATGAGATACAATGAAAGGTATTAGTAGTTTCAAGGTATATATTTTCCCAGCAATAGCCACAAATCTGATAGAAAATATTAGTAACTCGAAATCGTAACTTATCAAAATCAGAAAGTAAAACATAAACAAAATTTGAAAAATCACTTTATACTTCTTTGACAAATGCAATGTAGGAATATAATTATTGTGGTGTAGATTTCATGAAAATTTGGTGCATAAAGAGGACACTTGTGGTACAAAAAACCAATGGTATTACAAAACCTACAAATATACAAATCGTCAAAAAAATGAAAAACAAACAACCTGAGAAATAAAATTGAAATGTTATAGTATCAAACAAAAGTTGTTAGTCCTGTGTGATAATTAAAATCAATAATTGTTATTAGGACATAAAAATTTAGAAACACAGTTAGATGTGGTATAGATTGGTGACAAATGTAGTGTAGAAAACTACGCATGCATCATAGAATTAAAAATGCAATGCTCTACCATAGATGTGGTGCCAAATTCTTCAGATGTGATGTAGGAATAAAATGATTGTGGTCTAATTCTTGTAGCCCTTAAATTCTCAATTTTTTCACAAAAAAATGTTAGTTCACATCAAGTTCACCATTTGTAAGACCAAAAAACATGATTAAACATGCATGAATCAAAAATAGCAACCAAAAACTATATAATTCATACAATCCAAATCTAATCTAATAGTAAAGAACAATCAAACATAAGAAATCAATATCAATGATACCTTCCTTCCTACATCAAGATTGAATTATCTCTATTGTCCTCCAATTTTCCTTTGCTCTCAAAAATTGTGTGCACTATTATGCTTAAGCTTAAAATGGTATTGAAAGAAAATTCTCAAATATCTGTGGTTAGTCTTCAAATGGGAATGAAGGTTGCTTTTATAGAAAATTCTAATTTGGATGGATGATCAAGATTAAGAGGTGGATGATCAAGATCAGTGGTGGAGACTCCATGAGAGGAATTGATTGATCAATTAATTGGTTGCATGATTTTAGTTAATTTTTTCATGAATTAGTTAAAGGAATTGATTGCTTCATTAACTCACACTGAGTGGGAGTGAACTAAATTGATTGATCAGTAGAATTAAATTGATTAGTCAATCGACTAGAAGAGAGTGTTCATTAGAAACGAGGTGGAAATGGTCGAGTTTAGTAATTAATTAAATGAATTAATTATTAAAGGAATGCACAAGTAGAATTAAATAAATAAATAACTTTATTTATTATTAAAAAATGGATAATGTTGAGAAAATAAGGATAATTAAAGTAATTATTTAATTTTAGGAAGGGATGATGGATAATTAATTAAATAATGCTAATTTATTTAATTAATAGTGGAAGAATAAAGATAATTAAAGATATAATTAAATAAATATAATTTATTTAATTAATCAAGGAGAATAAGATTAAAGTGAATTAATTAAATAATATAAAATCATTTAATTAATAGTGGATTATGATATTAGGTAATACTTAAATAATATGACTATTTAATTATTAGGAATAGGACAATAATTAGTGTTAAACGTTACTCATAGGCTAAGACAATTTTGAGTATCTACAATAACCAAACAATGAGATATATGTAAATATTTGTTTCAATAACTACCTCTTTGCAAGTTCTAAGTGAATAGCTATAATAGTGGGCATACCACTAGAAATTGAAACTCTAGACTATTTCTACAACATCTATAGTGAAAACCTAAAAACACCAACCCTTAAAAATAATGAAATTCCCATATATGTAGATTTATGGCCTTGTAAACTAGGATGAATATAGGAAATGTGGAAAAATATCACTATAGGGGTTTCTTAGACCATCATAGTCAATGTCATTAATTTTTACACTTAAACTCAATGTTGTCTTGATTCATAGGGAAATTTAAATAGGATTAAATAATCATCACTCTTATCTCTACTAATTCATACAATGATTGTATGGAAGTTAAAGTGTGTAGAGTCAAAATAAATTTCTAAATCCATGATGAATCATCCATAACATGTCATGAATACATAAGGCTCCAAAACCCTAGTGGCCACATTAACTCAAGCATGCCATTTTACACTTTACCTTATTTTCCTCAAATCCACACCTAAAGCATAGAATATTCATCATGGGGGTCAATCAAATCACAAAAAATGGTTTGAGGTCATCAATTAAGAATTGATGGTGAATTTAAGAAATTTTCATCATTACTGCTCCAAATAGTGTAAAACTCTTATTTGTGTAATGATTCAACCACATACATTAATTTTTTTATAGCTATGGAATTTTATTTCAACTACTCTATGATATTACAACACAAAAAATAGCTATTTGAATGATCATAAGTAGTTTCAAGCTCAAAAAACTATTAGAAAAAACTCTATCTACCATATTTTTCCATTGAAAAATACCTTCAAACTACACCGAAAACAAGTAGAAAAATCTTTGAGTAGACAAATGATGTCCCCGCCAATTTTTAGTACCTCTCTACCTAGACATTTTTCGTGCACACATGTCAATTCTAGGACATTTTGTGCCTTGCACACATGTCCCATTGAAACAGGGACCCCTACTTTTCTTTTTTGTTTGGTTTTCTCATTTTTTGGGTTTTAGGTTAGTGTAATTTTGGTTAGTTTCCTTTTTGGGTGCTTTCTTTTTTTGGTCTTGGGGTTTATTTCTTCTTTAAATTCAAGTTTTGGGAATTTTGTGAAGATTTGGGGCTTGGTCAGATAACCCCCGTTCTTTCAGGAAGGTGAGTGACCTTTGATTTTCTGTAAATTCCTCATTTCATTGATTTTATCCCAACACAACCAAAGGTTCGAAGGTGCTGAAATTTCTGCAAGGTTGAAAGGGGTTGATTTTATCGCAAGGTTAAGCACATATTAGGTTTTCACAAACTAGTTATTTCCACCTTGTATTGAAAATCATTTATGATGGTTAGTGGCTTAGGGTATATAAGAATTGGGGCTTAATTTTGAATCATTTACAATCATTTGAGTTTAGTTGATATTGTAAAACTCATTAGTGACTCAACTTCTTCCATTGTTGCAACTCATAGAGCTTTCTATCCATTTACCATCAATTTCAATTCATATTTTTAGTCTTTTCCCTCATTTCCATATTAATTTGAACATGTTTGCATGGTGGACTAGCTAAGTTGATGAAATTATGTTGATTTAATGGTCATTTAATTTTTGTTTCATTAGAATGTTTTTTTGAAGCATGTCAGCCTCCTTTGGAGTGTTGTTTAAAGGCTATAAATTAGAGTCCATTATGTCTTATTATCTCAAATCAAAGTTTTCTAATTCAATCGTGAGGCACCCCATGCCCTAGGTTTTATCCTTGTTCCCTAGTTTATGTTTTAGGAATATGGTGATGTATGTTTCGTGCAAACCTAAGTTTGGATAGATCATTCTATCATGGCCTCTACATCATGTTAATTTTATTTTTGTTTTAAAATTTTAGTTATGCAGAAACTTGTGGGTTCAATTCCTCACAATAGGGTACTTTTACATTTTTTCAAGTTTCTAAGGTTCATTTCTCTACATGGTGTATTAGGTCATAACCTTTTAAAATTACAAAATTTTGGGTTGTGTAGAACACCCTATCCTTCACCCAAGGTTGATTCATTGTTGAATTTATATGTAGCAAGAAGTTTTGTTTATTTATGGAGTTTTGGCATTGTGTGGATTCAATGGTCATTTGACCTTATCCACGTTCTTTACAATTTATTGCATTAGTCTTGTTATCAATCAGATATGCTCCCTATGCTAAATTTGCAAAAAACTTAACTATTTGTTGACACATGGAAACCTTCTTCAGATATGGGTGATATGAATGAAGAAGGAATCTCCAGAGTGAGTTGGTTCTTTGAATGATAATCCTATTCTAAATGATTTTCTGAGGGAAAGAGTTAGAAAGATAACTAAAATGAAAACTATGACTTCAAGTGATTTTCAAAACTTAATGTTGACTTTGGTTTTTACCCACAAACAACTCTCAGAAAACAATAGTACTTCACAATCCCTCATGAACACTCAACAAATAATTGATTTGCATGAAGATTCAAGCTTAAACACAACATGCAACCTGTATTTTATGAACTTTCTACATCAAGAACTACAATTTTAGGACATAACAAGGATTCTATAAACAAAAATCACAATATAACATCAAACTATAACTGTAAATGACACAAAACTGAGAAATAGGAATGTTACTTTATTCAACTGAAGGAGTATCAAAAGTCTGAGTACAAATTTTCTTCCAAATATAGAAGGTCCAAAACCCTAATCCGAGCTCAAGAAGAAAGCCTAGGAAAAAGCCTCCAAAAATGATCCATAATGTGTAACAAAAGTGGAAAACTCACACTTTTTGCATGTCCATCCTAAAAAGTACCTAAAAATAGGTCTATTATGCTTTAAAAGAAAAAAGGACAACTTATCCTTATCTCGTGATTCTCAAATTCACCCAAGGAAAAAGTCAACAACTTAGCCTTCATCAAACTACTAAAAATAGTAAAAAGAATAAAATAATTTATAAAAACATTGTTTTATCTTCTGCTTTACAAAAACATACAGTTTTATTCCCTTCTCCAATTTGATCTATTTTTTGCAATAAAGGTTAAAAAGGATCTTTGCAAGAACAATACCTTATCTCTCCAATTACACTTTGATTTTTTCTTTAAAAAAATCATAAAATATAAATAATCTCCATTGATGTTTTAATTGATTTCTTTAAAATCAATTTGAAAATAAAATAAGGCATCATTTTTCATCTCTCCATGACTTATCTGATTTCATGGATATCTTATCAAATAATACTATGAAGGCACTAACATTTCAAAGGGACCTAGTGGAAATATCTTTAGCCACATCAAATTTAATATTTCAAAAGTTATGTAATAATCTCCATGAGTCGAATTAGGGCATTGAGGATAGAATAAAACTCAATACAAACCCTAAATTTTCATTATTTGCACTTGTCATTTTGGAGAGAAAGCTCTGATGAGAAGAAAATGTCACCGCCATAGACTAAGGGTTTTTAGCTTGAAACTCCATGATTCTACACTTAGCTTGGTCGACTCCATCATGCTTGGCATCGATTTTCATCTACACCTTCATGGTAAGTCGATTCTTGATAGTATTATAGCTCCTCGCATTTCATTTGAAAAACAAAAATGGCCATTAAGGCCATGGCTTATACATGCTTTATCTCTAATTTCTCTTCATTTTATGTGCTTCCATTCTTCCTGGCTGCCTTGTGTGAGCTCGAGCCATGCATTAGAAGCTTTGTGAGAGCTTGGCCGCCATTGCTTGGCCTCCTACAGGTGTACCATGGTGAGTTTTATCTACTATTTCATTTTTCTTGTTAAAAAAAAAGCTCGTAAAGCTTATCTCTACAAAAGAAAGATTAATTTCCACTAAACAAATGAAAAATCATTGTGTAGGTCGTGCCATGTATGCTCTTGATAATGAATTTTTACAAAGAACTACTTGCATTATAATCATTGTTTGCTTTAGATATTGAAGTTTTGACCAAACTCCAAAAGGTTTTCTATTTTTAGTAAAATTTATGACTCAAACCCCTCCTCTAGGCCACAACCACTCATGCTCAAATTGGGTATTCAATTGTAGTCTGCATTTTCCAAAGCATGAAAAAAGAATGCTCTAAAGGACTCTCATTACATTTTCCTGCAATTTCTTTTGTATCTCCATGTACTGGGCTCGACCCATAATATCATTACATGCATTTTTGTATTTTTGATAGTAACCCTCACATGGGTAAGCTGAAATGATGAGAAATTTGTATTTTAAATCAAAACCCCATGTGGGTATTTTGTAACTTGGAAGAAATCCATTCACTTTTGAATTTTCCTGTCAAAACCCTCATGTGGGTTAATTGTAACAAGGAGAAATCTCTGTATTTTAAAATGAAATCTGCATCTTAAGCTGAAACCATGTAATTTTCTAAAAAGTTCTTTTAATGAAGTGAGCTTGTTACACATCCATAATATGCAGATTAGGTTCACCTTCATGATGTATGAAACACTTAGAAACTCCTCGTTTTCCACTATGAGTAATTTTGCTTGTATGATAACTTTTATGCTTATTTCCACTCATTTTCATATACTTGAATGCTTCAGAAACATGCATTCTCAGCTTCATAACTTCTTATGACATGAAGTCTCTCTATGGGCTTTCCTCATTTATTGAAGCTTCGTTAATAAGGCATTATGTATGCCTATTCACTATCACCCAGTTGATTCTATATGTGAATCTAGCTCATTGTTCACTAATAATTTTCATTTCATTTTTTCTCAGACTTGGCAGTTATTAGTGAACAATGTCCTCAATGTTTTGATGACTAAAATTCTATTTTACTCCTTCATGAATGGCTCAGATGAGCATGATATTGTATTTTCTTACTTGGCATGCTTTCACATTTAAGGGTCAACATGTCGAGCTCTGCCCTTGTGGGAGCCCGTTTTACTCCTCATGTTTTTATGCCTTCATAAGATGGTCAGCTACATGACTTTTCCTATACCTGCACAAGGAAACAAACAATGTTAGCATAAAAATAATGATGTGACATTCTATTTTTAGGCCCTTATTTCTACACTTTTCCTCTTAGTTGATTCCATGCATTTCAAGGAATGGATTATATTTTTGTTGGTAGAGCATGTAGCATAACTCATATCTAGAGCTCTAACAGGACCTTCCCAATTTTCTGCAGGAACACTCGAAATTAGTAGCAGGATGGAGCAAGTTGCAAGCACATCAACCGAAGATCATAACACAGGCAATGATGGATGTCTTATGTTATTTGCTTCCTATTTCTTTTCCACCTTCAGTTGTAGAATTTATTTCTTGCAATGAATAGAATCAGCTACCTCCATGGCTTGTGTGGATCCTTTAGTTTCTTCTTTCATTTCCATTCTGAAAGAAATGCATCAAAAATGAAAATTTGTACCATCATTTGTATGTGCAAACAAATGAAAACTGTAATGTATAAGAATTGTGAAATAAAATCAATTGTTATGCCTTATCATTTGTGTATTATTTTCTGTACTTCACTTATGCTACAAAGCATTGAGCAATAATTCTAAAACTCTATTAACTGAAACAATTGCATAACTGGAACTTGATAAACCTAGTGCAAATCGCAATTTAAGCACAAGTAGAAATTAACTAAACTTAAATTCTAAGATAAATCCATTTAATCAACTCTGCCAATTGAGTTGTAGTGAAAATTGGTAACAAGTCATAATCTTTATTTTTTCCCATAAACTTGAACCTTGTGGAGTTTTAATAGTCATCCAACTTTGGGTCATTTTACTACAAAAGGAAAATAGTAGTGTCTTTTTTGCATTTATGGAGTTTTAGGGTATGTTTAACCTTATCCCTATCCTTTATGTTTTCTTCCATTATTTTCTCTACATGAATTTTCCACAAAAGTTGTGTTTAGGTCATTTCTCTGCAAATATTTCCATAGGGTTGCTCTCATTGTATTTTCCACAATGGTGGTAACTAGTTTTGATTATATGGGAAAAATAAATTTTGAAGGGAACTAGAACCCTTTACAACTGAACATACAAAATGATGCTTAAGGATAAAAACAATAAACCATCATTAGCAACCATCAACAAAAAAGAAGCAAAACAATAGAAAACAAATAGAGACCCAACAAAAAGGAAAACAACAAAGAAAAACATAGAAGTAGACACTATTTCATGTTCCTTAAGGTGTTAGCAACCTCAAATTCCTGGTTCCAATGAAGATCAATCATGTCCAACAATTCTTTCTTCTCCTCCTCAAAGGATTTCCTTAGGTTACCCTTCCCTCTAGTAGCAAGGCCTTTAACTTCATCCTTCCCAACCTTTTTCGCTTTTCCCTTTGAAACCCGATCCTTCTCCATCAACTCAACAAAGTAGATTTGGTCTCTCTTAGCTCACTTGTCTTTCAAAACATGAACTCTAAGGAATCAACACTATTCTTAACGAAAATGTGCCACACATGCAACAAATTTTTGACATCCAGGTTGGTGTCCAAAACCTTAGCCTCCAACTCAAAGAAACACTAATCACATAAGAACTCGAAGTCAAAGAAAGAGCACTCTAAATCAATAATTCTATCAATCAAAATATTTGAGGAAGAACCCTTTGAATTTTTTTGCACATTTTCTTTCAAACCCCTAATCTTGATATTCACCCTATTGAATTCATGTAGCGTCCACTTCGCTAGCTTGAAAATTCTAGTGGCCCCCATGTGTGCCATGTCAAGGAGCTCGAACATTGAAGTGGTATTATTGTTTAGGTATGAGAAATCCTCAAACATCAGGTTTACCTAATTAAGAGGCTCTGGCTTGCTAGGCCTCAGATTAACTCCTCCTCCTACACAAACTTCTCACTAGAGGGTTCCACACTTGGTGTCTTTTGAACTGGGGGGTCATCACTTTCAAAAATCTTCTCCTTAGCATCCTTCTCATTGCAATGCTCCATGGAATCCTTTAAAACATCTTTCGATGCCTGATTTTTTAACTTAGCAATACACTTGGATGCCCTTCTAGTCTTTTCCTTAGCCTCCATAACCACTACATTATCCTGTAGACCCTCCTCCTTACCACCCACCACAACATCATCCTACCCATTAAAGAAAAATTGTCCTTAGACCTAGAATCCCTAGAGACAACATTTGTATCATTGCTAGTAGACTGGGACTCTAACTCTTGGAGAATAATCTTCTTGGTAGCCTATTTTCCTTTAGGGTTTCCCTTCTTTCTCTTCTTAGAAGGGGCGACCATAGGGGAAGAAGACCCATCCTCTCCCTCCTCATTCCAATCCTCCTCCCCAACAATTCTTGTGTTTGAACCAACCAAGAGGGAAGCATCACTTAAATCCTTTTCCTTGGCTTTAATTGATTTAGCAGGTATGAGGGCTATCACATGCTCCATTATAAGTAGGATGAGGCCCTCATGCAGAACTGACACCCTCCTATTTTTCAAATGGGCATACATAGACACCTCAAAAGAAGAAAAGAGAAAGAAAGGAAATGAAATAAAAAGACCATGTCTAAAATGGTGGCCTAAAATTGTAGTAAACCTACCTTCAAGGGTAACATACTGCATGATAATCTTTGTAATATCCACCCAAATTTTCTTTAGAGACATTTTTCCATATCCCCAAGACAACATCTTGATAAACTTTTTCCATTCATCATCCTTAAAGAATTGGACCATGGGCTCCTCATTGATCTTCTTATCCTTGAAGAATTTGTGACCCACCATAGGAAAACTAGTAATGGCAGCTATAAACTCCTCATTAATCTCAAATTCCATTACCTTAACTTATAGCTTATGATTATTCCAATAGGAAACAAATTCCACCGAAGCCTTGGGATCATGGCCATGGAGCCTTTCTAGGAAAGACATGAAATTACCATGCTCAAGGATCCTCCACATTTTATGATTCTTCCTCTAACTAGCATAGGAATGGGGCTCGATTCTACTTCGATCACCCCCCATATTCACAATTACCAAAAGAAGAAACCCTCAGATAGAGATGTTCGATTGAGAGCCAATAAGAAAAAGGATACCCACAAAGCATGCAACTATAATGTAGGTACATATGGTAATATCAATCCAAGAAATGGGCTCAACCATATTCATCATTTCACATTAAAACCTTAGCATCCTCAGGAAGGAGGGAGTACTCCTCCCATGCCTTAAAATCATTAATTCTGACAACCTCACTAGAAAATAAATCCACCAATTATTTTCCCTCTCAGTAGATATAAGTGACACGAGTTTCCTCACAAGATCTTAACATCATTATAGCATCCATGATCAACTAATTAATTGTCCAACTAGGATTTTGGATACCATGTAGCTAATTAATGATGTTTAGTGAATCTCCCTCCACCCAATGCTTAGAGTAGCCCTTTTCCAAGGAAAATTTAATACTAATGAACACATCCTCGACTTCTACATGGTGATTGGTATAATTCCCAATGGGAGTGCCACCGCACCCAAGAACCTACCAATATCATTCCTCAATACCCACCCACAACTTGCAGGCCCAAGGTTACCCTTGGCTACCCCATCAAAATTAATATTAACCCACCCCGGAGGTGGGGGATTCCACTTAGTACTCAATCTAGCACTTATACTAGACTTAACAACCTCATAAGGTAAAAGGGAAATCTTCCAATTATCAATCACCAATAAGTCATACCTAGCTAGGCAAGAGGACAAAGCATTATATGGAGAGTCAGAGCCATGAAAATGTTTCCAGAATAGCCCCGAAGAATCTTGATGAAGACACTATCCATCTTGAGTTTAGAATCATGGAAAATTATATTATTACACTCTTTCCAAATACCCCAAGCAATGTGTGGGGCCATGTAATCCCAAATCCTTCAAAGAATGAGGGAGGACGAGAGGCACTTCCACTGATCCACAAAGCTACAAAGAGAGCTTGGGAAATCCCAATCCATATTCCAAAGGGAAAAAAATTTACTCCAAATGAGAGAAGAAAAATTACAATCAAGGAAAAGGTGAAAGACACTCTTCACATAAAATTCACAAATCACACATCTATTAGGAATCACAAATCCCCTTTTACAAATATTATCTTGAGTTAACACTTTTCTTTGCATAATCAACCAAAAAAATGCATTCACCTTAGGGATCAACAACTTATTCTACAACTTCCCCTAGAAAGGATAGGGATCACACTTCTCCAAAGAATTCAAAAAGACGGAGGCCATAGAAAACTTACCATTAGCACAAGGGGCCCAAAACACACGATTAGGTTTCAAAAAAGAGGAATTCTGATGTTACCCAGGAACTCCTGAAGAACAATCAACGAAGGGTCCCAATCCTAAAAATCCTTCCACACACCATTTTGGATATAGCATGCCACCATGTCACCAAAAAGGCATTTACAAATAGAAAAAATAGGAGGGGCCCACAAGAAATTGATCAAAGGCTCATTATCACACCAAACATCTTCCCAAAATAGAATCGTGGAACCATCACCTAGTAGCCACTTAACACCATTAACAATTAGGTCCCTACAAGGGATGATATTTCTCCAAAAACAAGGGCCCATAGGTTGGATAGCATAAGAAACCACAAAATCCCAAGGTCTCCCCACAGTAGACAAGTATTTATTTCTAATTAGAGAGGCCCAACCCATCTCCCCACTGAGGACCCTCCAAATGTTCTTTGAAAGTAAAGCCTTGTTAAATGATCTAATATTTCTAATGCCCAAACCACCTCACTTCTTTGGCATACATACCAAGTGCCATGCCACAAGTGGTATTTCGACTTTAGCTTTAACCCTCGACCATAAAATTTTTTTCATAATCTACTCCAATTTCTCCTCAAATTTAGCAATACTTTTGAATAAACTCATGACATATAGGGGAGATTTTGAAGAGTAGATGAGATAAGTTTCACTTTCCCTGCCTAGCTAAGAAGCACTCCCTTCAAACTAGCCAGCTTCATACTGAACTTGTCCAGGATTCCAAGCCAGAAAGAATATGGAGTCTTAGAAACACACAAGGGAAGACCCAAATAGGTTGATGGCAACAACTCACCCTGATTACAAGATAGGATCCTTTCCAACTTCAATTGGAGGAACTCTGAGGCATTGAAGAAGAAAATTTGACTCTTGGAAAGATTAAAATGCTTCCTAGAAGCCTTCTCATAAGCCTCAATCAACACCTTAACAACCTTGACTTCATGAACAAAAGAATCACCCATCAAGATTGTATCATCAACAAATTGTTGATGAGTAATAAGCCCACATCTAGAAGGAGTGAGACCCCTCAATGAGCCAGTAGTTAATGCCTTTTGAATATTCCAGTCAAGAAATTTTTCCATCAAAATGAACAACAACAGAGAGATACGGTCTCCCTGCCTCAAACCATGCAAGCTCCAGAAAAATGGAGAGGGAGAATCATTCACAATAGCAGCAATAGAGGGAATCAAGATGAGTGTGAATTTTCCACAAGGCTGGGAGTGGTCTCTTTTTTCCACATGGGTTGTATGCCTTGATTTTTCCTCTAATATTTCTCCTTTCCAATTTTCTACAATGGAGTGGTATGTGTTAAAATTGATCATTTTTTACAAGAAATTTTTATTATCACTTCTAAGGGTACTAATTGATATTCATGCATGATTGTTTTGAATCTTATGATCATTTAGGGATGAATTTTAAAAAATCCTCAAGGATAGTAAAATTTCCAATCATTCATTAAGGTTTTTCTTCTAGATTTAAATGGCTACGACTACAAGCATGAATTTTGAATTCAAAGGTGTGTACCCGAAGACCAAGATCACTTCTAATTAGAGTATGATAGGAGATACAAATATCGTACATATTGATGTTGAGGAATTTAGATAGATGATTTTGGATTTAACCCAACTAATAATGCAAGAAAGATAATACAAAGTGGGATTTCCCAAGTTGTTGCAATCCCTACTTCAATATAGTGCCCCAACTTGATAACGGAGTGTAGAGAGCACTATCATAAGGCTTCCAAAAAGATAATAGTAGTATATGGGAGATTATTGTTGGATCTTTATAGTGCTTCCATTATAGATTCCTTTAGTATTCCCAATGATGCTTCAAGTTCTAGAATTTTTCATGTGGTTACCCCTATGGTGGATAAAGATAGTTGCAACATTTTTCCTAAGGAATTCAACATTTCTACTATTCAACCTAGGTCCCACTTATAGATCCTAGGAAATCAATGAACTATAGGGGAAAATGACCAATATTATCCATAAAATGAATAAATATGAGGCCACCAAGGCTAAGTTAAGGTTCCAAGTAGTCTAACTCACTCCCTTCATCAAGAATTTAGTCACTCCAATCTAGAGTGAATAGGGGAAAGCAATAACTCCAGTGGTCCTACCAAAGGATGAGGTAGATAATATGGAGAAAATGAGTTCATGGGATTAGTCTACCCAAAGTTGGTTGGGGCATATTTTTGGGTGCAACAATAAGATAATTGATGTTTCCATCCAAGTGCACAATATCTTCCTTATTCTTAAGAAAGAGGTATATATGCTATTTGAAGATTGCAACAACAATGAGAAATACCATGGCCTGATATTTCCCAAATTAGAGGATATCCATAAGTTGTCCAATGATTTTTTTATGAAAGAGGATATGTTAAGAAAAGAAAAGGTCAAAGAACCCCTCTATTGCATGGATGCTATGAAATTTTAGAGGGAAATAGTATGCCAGATTAAGCATGAGGTGGGTAAAATTGATACCCAAATAAAGGAGGCTTTGGGCTCATGTAGCCAATATTTGGAGTTAATGAAGTATAAATTTTGAAATTACAAAAGAAATGGATGAGTAGTTTTTGAAGAAATAATAGAAGTTGTAGATTCATAATGAATCAATCGATGAGTTATCTATAGATTACATGGAATGGGGTACCTAGATTTGGTTAAAATATATTTTTTTGTTTTAATTTAAAAGATTATCTAGATGGCTCTACACCATTAGTCGATTGATCATTATGATATTTATTGCTACAAAGTTCATGATGTTGCTAGTTCGCCTAATGATGAGATCACTCCTATCTTGATAGTTTTTTTGAAGTTTTTCATTTGAGAAAAAACAAAATTTATGAGTGTGATAGATGACATAGTTTTCTAATTCAAAGCACCATCTAGCTCAATTTTGGATGTATTCAAAGGAAACATTTTTGGGAAATTGTACCTTAGATTTCTTGGGATTTTGAAAATGTAATCTAATGGTGAAATCTAATATATTATAATTTTACATGTCTCAAGGAAAATTTGTAATTTAATTTAGTTGGAGATAGATGATGAATATTTAATAAGTATTTAATGCACTCCAATTATTAAATGCTAATGTAATCTTGAATCTTGGTGTTGAGATGATCTCCATCATTAATTTTGTCCTAGATTTTATTATCATTGCTATAAAATGTAGTTTTCTCTCATTGTAAAAGGTTTTTGAGATTGGAATTATTATAACCAGACATTTGAAATCAATACAAGCAAGAAAGCATTCAACTTTTGTGTTTCACTTGTGGTTTCTTATTTTTGCATGGTTCCTTTTCTTGAGTATTAGATAGAGTTCAATTATGATGATGATGAAGTGTGGAGATATTTGATAGATATATGGTTCATACCATTTTTAGTTTGTTGATTACAAGCTGCTTTGTATGGTTAGTTTAAACCTTATTTTATATTAGTTCAATTGTGAAGATTTGTTTAAGTTGCGCTAGAATTAGGTATTTATATGAATGTTCATGATTTGAAATTATTTTGTTACCTTTGAAGATTTTATTGTTCTTGTGTTATTTTGAGTTTGTCTCTAATTAAGTAGGCACTGGTTTTAGTAAAGGATCTTCCTATCTAAAGCATAAAATCATTATTATCATTGTACTTATGGTTTCTCAACTTAATGTATTCTTTCCCTATATTTTGAAGTTTATTTGTTACATTTGAGTTAGCTTAGGAAGAAAAGCATCATATAAATTGAAATATTCAAATGTTGAAGACCATTTTTAGATTTCAAATCTATAAATATAGTTAGGGTTTCATGTCAAGTTCAAACCATTATAAATCCTTATTGCTCAAATTCAAGCTAGGTAATTACAAGGCCCCTTGATAAGCAAAAAAAAAATTAAACCATTGAGTCAATTTTGCAAGGTCAATACCTACCTATCGAAACCTTGGGGTAATATTTCTAAAGTCTTAGATGTTATATTTCCATTCAAGAGATACAAAATACTTCATGTTTTTTTTGTGTTGTGATGCACAAAAACACTCATCAATAGGGTGCTCTATCAAAAAGGTGGAAAGATAGTAAAAAATTGGTTGGGGTTCTGAACTATCAAGGGTCAAGAGGAATCCATATCATTATTTGAGGTGTCAAGGAGGAAAATGGTATGATGGGAATTGGAAATCTAAATGTCCAAAAAAAATAAAAAAAATTGGACCTTAAGAACCTAGGGAAAAGGCATGATCAGATGACAAAGTCTAAAGTTTTGATAAGAAACAAAGGGAAGTAGGGGTGAGTGGAAAGATATGCTTGGAAAGGAAATTCAACAAGTTTGCAAGTATGAAAACCTACTAGACTTAAAGAAAATGACAAAAAAAACATCAAACACAAGATTTCTTAGATTTTCAGCAATTTTTGACAAATGGGGACCCACCCAATATTTCTCAAATTGATTATCAATAATGGGTCAAAATAGGGCTACACCAAAAGGGAAGGTACTCAAGAAAAAATGGCACTATAGGATTGATTCCCAATAGGTTTCCTTTATCTTGCCCTCAATTTTCCACCTTGTTCCCCTATAATCTTATGAAGGACTAGAGACAACTCATTATGAGTAAATTTGTGTCTTCTCCCTCAAAATAATTCATCACTTTCTCCCTTCTCCACTTCTACTTTCCCAAGAATTGAACTCTAAGTGATACTACTCTTTCCATTTCTCTAAATCATTGGCCATTACCACCTACTTATAAAATTTCAAGGTAGAGTCTTAGGCTCAATTAATTTCTTGGAAAATTTTGCACTAGAAGTTACCATTAGTGATGCAAAGGAATCTATCAACAACATCAATTCATCTAGGGAAATTTTGTCCCAAACAAATTTGGAGAAGATCAAATTGAACAAATCACCAAAATTCACCTTATCACTTCATCAAAATACATCACTTTCACTTGAAATTTCATAAAGTTACCAATCAACAATTGACTAATTCAGTAATCCACACCATTATCAAATACAAATACAACTAACCAGCCTCAAATTGACTATAATGACTTGATTTGAAACACAAAACCTTCAATTTTATCGTGAATCACTAATCCACCTTTCAATACAACTTACATGGAAAAACAACAACCAATCAAGCATTTTTGTTACCAACCCTTATCCATACATCCAAGACTCTGTAAAATAGCATATTCTTGACTAAAATCAAACAAATACTTACTCACAAACCACTAATCCATTTGTCTCTTTAAACCTTGCAGCCATAACATCATTTTTGCACATAGGTTTAATCTGGCCCAAATCATTAAATTAGATTCAAAAATTCTCTCCAATCATTGATACAACTTCAAAATCATTGTTTAATCAAGATTAACACAAAGAAAATCACATGTATCTATGTTTATTCAGAAATCCCAATTTCATGCATTCAACCACCCATCTCCTAGCAGCATAGCAACTTGACATAAGCAGGTGCATCATTCAAACTACTTTGAACCATCAAAAACTATTAACACTTCGTGGGACCCATTTTGACACTTTTTCACATATCTTAATATTAGTTAAACTTGTTTTGCAATAATCATCAGTAAACTTGACTATACGCTACCCAAAACTCATCAATTAGCCCTAATTTACAAATGAAGTAGTCTTAAATCACCATATAAATACCAAAAATATTTAAAAAGTCATTTAATAGGTCACAAAACTTAAGATTCATCCATATTTAGGGACTAAAAATCCTAATTTAATGTTGATCCACAAAACCCTTATTTCAAGCACAAAACAAGCCCTACAAATGAGGGTTTATTAGAATACCATGCTCCATACCTCCTGCCACTTTAAAATTGCTTCAAACCCATTGGAAAACATCTACGCAAACTTTTAAAACCTTCTTACACCTTCATGCATGCCTCTACATCAATTATCACCCTTAGAGCCACTTATTTACATTGGAAAACTCTATTTTTCTGCAAGATAACAACTTCCCAACTATAATCTCCCCTTCCTCTACACATATCAACACAAAAAAAGTTTAAAACATCCTAATTAAATATACTCCACCAATATACAAGGCCTAATTCAGTGGATTAGAGGTCATTTGCCTATTTGACTCTTAAAACCTCAATATTGAGGGTTGCAGACCAAGTTTAAGAAAATCAACCCAAATAGAAGTAATACTTAATGGATTCCCCTAAAAAAGGATTCAAATGGAAGATGTTTCCTTGTTCTACTTGATACAACAATAAATTAAGGCCTAAAACAACTTGTAGACCATACAACTCAAGGAACAATAGAAAGAAACTCTAAAATTCAAAAATAGGGTACTTTTATTGATACTAAATCTTCAAGATTACAAGAATGAATCATTTGCTCACCTTCTCAAGATTTTTAAATATGTTTCCAATCCTTTAACTACCTTTTCCACTTCCCTCATCGAATGAAACTTCCTAAAACTACCTCTTGACCTTTCAACTTCCTGATTTTTGCTTTCTGTTGTATTTTACATAATTGGTAACTTTTAGCATTTTTTGCAATTTTGATTTTTCCATCTTTTTCCCACCTAGTGACATGTCAAATACATTATTTATGACCTCACATTACTCCTTTATACACTTTTACATTTGAAAATTCAAGTTTTTTACAAATTTTCCTTTTGGAGGCATCTAGTGAGCAAGGTGCTCATGCACCATACAACCAACCAACAAAACCTTTCCAAGTCTCTTGGAAACACATTGTATCAACTTTGCTTGTACCTAAAAAACAATCTTCAAATATTCCTTTGACTGCATCTTCTTGTTCACTCTCTTAATCTTGTACTTGCCTTTGTCTTTCTATCATCAGGTTCACAATCACTTTTCTCCCTCAAAAGGACACAGGACTACCCTTTCACCACTCTCAAATTTCCATCAACTTTTCCTCAACCAAGGACACAAGAATTTCCTTGAAAACTTCCCTCTTTCTTTCACAATTCATCCTTGACCTTCTTTGACCAATCACCTCTTCATCTTCTCAACTACTCCCATCAGTCTTCAGGTTGCAAACTCAAGTGCTTCTTCAGATAGGTATCCATCTATTTCTTACTGCCTCACAACACAACTCAATAACTCAACAAACCAAGTAAGTTCATCCTTGCTTCCAACTTCTCTCAACTATCTTCTTCCTTTTCTTGGCAACAACCAAGTTATCTTCTCAACCTGCACAAACTCACAACTTCTCTCTGCAACTCAGATGGATCAAGCACCTGCAACCAAACTCAACAACAACTTAACCAAATTATTAGAATTAACCAACTCTGATACCAATTGATGCAATGGAATCTATCAACAACATCAATTCATCTAGGGAAATTTTGTCCCAAACACATTTGGAGAAGATCAAATTGAACAAATCACCAAAATTCACCTTATCACTTCATCAAAATCCATCACTTTCACTTGAAATTTCACAAAGTTACCAATCAAAAATTGACTAATTCAGTAATCAACACCATTATCAAATACAAATACAACTAACTAGCCTCAACTTGACTATAATGATCTGATTTGAAACTCAAAACCTTCAATTCTATCTTGAATCACTAATCCACCTTTCAATACAACTTACATGGAAAAATAACAACCAATCAAGCATTCTTGTTACCAACCCTTATCCATACATCCAAGACTCTGTAAAATAGCATATTCTTGACTGAAATCAAACAAATACTTACTCACAAACCAATGATCAATTTGTCTCTTTGAACCTTGCAGCCATAACATCATTTTTACACATAGGGTTAATCTAGCCCAAATCATTAAATTAGAAAATTTTCCTTCAAAAATTCTCTCCAAACATTGATACAACTTCAACATCATTTTTTAAGTAGGATTAACATAGAACAAATCACATATATCTTTGTTTATTTAGAAATCCCAATTTCATGCATTCAATCACCCATCTCCTAGTAGCATAGCAACTTAACATAAGTGGGTGCATCATTCAAACTACTTTGAACCATCACAAAATATCAACACTTCATGGGACCCATTTTGACACTCTTTCACATATCTTAATATCAGTTAAACTTGTTTTGCAATAATCATCAGTAAACTTGACTATATGCTATGCAAAACTCATCAATTAGCCCTAATTTACAAATGAAGTAATCTTAAATCACCATATAAACACCAAAAATCTTTAAAAAGTCATTTAATATGTCAAAAAACTTAAGATTCATCCATCTTTAGGGACTAAATAGCCCGATTTAATGTTGATCTACAAAACCCTTAATTCAAGCACAAAACAAGCCCTACAAATGAGGGTTTATTAGAATACCATGTGCCATACCTCCTGCCACTTTAAAATTGCTTCAAACCCATTGGAAAACATCTGCACAAACTGTTAAAACCTTCTTACACCTTCATGCATGCCTCTACATCAATTATCACCCTTGGAGCCACTTATGTACATTGGAAAACTTTGTTTTTTTGTAGGACAACAACTTTCCAACTGTAATCTCGCCTTCCCCTACACATATCAACACAAACAAAGCTTAAAACATCCTAATTAAATCTACTCCACTGATATACAAGGCCCAATTCGGTGGAGTAGAGGTCATTTGCCTATTTGACTCTCAAAACCTCAATATTGAGGGTTGCATATCAAGTTTAAGAAAATCAACTCAAACAGAAGTAATACTTAATGGATTCCCCTAAAAAAGGATTCAAATGGAAGATGTTTCCCTGTGCTACTTGAGACAACAAGAAATTAAGGCCTAAAACAACTTGCAAATCGTACAACTCAAGGAACAATAGAAATAAACTCTGAAATTCAAAAATAGGGTACTTTTATTGATACTAAATCTTCAAGATTACAAGAATGAATCATTTGCTCACCTTCTCAAGCTTTTTAAATATATTTCCAATCCTTAACTGCCTTTTCAACTTCCCTCATCGAATGAAACTTCCTAAAATTACCTCTTGACTTTTCAACTTCTTGACTTTTGCTTTTTGTTGCATTTTACATAATTGGCAACTTTTAGCATTTTTTGCAATTTTGTTTTTTCATCTTTTTCCCACCTAGTGACCTATTTGACACTTCAAATACATTATTTAAGACCTCACATGACTCCTTTATACACTTTTACATTTGAAAATTCAAGTTTTTACAAATTTTCCTTTTGGAGGCATCTAGTGAGCAAGGTGTTCATGTACCAATTAGAAATTACTTGTATTTCCTTTAACCACCCCCAACATCTTTGCTCCATTTGCAATCAAAAAATCCCTTTAAACACTACTTCTAACTTAGTCATCATAACAACTTGATCTAGTCTACTCTATTTGTCTCTCTTTCCATAATCTTTCTCCACAAATACTCTTGGATAGCTACTTTTTTTAGGCTCTCTATGTCTAATAATATGGTTGTTGAAACTTGTACATAGATAATTGTTAATCATTTATGAAAACTCAAATGTTTAGTTTTTTTTTACATTTATGTTATCTAATGAAGTAGGAATGCAATTACTTTACTTTAGCATCTCCCCTCAAATGACAAACCTACATTATCTCTGGTATGAAAAACTCCAAAATCACAAGGATCTAACTCACCAAAATACTAGCATCCATAGACGAATCAAAAATATTAGAGATCAAATAGGATGACTTAACTAAATCGATAGATAAACTAACCAAAAGAATAAATTTTATTTCCAATATAAACACTGTCCAAAATAAAAATTGTATAAATACACTTAACATTCAAGATATAAAAAAATTCAAAACAAATATAAACCAATTAAGTAATAAAACTAACCCTAACTCTTTTTTAAATAATAAAAAGAATTAAATGATAATTTATATTTATAATGCTTGGTAGTACCCTCTAACTCCTAAACTTTGTTTTTTTCACATTTTTTTTTAATGTTCTTACTTTATAACTCTCTTTATGTCTTGTTTCATTTTTTTTTCTTAAATACTCCATTTTTCTGGTTTCTTATTGAGGGCCATAATTATCTATATATGACTTTTTTATTATTATAACTTAGACTATCTTTGAAAAATTATACCCGAATTTCCACTTTTAAGAATAATATCTTGATATTTGTATGGAGTAGGTGGCCTTTCTATAAATTCAATGTGAAGTACTTTCTTTTCAGCAAATTAACTTTATAAAAATGTACATTATGTAGACGTGTTCAACTATCTTACTATCACATATTTGGCGAGTTCCACATACTTAACACATGGTTGAAAAAAATGTCAAGAATTAATAATTAAAAGATGTGGACCATTACACATATACAGTATTTAATACCAAGAGAATAATTGTAAAATAACTAGAGTTCCATAAGTACTAGTCAAAGGGTCCATTCTATAAATATTCTTTTCTCCAGAAGAGTTCTCCTCTATTGCCATATGTGCTTAAAGTCCATTAAAAGATGTGGTCCCTTTTTTATTGAAATAAAGTACAAAGAAATGCCTAATAATAAATAAAGTTGTAAATGAAAATTTTAAAAAATTGGGTTTTTTTTACATAATTTTATGTAAACATATTTAATTGTTATATATATTTATATATGGAGCATTAGTATTTTTTTATTTATTTAAGTTATTTGAAGTAATATTCTAGATATATAATTTTAGTGATGGTCTTTTTTTTATTGAAATAAAGCAAAGTACAAAGAAATACAAAACAATAAGGTTTAAATGAAAAATCAAAAAAGTCTTTTTTACATAAATTTATATAAATATATACATATGGAGTATTTTTATCTTTTTCTTTGGTTTATGTCATTTGAATTAATGTTTTAGATATATAATTTTAGTATATAATTTGATTATTTTGGCATGTGTATTTATCTCAAGTTTAAATATAGTATTGTGGTATCTTTCAATCCAAAACACACTTGATTGAAGTTTGAGTAGTTTTCTACATTAGACATAATCACATGCTACTTTTGTAAAATTTAAATTCTTGTATTCAAAGATTTACACTAGTTGAATTTGACTATTAATTATTGATGTGGGTTAAATTTTTTTTTAGAAATCTAGGGTTGTGTATAGAGACATCATCTTAGGACGCCTTAAGATCATCTGGAATCAATTGATAATAGTATCAAGAGAACAAAATTCATTTCTTCTTTTATAAGAACTGATTTTGAATACTCATTTTCTAACATTTGGTATCAACAATCAACAATCTTGAATCCACATCCAATGCCAATGCACACTTCAAAGAACAAATTCAACACAATCACTTATTAGTTTTCACTTAACAAAAATATCAACAATCAACTCAACAAGAACTCATTACCACCTCACATTAGTATTCATCAACACCTTGTATTTGTTATACTCTTATAGTTAACTTAATCTTAGAGCTTGTCTAAGGCACAAAGAAGTATTCAACTTCAATCCTTGCATTGATATCCCTATGGTACTCCTTATCACCACAAATATTTTTCATACCCAATTATACATTAGGAGAACACTTTCTTCCATAATAAAAAATCATACTCTATTTAGGATTGAATTTCATGAGAAGCATAACTTTACAAACATTAGGATAGGATCGCCTCAATGATCATTTCTATCCATGTAGTTATGATGGTGAACTTTTTCATATTCTATTACTCTACTTCCAATATGTTCAACTTTGAGTAATTTTGAGTTATGATTAAAGTTTATGGTTAAAATATGAAAAACTCTCTATCAACCATCAAATTCAATTGACATGTCATTATCAATTTTTAACTTTTTAATTCTATCATAATCTATCACTAACTCTTTATTAAAGGTTTAATTCTATTTAAAATTGATTACATTCATGTATTATCCTTAGAAAATTAAAAGGTCATTTTATTTCACTTCACTTTGATGAAGCTATAATTTACACATGCTTATCCATTTGGGTTAAAAGTTTCTTATTTTCCTAAGTTCTAAGTAATTTTTTTCTATTTAGTTGTTCATTATGCATTTAATGCTTCACATAGGGGTTTCCTTATAGTTCATTGTTATATTTCAAACTCTTTTATTGTGTTCTCAATTACAATAGCTTAATCATGAATTGTACCAAAAACTTTTGTTATTGGCTTCCATTCATCCATGTATCAAGAATTTTAATGTGTTCATAAAATTTGTTGCATCTATAAAAGTTTTTTCTTGATCACATCATGTCCTTCTATTACAGAGATAGAAATGTATGTTTATTGGATGTGTTATTTAATTATGTATATAACTTTCATCCTTCATGAAGCTTGGCATTGATTTTCCTTATCTTTTAGATGTAACCACTTCTCTTTTTCATGAGCATAACATTTATTATATTTCATTTATGACTAGTGATAGTGAATTTTATAAGCATAATCTTGATCACACTTGTATATGCTAAACTTAGAGTAAAATTCAAGAAGATTAAAATAATATTGAACCCTCTATTATAAATCAAGTATAACCTCAAGCTAAGATAAATAAAACTAAATCAAATAGTTTCCACCTTTCACATACCAAGCAAGAGATCTCCTTTGTTTTAAGGATTTTTTTCATGATTTATAATTGCTCAGAATATTGTGCAATAGTTCTATAGCATGTAAATGTCAAGCTTGATTCATCATGGATGGCTTGATTGAGGATGTGGGTTAATTTATAGATATTTATTTGAGATTTGAATGGTCTATAAATTGAAATATGTAGTGTACAAAAGGATGCTAAGATGCATTAAATTCTAGAGAAAGGTAGTTTCTAGGAAAATATAATGGATGAATGATTAAAATTGATTGTAAATGGATGGTTGGGATTTATTGAAATGACTTTAGATTATTTTTAGGGTTTTCTTTATGTAAATGGTTGAGATTTAAAGATATAATATAAAAATGGATCCATGATGATATTGATTGGAAGGATTGAATTTTATTTATTAGTTATGGATTATCATGTGACATTAAATTATTTATTTATTTATTTTCAATAAATATATTTTTTATTATTATTTTGGATAAATGGAGAAATAATTAATTAATTAAAGATGACTACTTAAATAAATATTAAAGATTAATTTAGTTTATTAAAGAATGTGATAATAGGGTGGGTGTCTTGGCTCAATTGGCTAAAGCATCATGTTGCAAGAAAGAGGTCACAAGGTCCAATCCCCTTTCTGCATGGTACTGGAGGGCATGTTGTGCCAACATCATCAATCATGTTAAAAATTTTACCCAACACACTACATGTTATAGGGGCTACGAAGATTATTGCAATTTTAAAAAAATAAAGAATGCAATCATTTTATGTCATTAAAAGGTTAATTTTATGTGTCCATATTTTCCCTTATTTGAGATGAGGTTGTGAATAAAAGAAGCAATACCATTTTAAAGAAATTAAAATTATATTCTTGTAAGGAATGGATTAATGAATATATTAGGCTAGTGATTCACCAGGTGACATTATGGTCAAGGTAATGACATGATGGATAGGATGATTATGGTGATGTGACTCCTCCTTGAGAGAGTGTGTAGAGATGAAATAAATAGATGGGATCTCAAAGAAATGGGTTTAAGGAAAATGATAAATGAATATGATGAAAAATAGATTAAATTTTGGGGATGTGTAAATGTAATACATACCATATGAACTTGCATGAAATTCCAACTATTTTGAGAAAATTGGTGTTTGACTTAACATATGATAAAATGCATCATGATATGGAAAACCTTGATGGTGGTGTTGTCGTGTGTGTTAGAAACCAAGATTAGATTTGTAAACTAGAATATCCTTCCACAGAAGAAAAAAATAGAAAAAGCAGAGAGGTTGCAAAAGAATGTGCAACATAATATTATTCGAGAATTCAATAATTACATGATAATGATTTGCTTTATAAAAGCAAAGATGCATAACCCTAATCTTATCTTGAGCAACAAGATAGCTCAACAAGATAAGGATGACAACTAATTAACCTAGGAATTAAATAATTACCTAAGTAAACTTATGTAAAGTGTAATTAAATATTAATTACACCAACACCCCCCCATAAGTGCAACTTAAGGAGAAGAAAAAATATGCAAACATGAGTCCTGACAACAAGGCCTAATCAGGTACTCATGTACAAATGCAAAGATGAGGTAGAGAAGGAAAACCCAGTGGGACAAACCCCCCCTACAATGAGATGACTGCTGCAAAGAAGCACTGGAAGAACACTGTGGAGTAACACTATAACTGCAATCTGACAAGCAAGGAAAGATACCTCTGTCTACAAGAAACCAAAATCAGAATCATGATAATGTGACAGCAGACTCGATGCCACGAAACACTGGAAAACTCACAAACTGGAACAACCCTAGAATCTATGAAGTAATAGGAGATGAGATGATGACATAATCTGGAAGCCGTGTATCTTGATGCTGATGCCAAACTATGACTGAAACTCTTCCATGGGAAGGAGTGCCAAAAATAGACTATAGAACATTAACCATTAAACCATGGCCCTCAAATTGAGAAGAATCTGAACCAATGCAGATCAAGAAACATAATCTCTCAACTCAAGTGTGAACCGATGAATCTAATATGTGTCAAGCTATAGCAAAAAAGTGGCCAAAAGAAACTAGGAAACCAAATAACTCATGCGAATTTCCATAAAAAAAAAATGGATATGGTGATCAAAGTGCAAACTACACTCTAATCAGATTTATTATGCAAGAAACCCCCCTAATGGAACTTTATCTCAATTCATTTATTACTATAACCCAATGATTATAAAAGGAGAGAATCCTAAATGTGCATAAACATAAAATATGTTGAAGTGGTATTGAAATGAAGTGCAAATATTCAGGTTTCACTTTTCCAACTGCCAAAACATCCAAGTAATCTCCAAAAGACCCATCAGGAAAAATCTAGAATAACAAAAAACTTGGGACAGATACAGAAAAAAAGTGCATTGAAAGCAAGATAGATCTCCTCAATATCTTTCCAACGTCGCAAAGAAGACGAAAATCGGAGATCGTGGCAAAAAGTTATGAGCTCAGAAGCCATAAATGAATATTTGACTTCAAACAGAAATAAATATAGATAAATAGAAAAATACTGAAAAATAAACTACACCAAAGGATAGTGCTCAGAACCAGCTTTCCAATGATATTTTGTTTTTGAAAATCTGAGTTTGGACGCAAAAGTTATGCCTAAAATACCAAAACTCCTCCAAAAGGGTTTGGAGCTAAGCTTGGCAGCTAGGCTAACCTCTAGCATTAACCACTAGCGGTTAACCACAGTTAACTGACGGCGGCACCCATTAACTCTAGTTTTTTAAAAAAATTTCTTGGATTGCATGTCATACCAGGCCGTACGACCCATAAATGAAAAAAAATTACCTCCCGGAGTCACTGTGCCTGATTTTGATGATTTGACAGTCGATTTTGGGGTTTTTGGGTGCTCCGAACGCGATGGTGAGGTCCGTTTGGGCTGAAAACGTTCCAAAATTTTAGGTACTCTTTGGATTTGGAAACCCTCATAAACTTCAAATCCTCGTAGATCTGACAAACGATGGCCAAAATCAGAAAAATAAAAGCCAATCTTAAATTTTTTCAGCGCTTTGAATCCAATGGTGAGGCCCGATCTGATCCAAAACACCACATGAATGAACTCAAGGCATGATACCCTCAAGGAATCCCGAATGAACGCTGTAATAATTTTCTCAAAAATATCAGAAGGGGCTGCAAATCAAGGCTCGGATACCATGTTAGAAACCAAGATTAGATTTGCAAACTAGAATATCCCTCCATAGAAGAAAAAAAATAGAAAAAGAAGAGAGGTTGTAAAAGGATGTGCAACATAATATTATTCAAGAATTCAATAATTACATGATAATGATTTGCTTTATAAAAGCAAAGATGCATAACCCTAATCTTATCTTGAGCAAAAAGATAGCTCAACAAGATAAGGATGACAACTAATTAACCTAGGAATTAAATAATTACCTAAGTAAACTTATGTAAAGTGTAATTAAATATTAATTACACCAACAGTGTGTTGTAGGACTAACACCCAAGAAGTAATATGATGGAATGTGCCATAATATGGAAAAACCATGATAGAATTTCTGTGAAATTCCATAAGGAATGACACAAATGTAAGAAAAATAATAAAAAACAAGATTTTACCCCCAATCAACTTAAAAATCAAAGAATAACGTGATGATGACAAGAGAATTATTGATTTGGGAACAATATATGTCAATAATAATGTGAGGATGAGAAGCAACATGTCATACTAAATTTTAGATGCACAGGACAATTAAGAGGGGGGTTGAATCAGTTGTACTTTAAAACATCAAAACCCTCATTAACATTTAGATCTTTATTATCCCTTAAACCCTTTATCATCTATTTAGCATGAAAGTGAACAAGTGAAACAACAACACATCAAAACACCATGCACAATAGAATACCGTGTATTTACATGGAAAACCCAAGAAGGGAAAAACCATGGTGAGAATTAGCTCACTATATAAATGAATTGCAACACCGAATACAATAGGCTCATTGTCAAAGGGCTCACTGCTAATGGCTCACTGTCAGATTAGAAAGAAGAAAGAAATCAAAAATTTACAAAGATAAATCCATCTCAAAGCAACAAGAAGATCTACCACAATAAATCTGAACCATCTGCAACCTTCAACTCATTGCCTTTAGTAACTTCAAGTACACTAAAAATGTACACCTTCTTCTCACTTCTTTCAATAGCCTTAGTCGTGAAAGCTCGCACTCTGATGCAAGAGCATCCAGTGGTGTAAGGGCAATCTTGCATCACCCAAAAATAGTTAAATTTCAAGTTTCTCGATTTGTAGATGGTTTTAAATTTTTGGATACCCTTTTTGTCATAATGAAATTCCCAATTTACTATTTTTATTTTCTATTCCTGGGTTGAAAGATATTGCAATTTTAGTTTCCTAGATTTGCACCTGAAAATATTATGAGTTAGATTTGAGGCACTTAGAGTTCCCATATCAGCCCTAAAACTTGCCGAAATTGGCATAGCAGATTTTGAGCACGTTTTTGACTTCGAGACCTTTCCAACGGTTCAAACGGTTTGCGAATCGGAGTCCCGGATCAAAAGTTATGGCCCTGGGAAGTTGGCGCACTTTCTAGAAGATACAATTGCAAATGTTCTTTTGAAATTTGAACTTCAAGTTGTAATTTTTCGGCGCCAAACCACCTAAACTCAAATTTGAATGTTGTTTTGGCTCCAAACTAAAGAGGATCTCTATTTATGGGCAGGTTTCTAATTTTTGGGTAACTTTTTGGAGGACAAGCTCGCATATTGCGAAAGGGTGATTCCGTAGCTTTCTGTAACTTGCATGTGTTGTAGAACTTGGGGATTTGAGATCCTCTGCATGTAAGAAGTTCCATTTTCTGAACAATAAAATTATTCTCTTGTTTGTGGGTTATTTTGTAAGTCTCAGTCATGCCTCATCAAGTGGTACTGTAGCCGGTTTTCTTGAGCATGTGGATGTATCGCTGGATCGTGAGGCAAGTCGCACTCCGTGACCATGGTTATGGGTCGAGGTCAAGAAAGATGCCTCCAAGAGTGGTGCCCCGCGTGCACAAGGGTGCTGTAGGTATCAAGGTAGCAGTAAATGCTAGTGGAAGAGATGCATTGGTAGCCTCCGTGAGATGCATTGACGTTACAAGAGCAGCTTGGAAAGAAGAGAGGGTTAAACTCGGAGGAGGAAAGAGATGAAGGAGAGGAGGAAGGTTCAAATGTAGAAGAGGAAGAAGAAGAAATTGACTCAAGACCAAATGCGGCTAATAAGGGATACTAAAGATCGAGAAAAGACCCAGCAAGTCCCAGTTATTCCGGGAAGTCTCGAATCCCCTAAGAGTTGATCGAATCGGATCACGAGCTAGAAGAATATCTGAGTACGAGGAAACAGAGACCTAGATCGGGTTAAGTTTCATGTAAAATGAAGTCAAGGGCCATGCTAGATTACAGGAAAGAGGTCCATTGAAAGAAATCAAGAGAAAAAGGAAAGATCACCAGATGGGATCGCATAGAGAAATCAAGAAGGCTTCATACTGGACTACGAAGTTAGATCTAAGGAAGAAATTGCAAGGGTTGAGGCAAGGAAGCATATCTCGAAAGAATATAATGAATATTTTCGCTGAAGATAATCATCGAATGGGTCACATAGAGGCCAATATGAGAAGGTAGCCTGATATTCTAATGGGTTACGACCGAAAGCATCTGTGGAGGAGTTAAGCCTAGTCGAATGACCACCACTGAGGATGTGTACTGCCTACTAAGGTGGAAGAGAAGTCAACAAAAGATTTGATGGCAAGCAAAAGGAAGAGGAGGTCAAAGTGGAAGGGGCGTTGGAAGACCTTCAGAAGCCAAAATGATGATGAGAAGAAAAATGAAGGTGTGGGTACCAGTCAAAACAAAAAGAATGATAACTTCTACTACCCTCATGACCAAAATAGTGGTGATCAAAGAGGTAGAGGATGAGGGAGATCTGGACAAGGATCCGGAAGAAGTGGTTTCAAAGGAACATGTTTCCAGTGTGGTGAAGAAGGACATCGAGCCTAAGGAATGTCCACAACACCAAGGAAGGGTAGACAAAAGGCCGTAAGGTCATGGAAGGCTGTACATGCGTAAAATGAGGAGGCCCAATCAACACATTTAGATGATGCTGAAAGGGGAGAAGCCCTAGTGATTAGGAGAGCCCAGGTGACTGAGGAAAAGGAACTAGAACAGAGAAAGAATCTATTTCGCACAAGGTGCAAGTTTGAAGGAAAATGTTGTGATGTTATTATTGACGGTGGAATTGACATAACTGGTGTCAAGAGATGGTCACAAAGTTGAAGCTAAAGAGGGAAAGGCACCCGCATCCATATCGGATTGCCTGGTTGCAGAAAGACCACAAAGTTTTGGTCCATGAGCAGTGCCTAGTAAAGTTCAAGATCGGGAGCTACCATGATGAGTTACTATGTGATATCATCCCTATGGATGCATGTCACATGTTGTTGGGGAGGTCGTGGTAGTTTGATAGGCGAGCTATACATGATGGTCATGCAAACACTTATTACTTGACAAAGGATGGGGTTCATCACAAGTTGAAACCCCTGAACGAGACCGAAGAAAAGGTATGCAGTAGTGCTAGAATTTGTTATGTAGATGGAAGAAAAAATTTAGAAGGTATGAAGCATGAGTGTGTGTGTTATGCATTGATTTCTAGAGTGAGTAAGGAGGATAGTGAGAAGGTTCCAAAAGAAGTTTCTGGGATGTTGGATTAGTTTCAGGATATTGTTTCTGATAATGTACCTGAGGGTTTACCACCAATAAGGAAGATCAGTCATCAGATTGACTTGATTCCTGGAGCCAGTTTGCCAAATAAGACAGCTCATAGAATGACTCTAGTAGAAAATGAGGAGTTGAACAAACAAGTTCAAGAGTTGTTGGGAAAGGGTTTGATACAGGATCTAGTTTGAGTCCATGTGCAGTACTTGTAGTACTAGCACCAAAGAAGGATGGGGAGTGGAGGATGTGTACAGATTACTGAGCCATAAACAAGATAACAATCAAGTATAGATTTCCCCTGCCAAGGATGGATGACCTGATGGACTGTTTGATTGGGGCTCAGTACTTCACAAAGATTGATCTGAAGAGTGGATATCACCAGATCCAGATTCGAGAGGGAGATGAATGGAAGACTGCCTTCAAGACCAAAGAAGGCCTGTACAAGTAGTTAGTCATGCCTTTTGGGCTAACCAATGCACCGAGCACATTCATGCAGCTCATGAACGAGGTACTCAAAGAATTTCTGGGAAGTTTTGTTATTGTGTATTTAGATGATATTTTGATTTTCAATAAGACGTTGGATGAGCATCCAATGCATATTTGGAGAGCCTTTGAGAAGTTAAGAGAAGAGAAACTATTGATTAATTTGAAGAAGTGCAGTTTTGTGAAGAGGGAGTTAGTGTACTTGGGGTTTGTTGTCTCAGCAGAAGGTCTCAAGATGGACCCAGAGAAGGTGAAGGCTATTCTAGAATGGCCTACCCCAAGAACTGCTACCGAGGTGAGATCTTTCCATGGTTTGGCTAGTTTTATAGAAAGTTCATTAGAAACTTTAGTAGTATTTGTGGACCCTTGACTGAAACAATGAGAGGGATAGAAAAGAATTCAAGTGGAGCACTGGAGCGGCAAAAGAGTTTTGAACTGTTGAAGCAGAAGGTAACAGAGCAACCTGTTCTAGCCCTCCCAGATTTCAACAAGGTGTTTCAGGTGGATTGTGATGCTAGTGGTTGTGCCATTAGAGCAGTGTTGAGCTAAGAAGGTAAGCCCATTTCCTATTTCAGTGAAAAGTTAAATGATGCCAAGAGAAAGTATTCTATATATGATCAGGAATTTTATGTAATAGTTCAAGCATTAAAGAAATGGAGAAATTATTTGTTGCCAAAGGAATTTGTTCTATATACTGATCATTAGGCCTTGCAGTACCTAAATAGTCAGGGAAAATTAAATCAGAGGCATATGAAATGGGTAGAGTTTTTGCAGAGTTATACCTTTGTTTTGAAATATAGGAGTGGGAAGTCAAATAAGGTTGCAGATGCCTTAAGTAGGAGGCATACATTGATGAAAAAGATGCAGATTGAAGTGGTTGGGTTCAATAAACTTAAGACACTGTACGCAGAAGATCTTGATTTTGTAGAACCTGGGAAAGCTTGCAAGGAACCTGTTACAGTGGACAGGACAAGGTGGCTGGATTTCATAATCTAGGATGGCATGTTATTTAAGGGAAGTCAATTGTGTATCCCGAGGAGTTCCAAGGAGGAGAACCTGATAAAGGAGAAGCATAGTGGAGGAATGGTAGGACATTTTGGTTGGGATAAGACCATTTCCATCATCAGTGAGCATTATTATTGGCCTCAGTTGTCACAGGATGTGAAGAAGTTTGTACAAAGCTGCAGGGTATATTAGATGGCTAAAGGAGTGAGCCATAATACAGGCTTATATCAGCCCTTACCTATACCAGAGAGGCCATGGGAGGATATAAGTATGGACTTTTTTCTTGGTTTTCCAAGGACACAATGAGGGAATGATTCAATCTTTCTGGTGGTTGATAGGTTTTTAAAGATGGCACATTTCATTCCATGTCAGAAGACCCATGATGCCATCCACATTGCTGACTTGTTCTTCAAAGAGGTGGTGAGGATACATGGTCTGCCAAAGAGTATTGTTTCAGATCGTGACACCAAATTTGTGGGGTACTTTTAGAGGACCTTGTGGAAGAAGCTGAAGACAGAGTTGAAGTTGAGTTCTGCACACCATCCACAAATAGATGGGCAGACAGAGGTTGTTAATAGGAGTCTGGGTAACCTACTGAGATGTTTGGTAGGAGATAAACCCAAGGGATGGGACTTGATCTTACCCTAGGTAGAATTTTCTTACAACAATTTTGTCAACAAAAGCACTGGTAGATCACCATTCTAGATTGTGTATGGAGGTAGCCCCAGAACAGCTCCAAAATTGAGGAAGATGGACCAAGAGAAGAATAAGTGCTGAAGCTGAAGATTTTGTAGAGCACATCAAGGATATACATGAGAAGGTAAGAGAACATATTAACAAGATGAATATGCAGTATAAGGCTAAGCCAGATCAGAAGAGGAGGTATAAGGAGTTTCAGATTGGTGATGAAGTGATGGTCCACTTGAGGAAAGAAAGGTTTCCAGTGGGAACATATAACAAATTGAAGATGAAGAAGTTTGGTCCTTGTAAAATTTTGAAGAGGCATGATTCAGGGAATGCATATGAGGTAGAGTTGTCAGATGGATTCAACATTTCCCCTGTGTTCAATATTTCAAATTTGACAGAGTATCATGAAGGTGGCGCAAAGGAAGCACCAACGATGGAACAATGTGGGATTCCAACACCTACTTCAGAAAAGGAGGAGATTGAAGAAATCCTGGATAGTCATGTGGGAAGGAGTACCAGGAACAGGCAGTATGAAGAATATCTAGTGAAATGGAAAGGAAGGCCCATTGAAGATTCATCATGGCTGCCTAAGGTAGAGTTTGACCATTTGGGTTTTCCTCCACCATCTGAGATGTGACGGGGTCACTTCTCAAATTACCCTAGGTGTTTGATGCAAGAGCATCCAGTGGTGTAAGGGCAATCTTGCATCACCCAAAAATAGTTAAATTTCAAATTTCTCAGTTTTTATATGCTTTTACTTTTTTGGATACCCTTTTTGTCATAATGAAATTCCCAATTTACGGTTTTTATTTTCTATTCTTGGGTTGAAATATATTGTAGTTTTAGTTTCCCAGATTTGCACCTAAAAATCTTCTGAGTTAGATTTGAGGCACTTAGAGTTCCCAAATCAGCCCCAAAACTTGCCGAAATTGGTGTAGCAAATTTTGAACACATTGTTGACTTCGAGACCTTTCCAATGGTTCAAACGGTTCGCGAATCGGAGTCTCATATCAAAAGTTATGGTTCTGGGAAGTTGGCACACTTTCTAGAAGATACAATTGCAAATGTTCTTTTGAAATTTGAACTTCAAGTTGTAATTTTTCAGCGCCAAACTGCCTAAAATAAAATTTGAATGTTGTTTTGGCTCCAAACTAAAGAGGAGCTCTATATATGGGCGGGTTTCTAATTTTTGGGTAACTTTTTGGGGGACAATCTCGCATATTGTGAAAGGGTGATTCCATAGCTTTCTGTAACTTGCATATATTGTAGAACTTGGGGATTTGAGATCCTCTGCATATAAGAAGCTCCATTTTTTGAATAATAAAATTATTCTCTTGTTTGTGGGTTATTTTCTAAGTCTCGGGCTGTGCCCTCATCACACTCACATCACAACATTTGATCATATCTCACACTACAACACACCACACACACACACCATTCTCCAACACTCTACCTTGCATTTATACCATCCTCAACCTTGAAAACATTCTCCAAGGTCGATTATGCACCTCAAACGTGCAATTACAAAATGGCCAACACCAAACACTTCCATGGTGGAAAGAAGTGAAGGAAGACAATGCCAAGGGTTAACTAGGACCCAAATATACATCACCATGCTACTCAAGACATCGAAAATCCATGAGGTACCTTCACAAATAGCGCTAGCATGCCAAGTTGGCCAAACTTGAACTAACAATACAAGAGACCACATACACATTTCTTGAGGTCACATGGACCACATAAAAACACTCCACAATATGCATACAACATCTTATAATATTCAAGAATCATCAGAATATTTTACAACTATATCACAACCACCTAAAACTGAGATCATCATCATCATTTTGTGCAAACAAACACACTAGCATAGACATCCAACTCACTAACTAACTTTGTGGAACACCTCAGCACCTGAAACCTCAAGGTAAAGTAGATACAAAAATTATAAGAATATCCCCAAATCTACAAAAAAAGAAACCTCAATGCAGAGAAATGCGAAGCAATTTCATTTTTCCCAAACAACCTTCTTCACAAACACACACACTAGTGAACACAAATTTCATTGTTGTACAATCTAGAACCTGGAGCTCTATATATAACACCTTTGAATACCTCTGATCAACATATCTAAACCACACAAGCATAACTTCAACCATGAAGAAATACGGAGCACAACACTGAACACCACTCTATCACACTATAATCTCATTTATTCAGATTTTCTCAAAAGCACTTAGAAACCAAGTGATCTTACTGCAACTACAACTCTTATTCATCAAGACAACAATGAAAACACTGATGGTTGTACCATAACATCTTCTTATCAAATCACAAGGAGCTCTTGACAATAATCTCATTAACTATGACAACACTTGTATCCTTCCAACAACTTCAACACACAATCTCCATATAGTTGACGTTAATGACCAACACCAACAACATACTTGCAATAATCTCCCCTTATGTCATTGATCTAGAAACACTAACACTCTAAAAACCATCAGCAACAAAAGCAACCAACAACAACTCTGCAATAAGCAGCAACAACTGGTAGCCCCCTTGATCGGGGCATCTCTCACTCTTCATATTCTCATTCTCTTGTTCCTGAACACTCTGTCCCCCTGTGGTCTTTAGACAATATTCTCTTCTGCACTATGTTTTTTCCACCAACTGTCTCCCCCTTTGACATCAATGGAAAAGGGCCATAGACTCATCCAACTCTCTTTCCTATATTAAATTATTTTGCTCTCCCCCTTTTGCAAAATTCAAAGGGAAACACCTACATCTTTCACACATCATCAGCATAAGATTTTTATTTTTTGTTTTCCCTTTTGACATTTTCATACACCACTTTGACACCACTTGCAACTCTAGCAAGAAATTGTATTGTACTCACTTTTATGCACTCTCCCCCGGGTAAAAGCACAAAGTTGTGTCACACTTTCAGCCAAATAAATAGTTCCGAGTGAAATATTTTCAGTCGGAAAGGTTTTGTCAGGATAGGTTTCGACCGAAACCACATGGCCTATTATGTGGCACATAGGTATCAACCGAATAGGCTTCATCTGAATCCCAAAAAATTAAATTTATTTATTTCTTGCTTTGAAATTGGCTTTGAAATTGCATTTTTTAATGTGTGAGGTTTCTATAGAAAGGGTTTCGGTAGAAACTATTTCTATAGAAAGGGTTTTGGCCGAAACCCTTTCTATAGAAACTATTTCTACCGAAACTGTCTATGTGGCATCCTAGTTGGTAGCCAACTCAACTTTTTTCAAAATTTTCTGAAACTTTCAACTTTAGCTAGGTATTTCTTTAGTCATAATGATTTTTTCTGAAAAAAAACAAAAATACCCTTTTGTAGAACTCGGAGTGGAGAATCCAAATATATAAGTTTTTTTAATATTTTGACTAGTTTTAATATATTTTATTTTTAAAATAATGCAAGTAGGTTTTTAAAATAAAAAAAGAGGTTGATTACAAATTAAAAAAAAGATAGTAAAAATTATTAAAAAAAATTAAATCTTATATGGGGCACAAGAGGAGAGTCTTCTTCAAAAGGGTATAATTTTTTTTTTTTAAATGAGTAAAAAAATTAAAAATAGTTGACGACCCATGAAAAATGTCAAATTCTGACATGTTCGACTTTAAAATGTTATTACAAGAAAAATATAAATCAAAATTTGAATTTGAATTTTTTCCATGCACAAGATATTGAAGTTACCTATTTGGAGAAAAAAAAAGGGAGAAATGAAGTTTTTTTCAATTTGTTTCTTGATGGCCCGTGAAGTCACTCTTTTATGAAATTTTGAGTATTCTAAAATCTGTCCTTAAATTGATAAAAACATAATGAAAACAATTTTTAATTTTTTTAAAAAATTACAACAATAAAATTCATCAAAAGTTCTACATTTCATTAGTTTACACCATTTTGAAATTCAAAACATAAAGACCTTTTTTATGTGGTTGAAGTTTAGAAATTTTTTTGTTGTTGGTTGATTCCTTTATAAAATGTGACACAGGTTTGTGTTTTTACCCCCCCCCCTTCCTTAGGGGCACAAAATATGACCCATCTGACTTCACTGACCAACAATACTACTACCTGCTCCCTAAGAGGTAGCCTTCATCAATCCAGAAAAAAAAAAAGAATATATTTTAAATTACTCCATAAATTGGAGGGGCAACAACCCCTAACTTCTGTCAAAGATACTCAAAAGTATCTTTAGGAAGAGCCTTAGTAAAAATATCTACAACTTGATCATTTGTAGGCACATATTCTAGTTTTACTTCATTTTTTGTAACCTTCTCTCTTAGAAAGTGATACCAGATTGAGATATGCTTTGTTCTTGAATGCATCACCGAATTCTTTGATATATTGATAGCACAAGTGATTATCACACAAGATATAAGCATGTTCATTATATGATAGTTTGATATCCTTCAATGTTTTCTTCATCCACAACACCTGTGTGTAGCAAGATGTTGCAACTCAATATACTCTACCTTTGTAGTAGATAAAGATATTGAATCCTACTTTTTGCTTAGCCAAGAAACCAATCCGCTTCCAAGAAAGAAAGAACCTCCACTTATAATTCTTCTATCATACACACAACCTACCCAATATGCATTTGTATAGGCACTTAAAGAGAAATTAGTATCCTTTGGATACCATAGACCATAGTCTGAAGTGACCTAAAAATATTTGAATATCCTCTTTGGGTATGTGCAGGATCATCATGGAAAAAACAAGCCCTTAGGTGGCAATGAAATTTAGAAAAATCAGAGTTAGACAACTTGATGTAAAAATTTGAATAAGTTATCTATATTATTTCAAAAATATTTAAGAATATAATCTGTAGAAAATTGAATGTAGTTTCTAAACTACTAGGTTTATTTAAAAAAAATAACAATCTATTTGGTGAAAATTTAAAATTTCAATGCAATAGCACTTAAATTTCAGGGAAAAAATAAGAAGTGGGTGTTTGTCTAACCACCCTAACCACAATAAAATGATAATATTTTTTTATAATATTTTAGATATAAGTAGAGGACTCATGTCCCAATGTGATGCATATTTTTTTGTAATTTTTTTCCAAGTAAATAATTAATTATGAATTTTATTACAACTTCTAAAAATATAAAACTTCATTATGTCGACCACCTTAACTTGGTCAAAACTTCATGAAATTAATTTTTTATTTTCTTAATCCTATAGTATGTGAAGCATAGAATGTGACGATGTTTTGGATTTTAAAAATGTGATCTTGTTTGAAAGCTATAGTTATTTTTCAATTAGTCTATCAATCAGGGACTTTAGTCATAATTCAAATAGAAAATGAATAATAATTATTTATTAAATTCAAATAAAGCATAATTTATATTAGTGGAAATTTTAGAATCTCCTTTAAAAACCTTTTTCGTTTCATCAATTTTGGGTAAAAAAGTCGTTAGCCACATACCCTACACATACCCATCATATCGCCACTTTTTGGCCCATTATGATCCTGCACATACCCTTTATTGCTGCCACATGTGATTCTCTAGGATCTTCTTGAAATTTGGCAACAAGACAAAATGCATGCATGATATTCGATATGGTAGCGGTTAGATATATCGATAGCAATATCATAATTTGACATTTGTGGAAAAATACCTCCTACTTATCAATTGATGAGCTAAAGGGGCTCTATAATGAATGGTTCATAAGGCACAACACTTGCTGAAGGTTTTGCAAATGGGGTAACAACTCAAGCGGGCTTAACCTTGGAGAAAACTCCACGGTTAAGCTTAGAAGCATAGGGATGGGTGACCTCGGGCCGGACGATGCTTCACCTCTGTGAGCATCACCTAGATGCAATGAGTGCTAAGTGGACCATTCGTCATCATGAGAGATGGGTTCTTGTGAACCACTACTCATGAAACATGGGTCAATGAGTTTGACTTGAAACTACACGGTTGAATCCTGATAGCAATATCATAAGTCCACCAATCGTTGATTTGTACATCCTCTGACCAGTCTTAGGAGATTCATCAGTCTTGCTCAACTTGCAACTAGTAACCATAGGAGCACATACCAATTTAGAGTCTTCCATTCCAAACTTCTTCAACATTTCCTTGACATATTTTGACTATGAAATAAATATTCCTTTTTCTATCTGACCAATTTGTAGCCCAAAGAAGAAATTCATCTCCCCAAACATTGACATCTCAAATTCATTTTGCATCTCTTTTGCAAACTTCTTACACATTTCCTCTTTTCTTCCAAATATTATATCATCAACATACACAACTACAATCAATATTTGATCATTCTCAACTTTAAAGTGAAGATTACTATTTATGGTACCTTTATTGAATTCCTAGTGCAACAAGTACCTATCCAATCCTGCATACCAAGGATTGGGAGCTTTCTTGAGTCCATATAGTTCCTTATTCAATTTGTAAAACCATATTAGGATTATTTGATAAGTGAAATCCTTCTAGTTGTTCAATGTATACCTCTTCTTCCTGTTAGGTCTCAAAAACACTAGTTGGAAAACCTCAAGAGGTTGCCAAGCTCTTAGTACATTTTAGGCTAACGAACAAGGCCAATCGGTGTATTTGAACCTTCTTCTCTTCAATCTCTGCTAAACCTAGGTGGGTATAACTATGTAAATGAAGCAGACTTAAACTATGTGTTTCCTACTTGTGCAATCTATCCACAATGGCAATTGGGAGTGGAGAGATCCAAACCAAATTTGGTATAAATTGTATAAGCAATATCAAGGTGGAGTTTATTAATATGTTCAATTAATAGATGTGAGGTTTCGAAAACAAATTTGATATTAAAACTAAATGATGAAATGGGTAAGACTAGTGCCTTGTTGGGTAAATGGAGTCAATGAAGCATTATGATGGATGACTAATATCGACTACAATTCTGGTTGTTTGGCACATGTGAATGTTTATAACTTGTATAAACATGCAAATAGGTAACTGGCATACTCTTCTTATGAATCCCAATGATATCTTTCCAGGTTACTATGATTACCTAAAATAATTTAATCCCTCCTTGAAGGATCCAGTCAATTAAATCAAACAAGAACAACAAATGTGTTTTGACAAATTAAGTATATCCTTGATATATTAATTTGAATAAAAGGAAAAGACAATTATGGAGATAGTATGACATCTTTATCAACTACAGAGCTCTTCTTATTAATTCCAATGTTACTTCCAGGTTATTGTAATCAATTTAAAGGGGTTTAATTCTTTAAAAGAAACCAATCAACTGATCACACAAGAGCAAAAAATGTGTCTAGATGAAATTGAGATATCAACTTGGATATGCAAATTCAAATAACAAAGAAATAACACTATGGAGACAACCCAATAGTTGCTTGATTTCAACAAACAATAGACACCAATATTGAGTCACATAAATTAATATCTTCTATTGATTCTCCAAAATTTTATGCATGCATCATGGTCTTCACTGTATAATCTATATGATAAACATTTTAAAAGTATCTTATGTACATCTCCTACCTAACTTCTAATTCTAATTAAAAACTCATGCCTAAAGATGGCCTTGGGTTCCCTTATATATACGGGAAGCAAACAAGCTTTAGGCCGCTTACAACATTTCATAATGCCTTTTCATAAAGTTTGTTAGACATAACTAAAACATGAATTAAAGAGATAATTAAGGACATCTACCTACTCAATTAATCTCCATAGAAGTACCCATGGTCATCGAATACCTATTTAAGATATTTCCTTTCTGTGATGTACATAATCAATCTTCTTTAGAGCCCAAGTATTTTTCTTGCCACTTATTAATTGTCAAGTCGCTTGGCCATTTGAATTCTTGTGTAGCTGGGAAGTTTGTAAGGTGACTCTTCCATCTGTTATCTAGGAGGTTTCTGACATCCACCATGAAATTTGTATATCCACTATCTAGCATGACGATTTCATTGAGTAAAGTATGAAACTTGTTGAGATTGATCTCCCGCTCATCTTGGGCCATTTTGAATTCTTTTGTAGCTGAGCATAGAACTCGCTTTGAAGCATTCCCTTTACTCTCGCAATTTGAGCTCATTTGCAACTTGGTTTCAGTTATTACGAGTCAAAAATCTCAACTTGTTTCGTATATTTCAACACCAAGATACATTTACTCCTAGCTCATAAATTCGCACATTTCAAATCTTTTTGTCGAGCTCAATTTTATGTTTTGATATTTACTAATGTGATTGGTGTGTTTTAAATGACCCAATGACTTAGTTACCACACTACCTCATGTCATTTTCTGCTCCCCTTGCAATACGATAGTATGTCTTTAGTACCTTTCTTCACTGTACCACTCTACCTCAAGTTGTGTCCTGACCCCTTGAGGTATAGCAGTATAGTTTGTAGGGTGTGGTATATGGTAGTGGCTCCTCTCACCATCCTACCGTAAGCTACTTGGGGATGGACTGTGTTAGAGAGGTATGGTATGGGTGTTATGAGGGGTGGCTAATGTGATAGTGGTATCATGGTAAAGGGTAAAAATGACTTTGTGAATGGAAATAATGTGATTTATTATGAAAATAAGAGTGGGAATTTTGGATTTTAATTGATAAAATACTTAGAATTTTTATGAAAATTCTAGTTTCAACAATGGCTCCAGTTGGGGATGAGTGATTTACCAATCATTGCAAGAATCTAGAATATCTCTGGGTGTAGACTGGAGGTGTCCCTTTCATATGGTTTTTAGAGGATATGAAAAAATGGAACTGTGGTGAAGATGGAATGAAGATGGATATGGAGGTGGAAATGATGGCAATGGAAATGATCCTATTCTACTATACATGGAAAGAAACTTTGTTCCTTTTGAGGGAGTTCTAGGATTGTCCATATATTGGCAAGTCCTAGTCCCTTTTGATTTCCTAAACTACTTGGCATGGAATGAATAGTAGTATCTTTGAGAGTTTGTTAAGAGTTGTCCATGCACTGTAAACACTTATCCCTCTTTATATTACTATGCATGGAATTGATGATTTTATGAAAAGAAAAGTTTTAGAAACTGTCCATGCACTAGTAGTTCTTGTTCTTCTCTGAACATGTTTTGCAAATAATAAGAGTCCTCCCCTCATTTTCCAATGATAACAAAGGGACCTAACCACAAGGCTTCAAACTTTCCATGCCTTCCCTTTTCTTGGAATCTAGCATTCCACATTAGTAACAAATAATTCACCTCAAATTTTCTATCTTTGGATTTCTTATCAAAAAGATATTTCATTTGTGATTGCAACTTTATATTTTTTTTTGGGTCGTTCTCCTTACTTCAAGTTCTACAAGCTGCTCCATCCTCTCCTCCATTGGTTCTGGAATATCTAAGTCTTCCTGCAAAATGAACCTATTTACTAGTAGCAAATTATGTAAAGGGAGCCTAGCCTGAGCCCCATATACAAGTTCAAATGGAGACTTTCCAATAGCCTTCTTCACAGTAATATTATTTCCCCATAAGGGTACCTTTAACTTGGAATCCCAAGCCTTCTTGTTATTATTCAACATCCTCTTTATGATCTTCAGAATACTTTTATTAGTGGATTCAACTTTCCCATTAGCTTGTGGATGATAAGGCGAAGCATATGAGATGATGATTCCATAAGAGTGATAAAATTCCTTAAACTCATCAGATCTAAAACACATTCCATTATCAGTTACAATCCTTGTTGGGACCCCAAATCTTGTGATGATGTTTTCCAATAAGAAATTGACCACAACCCTACTGGTTTCCTGCTTGGTGGGTATGACTTCCACCCATTTTGTGAAATAATATGTGGCTACCAATATCCATTTGTGCCCTCCACTAGATTTTTCTATAATTTCCCCTATGAAATCAATTCCTTGTTGATGGAATGGGGCTTCAACCTGCATAGGTCTTAGAGGTAATTCTCCTTGATACTTCAATTTTCCTGAATTTTTTTGGCATGCCTCACACTTTCTAGTATAGTCATGTGCATCATTTAAAACCTTAGGCCAATAGTACCCTACCCTTAATATCTTATGAGCAGTAGTTTTTGCTGAGAAATGTCCCCCACATACTCCTTCATGCATCTCCTTCAAGACATGTCTTGATTGATATTCATCTAAGCATAACAATAGGACACCATCCCTATTCTTCCAATAGAGGTCTCCCTCCATGAATACATATTTTGAGGCCTGCAACTTGAGTGTCCTTTTTTGTTGTCATCAAACTCTTTCAAACATTTCAAATGTTTGAGGTAATACACAACATCAGTGTACCATGAAGTGTTTTATATACTAGTGACCATATCTTCTTCGTCAAATTGACATTACATACTTGGACAACTTCCAGATTTGTTTCAGTCATCAATTTGGATAGTCCTTGACCCCTTACAAGCTTAGTGATTTGAAAATCAATATCAAACTCTTGGATCCTATTTATCCATTTGCACCTATGTCTTATTGTCTCACTTTGTATGAACACATCTTTCACTACAATGTTAGGCACATAAGCTATTACTTTCTCCTCTACTAGATATGACCTAAATTCCTTGACAACTCTTACAAGTGCATAGGCTCATTTTTCAACAATATCATACTTCAATTCTGCATTTTGGAGGGACTTTCTAAAGAAGGAAACTGGTTGTTCATACCCTTCATCATTCTTTTGAAGCACTACTGTAGCAACTGTGTGATAGGATGCAAATGAGAAGATTTGGAAAGGTTTGCTGAAATATGGAGATTTCAATATAGGAGATTCTTTGATTGCTTTCTTTATGGATATGAACACATCTATAGCCTCAACAGTCCAATCAATTTTTGCACCTTTCTTTAGCATTTTCAATATTGGCTTTACTATCTTAGCAAAATTTGATATGAATATTCTCACAAAATTATTTTTTCTGAAAAAGGATTGAATAGCCTTAACTATCTTGGGGATAGGTATCTTGTCAATGTCCTCCACTCTTTCAGGATCAATCCTCACTCCTTCCTTATAGACTATATTCCCAAGCAACTTTCCTTCTGTCACTACAAAATGACACTTTTTAGGATTGGAAGAGATACCATATTCCAATGCCTTCAAAAATATTTTTTGGAGGTGAGCCACATGATCCTCTGCCTTCTTGGAATATGTTGTTAAATCATATTGGTAGATTACCATTATCACATTAATAAGGTTAGCAAAAACAACATCCATAGCCCTCTGGAATGTTGCACCAACATTTGTGAGTTTGAATGACATTCTAACATAAACATAAGTTCCCCATGGCATTGTGAAGGTTGTATTGTATTGCTTTGATTCTTTAACCTTCACTTGGTTATAGCCTAAAAATTTGTCCATCATGGAAAGTAACTCACAACTTGTAACCCTTTGTAGCATAGCCTCCATATTTGGAAGCAGGTAATTGTCCTTGAGAAAAGATACATTTAGGTTTTGAAAGTCTACACAAAGCCTTATATCTACATTTTTCTTTCTGACTAGTACCAGTTTAGACACCCAGGATGAATGTCTCATTGGTTTGATAATTCCTCCTTCCCTAACCTTTATAAGTTCTTCATGCATTTTAGGCTCCAAAGTTAGATTGACGGGTCTTTTTTTTTGCTTGAATGGTTTTGCTTTTGGTTTTAATGGAATCTCATGTTGAAATAAATACTTTCTATATGCTCTAAGATCCTCATAAGACCATGCAAAAATGTGCTTGTATTTCCTCAATAATGCAATCAACATTCTTCTAATTGTTGGACTTATCTTCTTCCCAATATATAATTTTTTTGGTGCTAGTTCAGTCCCTAAATTGAACTCTTCAACATCTTCTCTCTTTACTGGTGTTTGTTTCATGAGAGAATGATCATTTCCATCAAGCACCCTCTTGAATGCCACCAATCCTTTAGGAATTTTGTTGGTCTTAAGCTGCACAATTTCTTTTCCAAACACAATCTATTTGTCATCCACTTCTTCTATGAATACATTAAAATCAATCTCCTGAGATTCATACTAATCAATGCAATGTAGAAATTTTATGAGATCGGTATCATCATTGAAAACTTGCCAACTATATATGTTATCAGGGATGGTAGGTCTTTTTTTGAATTTTACTTGAGACACTCTAGCTAAGGTGATATCATCTCTTTTTAGGGATACATTGGCTAAAAAATATCTCATCAATTTCTTTGACCTATCTATCCATTCAATAGGAAAAGCATCAAATAATTCAATTGTATCCTAGATTGCATTTCTATACTATTTCAACCTCTTATTTTTTGTAGCATATTTTGATCTGATCTGTGAAATGATTAACTCAGAGTCTTCGAGAATATAACTTAGCAATTTGATTTTGTGTTTAACGACCATATTCAAACCAATTAGCAGGGCTCCATACTCTGCTATATTGTTTTTATATTCAAATGTCAACAAGAATGAATACTTGAATGTGATACCTTTGGGAAAAATAAAAACTACCTCTGCTCCATTTCCTTCCTGACTACATGCTCCATCAAAATACATCTTCCACACACCGTGCTCATTCTTGGAAACACGTTTATCAATTGGGTCGGTATTTGCTAATTTAGGCTGGGAAGGCTCTATTCTGAAACTCCCTAAATCTACATCGTAGAAGCAATTTAACTGATTTTGAGCAACATGTAGACATGAAAAATGTACCAATTGATCGTATGCACTTAATCCTAATTTTACTAACACCCGTTCATCTTGAATCATCTCCTTTTTTAAGCCATTTAATTGAATAATCTATATTTGATTAAATTCATCACATTTCATCTCTTAATTAAATAAATCAATTTTATCTGATTAAGTCGCTCTCTTCTATTAATTAAATAGATCATTCTATTTAATTAATCCTATAGTCCCCCTTTAATTAAATAAATCAATTTTATTTAATTATTCTCTAAACTATCTATTAAATTGAATAAATTAATCTTTATTTAATTTAATCTAACATCACTTCCTTTTAATTAAATAAATCAAAATCTTTATTTAATTAAGTCTTTATCACATTCTTCTCATTTTGATTTAAAATAACCCAAAAATCTAAGTCAAAATGGTCAAATCAACTAATCTCCCTCTTAAATTAATCAATCATGATTAAATCTAATCAAAATCCATCACATCATCTAGCTTTTGCAACTTGCATAAGAAAATAATTTAGTTGATTTAATAAATCCTCTAATTTCCCTCAACACGGCATCAAAATCGAATATTCCTCCAAATTTGAAAATCCCTCCAAGTGGATTTGTCCCTCCAACAAAGCATTTAACTCCTCTTACATGTCCTTGTGCATTGAGCCAAGTAGAATTTAAGTCATTTTTCATCCCCCTCAAACTTGTCAATTCATGAATTTGAAATCCACCTAATATCATTTATTGGCACATTCATCAAAATGTGCTCAACCTTCCTCCATTCACATCTTGACAAGTGGAACTTGGCCATTGGGGGGTTTTTAGTCCCACATTGATCCCTTTTGCCTCTTCTTCTCTCAACCTCATCTATAAATAAGAAGCTTTTATTCTCACTTTGGATCCACAAGTTATGCATCTTTGAATCCACAACTTAGAGAAAATTTACTATTTTAGAGCAAAATCATCCATTTTCATTGCATTTTCTATCATCATAGTTAGGTTATTGTAGATTTCATCAAGGAGCTCATTGTTCTTCATCATCAAGTGGATCAATCTTCATCAAGTTTGCAAAGGGATTGTGACAAGGGAGAAAACCCAAGACACAGAATAACACTCACAAAATAGAAAAAATATTTTATTTAAAAATATGGAACTCTTACATGCAGAGGATCTCAAATCCTGGATCTCTGTGATACATGCAAATTACAGACTTATAGAAAATTACCCAGATTCCCCTTTCGCAACATGCGAACTTCTTTCCCCAAAAAGTTACTCAAAAATCAAAAACTAGCCCATAAATAGACCCCTCTCGGTTTGGAACCAAAAACAACATTCAAGATAAGATTTTTGGTGGGTTGGTGCCAAAATTACAATTTGAAATTCAAAAACTAAGTCCTAATTGAAAAATTGGCAATTTTCCAAAAATTGGCCAACTTCTGGAAGCCATAACTTTTGATGATTTCTAGGTCCGTACGAGACCGTTTAGTGCCTCAAACTGGACTCAGAAGGTTTTTTAGGGAAAAAAGCAGAAACTGGAACTTGAATAACTTTCAAACCGTGAATGATCTTGACCTGATTCTTTCGCCAAAGTGCTTATTTTTCTATCATGAACCTTCCCATAAATTTTTTTCTTCCCACGCCTTAAAATTCACACCTGCTAAAAATAGCAGTTGAGTAGAAAAAGTAGAAAAGAAATTCTAAAATTTGGAAACTCTTATTCAACGAAAAGGGTATCCATAAATACAAAAACATCTACAAAAAGAAAACAACAAGAACATAAATAGAAAGCATCTTTTTGGGTGATGCAAGATTGCCCTCACACCACTAGATGCTCCTACATCAGATTGGGAAAGGACCAATTTCCACATCAAATTGGGACCAATTCCCCCATGGGATTAAGAGTTTGCATGCTTCAATAGGATTCAATTGCTTTTCTTTCTTTGTTCTTCATTTCATTTCCTATTTTCAGCATTGTAGATGAATTTCATGGGGAATCTTAGTTCTAACTTGCATATTGATCTAACATTGTGTTTGTTCTTTGTGTTTATGTAGGTCTAGGATTGGGGTTCACACAACATAGTCCACAATCTAATTCATCCTTGGCCCTCTATATAACTTGACCTCTTCACCATTGACTGGTATTGTGGCATAGGACAAGTCAAATTGTACATTTCCTCCAACTGTTGCAGTCCATTGTCTTAACAAGAGCATTCCAAAATGAGGTGTGTCAATTATAGTTATGTCAATGTTATATACTACCTACAGGTAAGAAGCCAACTTCACCTCTACATCTTTCATAATTCCTACCACTAGAACAGGTATGCTATCCATAGCATAACACTTTCCACTAGTAGTGTATACCCACATGCCTAGTTGTTTCATGACCCCTACTGGCATGATGTTGATGGAAGCACCTAAATCTATCATACAATCTCTTACCAACTTATTATTTATGAGCAATGTAGTAAAGAATGGATCAACTTGTTGAGGATTTATCAATGCGTCACCCAGAGAAACCTCAAGAACCTTTACCTTTTTCCTGCTTGCTATTACTGATCTTAGTGGTCCCCTTGTTTTCAGAGTTTGTGCTTTTATCACTTCCATTAGATATTAAATAAATAGCACTGTCCCTATACTCTTTTATTTTCATCATTTCTAATAATGACACAAACATCTTTACTTGAGACAAGGCATGTGTGAAGCCGAAAGAAGTATTTTCTATTTTGGTTATCTTCTTATGTTCTAGTAGATCTTTGTTCTCCCTCTTTTTCTCTTTTGTTTGTTTCATTAGACTTTTGTTTTTCTTCATGCAACTCTTTGTTTTCTTATTTATAAACATGTTTTTGTTCATTCTTATCAGGTTGCTTACTTTCTGTCTTTTTTGGTGCTCCATGTGTTGCTCCTTTTTCACAAATATCCCTCTTGGAACACCCTCATCTTAGTTTATTGTTCTATTTCTTAACCGATATTTTTATTTTTCTTGTTCTACTATAGCAATGGTTAACTCCTTAATCTCTTCCTCAGTTGGTCTTCTTACTCTGTATTTGCTTGATTGAGATGGTACACAAGGGGAATGTGGTTCATCATTGCTTTCATCATAATCAAAAAAGGCTTGTTGTTCTACCATATGAATAATGTATCTTTGGTTATCAACATAATACTCATAGTCTTCTTCTTCTGAAGATGAATATCCATGTTAAATTGGATAGAGGGTGTGAGAAGTTAAATATATTGTATGAACCTCTTCTTCATTATCCGCTGGTACTTCTTCTTGTATTGATTGGGCTACAACACAACAATTAGGGGAATGTGGCAATTTGCAAACTTGACACCAAGGATTATTGTTAACCATGTATGCTCCCTTCTTCTTTAAGGGATCATGAGTCTCCTTATTCTTTGACCTATAAATTATGGGCTTTCCATCCTTCCAGATTGTGTTATATGGCATATCATGCAACCTTGGTCTTTCATTTCTATACACATTCTCTTGCCTATTATGAGGGTAGTTAACATTTTAGGGAACCCTGAGATTATCTCTCTTACCAATCATCCCAACATCCTTTCTATTGTTTTCAATAGTCAACACTATTTTTTGTGCTTCTATTAGATTTCTAGGGCACCTATTTCTAAGCTCATATCATGTCTTCGGATCAAAAGATTTTAGGTAAATGCTCAATGTTGCAAGGTCTATCAATTTGGATCCAGGTGGTATCTTATTATCCAATTTGGAGAACCTCTTGTTGAAGTCATAAACTGACTCATTCTAATTTTTCTAGATGCTTATCAATTCATGCAAAGCAAACTCAGGTGCACACTGATTCCCATATTGCTCTAGAAATTGATCTTGGAAGTCTGATATAGAATTAATTGAAACATCAGGTAGGCTGTTGAACCAGTCTCTCGCCTCTTCTATTAGAGACATCATGAGCAGTCTCATATTCACATCTTCATAATCCATACCAATATCTTGAACAAAGGCATTAAAATTTCTAATATGTTCTTTTGTTGATATCCTGTTATTTCCAATGAACTTGGGAACCATATTTCTGCAATTACTATCCATTGGGTATGGGTACAATTGATACCCTGTTAGATCAAATTGTCTACATGGGTTCGTAGGATTTTGTGGAGGCAAGTTCAAATGTGGTGGATTAGGGCAGTACTAGTACCCATATTGAGGTTGATGATAAGCATTTGGTTGGCTATGTTGTTGAGAATACATGTTTTGGTGGCGTACATGTTGTCGATATTGTGGGGGGTATTGCTATCTTGGAAGTGGATTGTGTTGAGGAGCATTGATAGAATTTTGGTGTTGAGAGCTCTAAGATGACATATTAGGTTGATGTTGTCTTTGGTTTACATTGTGTGGTGCTCTTGTGTTTTGAGATGCTCCTTGTGGATTGAGATTACCACCTTGTCTATGTGGGGAAACATACTTAGGTGGTTTTGATGCATTAATATTCATTTGAGATAGTTGTTGACTCAACTCTATGTTTCTTTTTATGATCCATTGTCTTCTTTCCAATTGTTGTTCCTGCCACTGCATTTGTATTTCTAATTCTTGATCAGTCATGTGCTGAAAATATTCAACAAAAGATGTTTTATCCATGGGCCCGCATTGGTCTCCTTCTTCTTGTTTATGATCCATTTCATGATCATACTCCTCCTACCTCTGTCTCTATTCCTCATCTTTCTAGGCATAGAACTCTTGTATCTTTTCTTGGTCTATTTCATAGTGATAAATAGGACGATCAATGTTTCCTTGTTCAAATGGAGTGCAGAGATCTCCACATGCATCATTATTATGGCCTTCCACCCCATGCAAGAGGTCGAAGCTATTATGCACATAAAATACGTGTTCTAAGGAATTTCCTTCATTTATGACATCTGCTTGGTTAGGTGTCACCTTAGACTTGTTCTTGTTTGTGTTTCTTTTTGTGGGAGGAGATCCATGCTTGTCAGTCCATCTCACATTATTCTTCTTGGGACTATCTTGGTGTAAGGATCTTCTTCCATTCATATTAGATGATATAGTGTATCTTTGATGTCTGTCATCTATTCTTTCTAGTTTGATGCTTACTTTATCTATCATAAAATCTCTTAAGAGTTGCCACCTACTTTCTAAAAGCAAGAAAATGATTGAATTTGTTCCCAGTGGAATCTTTTAACTCAGGAATGACTCTATGAAGGAAGGCTTGGGTTCAGAATTAGCTTAGTCCCCAGCAGAGTCGCCAATCTGTTAGGTCTCAAAAGTGTTGGTTGGAAAACCTCAAGAGGTTTCCAAGCTCTTGGTACGTTATAGGCTAACAAACAAGGCCAATTGGTGTATTTGAACATTCTTCTCTTTAGGCTCTGCCAAACCTAGGTGGGTATACCTATGTAAATGAAGTAGACTTAAACTATGTGTTTCCTACTTGTGCAATCTATCCATAATGGCAATTGGGAGTGGAGATATGCAAACCTAATTTGGTATAAATTGTATAAGCAATATCAAGGTGAAGTTTATTAATATGTTTAGTTAACAGATGTGAGGTTTTGAAAGAAAATTTAATAAAACTAAATGATGAAATGGGTAAGACTAGTGCCTTGTTTGGCACTTGTGAATGTTTATAACTTGTATAAACATGCAAATAAGTAACTGGAAGACTTTTCTTACGAATCCCAATGGCATCTTTCCAAGTTACTATGATTACTTAAAATAATTTAATCCTTCCTTGAAGGATCAAGTCAAATAAATCAAACAAGAACAACAAATGTGTTTTGACAAATTAAGTATATCCTTGATATATTAATTTGAATAATAGGAAAATACCATTATGGAGATAGTATGACAGCTTTATCAACTACATAGCTCTTCTTATTAATCCCAATGTTACTTCTAGGTTACTGTAATCAATTTAAAGGGATTTAATTCATTAAAAGAAACCAATCAATTGATCACACAAGAGCAAAAAATGTGTCAAGATGAAACTGAGATATCAACTTGGATATGCAGATTCAAATAACAAAGAAATAACACTATGGAGACAGCCTAATAGTTGCTTAATTTCAACAAACTATAGACACCAATATTGAGTCACATAAATTAATATCTTCTATTGATTCTCCAAAATTTTATGCATGCATCATGGTTTTCACTGTATAATCTATATGATAAACATTTTAAAAGTATCTTTTGTATATCTCCTACCTAACTCCTAATTCTTATTAAAAACTCATGCCTAAAGATGGCCTTGGGTTCCCTTATATATACGGGAAGAAAACAAGCTTCAGGCTGGTTACAACGTTTCATAATGCCTTTTCATAAAGTTTGTTAGGCATAACTAAAACATGAATTACAGAGATAATTAAACATATCTGCCCGCTTGGTTAATTTCCATAGAAGTACCCGTGATCATTAAAGACCTATTCAAGATATTTCCTCTCTATGATGTACACAATCAATCTTCTTCAGAGCCCAAGTATTTTTCTTTCAACTTATTAGTTTTCAGGTCGCTTGGCCATTTGAATTCCTATGTAGTTGTGAAGTTTGTAAGGTGACTCTTCCATCTATTATCTAGGACGTTTCTAACATCCACCACGAACTTTGTATATCCGTTGTCCAGCATGACGATTCCATCGAGTAAATTATGGAACTTGTTGAGATTGATCTCCCCCTCATCTTGGGCCATTTTGAATTCTTGTGTAGCCGGCGATAGAACTCGCTTTGAATTATTCCCTTTACTCCTGCAATTTGAGCTTGTCCACAACTTGGTTTCCGCTATTACGAGTGAAAAATCTCAACTTGTTTCATATATTTCAACACCAAGATACATTTACTTTTGACTCATAAATTCACACATTTCAAATCTTTGTGTCGAGCTCAATTTTATGTTTTGATGTTGACTTGTGTGATTGGTGTGTTTTAAATGACCCAATGGATTAGTTACTGCACTACCTCATGTCATTTTATGCTCCCCTGCGATACTGCTATGTGTCTTTAGTACCTTTCTTCAATGTACCGGTCTACCACGGGCTATGTCTTGACCCCCCGAGGTATAGCGGTATAGTGTGTAGGGTGTGGTATATGGTAGTGGCTCCTCTCACTGTCCTACCGCAAGCTAGTTAGGGATGAACTGCGGTAGAGAGGTATGTTATGGGTGTTATGAGGGGTGGCTAATGTGATAGTGGTATCACAGTAATGGGTAAAAATGACTGTGAATGGCGATAATGCAGTTTATTATGAAAATAAGAGTGGGAATTTTGGATTTTAATTGATAAAATACTTAGATTTTTATGAAAATTTTGGTTTCAACACTTCCAACTCACCAAATGTTCAAGAAAGTAGACTTCACATCCATCTGATAAACCTTGAAATTCTTATGTGTTGCAAAGGCCAAAAACATCCTAATGGCCTCTATTCTTTCCATAAAAGCAAATGTCTCCTCAAAATCTATCCCTTCCACTTGTGAGTAGCCCTTACACACAAGTCTAGCCTTATTTCTAACAACTTCTCCATTCTCATTCAGATTTTTTTGAAATACCCATTTAGTTCCTATTACATTCTTGTTTGTTGGCCTTGTGACTAATTCCCAAGTATGATTCTTCTCAATCTACATAAATTCTTCTTCCATAGCTTTGGTCCAATTCTCATCCTTACATTCCTCAATACTTCTCTTAGGTTCTACTTTGGAAAGTAGACACAAGTTTGCCTTTTCTTCTATCAAAGCAGCTTTTCATCTTGTCAACACGCCTCTACTCTTATCACCAATGATCTGATCTTTAGAATGATTCTCTTGCACATACTTAGGAGTCTTAGGAATCCTTTCCGGAGCAGATTCCTCTTCAACCTGCATCTACTTTTCCTTCTGTTTTTCTTTTTCTTCTTCTCTACAAGAGGACTCATTAGATTCATATCCTTCTATCAGTATTGATTTTTTATATGGTTCTTCATCTACTTTGACACTTGCACTTTCAACTATCTTCTTTAGCCTCTTGTTGTAGCATCGATAGCTTCTTGTAGAATATCCAAGGAAGATTCCTTCATCTCACCTTGTATTGAACTTTCCCAAGCTTTTTTCATCTCCCCTGCTATAACATTTTCTTCCAAACACTAAAATAGTTGATATTAGTTCTTCCATATCATATTTCATAGGGATTATTTGAACTCTTTACTCTTGCTTCTACTTTGTTGAGTATGTATACTACAGTATGAATAGCTTCTCACCAATAGACATCCAGTGGACTTTCTTTCTTCATTATTGTCCTTGTTGCTTCCTAAACTATCCTATTCTTTCTCTCCACCACTCCATTTTGCTGAGGAGTTCTAGGAGCTGAAAAATGCCTTTTTATTCCATGATCTTCACAAAAAATGTTAAATCATTGGAGGTGAATTCTCCACCTCTATAAGAACTTAAGCACTTGATTTTCATATTCATTTCATTCTCAACCATAGCTTTAAATTCTTTAAACTTGTCTAGAACTTCTAATTTTTCTTTGAGAAAAGTTACCCAAGTCATTCTAGAGTAATCATCAATTAACAACATGAAATACCTGTCACCTTGAAAGCTTCCTTTTCTTGTAGTTCCACATAGGTTTGTATGCATCAACTACAAAGGTCTTGCTATAGAACATTATTTTATTTTGAACCTCTTTCTTGTTTGCTTCCCAACCTGACATTCCTTGAAAACTACATTCATAGTATTTGTAATTCTTGGAAGATCTCTCATAGCTTGAGTAGACCTGATCCTCACTAGACTATCAAAATTGATGTCACATTCTTCTATGTCAAAAAAATTTCATTGATTTGAGTCATAAAACACTTACCATTGGCACCTTTGAGTTGATAAAAATTCCCATCTATCCTTGTTCTTTCCACAACCATAGTTTTGGATCTTCCTTTTCTAATTTCACTACCACCATCCTGAAATACAAGATTATATCCTTTCCTACACATTTTTCCTACACTTAGAAGATTATGTCAGAGACCCTTGACTTGAATAAAATCATCTATATTATGCTTGCAATCAAAACTAATTGAACCTTTTCCACATACCTTAGCAATTGTATCATCACCAAACTTAACAAGACCACCTTCAAAATTCTCAAGTTTAACAAACTTACTCTTATCACTTGTCGTATGATTTGAGCATCCACTATCAATTATCCAATGATTTTTCTCCTCTCTAGCATAAAAAGTAGACTCTATAGTCCCTTTGATGTTGTGACCTATTTCAGAAGCAATTTCCTTCATACATCTTTCATAGTTAGTATAATTATTTCAAACATTCAGAGCCATGAATCAAAATTCATCATTTTCATCATCCAAGTAGTCAGATTAATTATTAGATATGCTAACATCTTCTTTAACATAATAACTTCTCTTGATAGATTTACCTTTATTATCATTATATTTATCACTTGAAACTTTGGTTGGAAATCTTGAAGCATAATGACCTATCTTTCCACAATTGAAACATTTGAAAGGTAACTTACATCTACATTTTCTAGTCCCCTTTTTCAATCTCCTAAAAAAATTTGCTTCTATCTCATCAAGATCATCTGGATCTGATCCATCATCCTTCTCTATTTTTCTAGCTTTAAAAGCAGTCTCTTTTCTTGAATCATTTTGGCCAAACTCTGTTAATTCAAAAGTAGTTAAAGCACCAAACAACTGATCTCTAGAATAATGATCTAAATCTTGAGCTTCCTCAATAGCAAAAATAAGATTTAGGAAGATTTTTTAATACCTTATTTACCACCTCATCTTCCTTCAGTTTTCCACCAAGGCCATTAATGAAATTGACAACTTCATCCACTCTATGCATGTATCTTGCAATATATTCATCTTATGGTATCTTTAGGGTTTCAAATTTAGTCTTCAAATTCTCCATCTTTTATTTCTTGACCTTATCATCTCCATCATAGATACTTTCTAGATTCTTCCAGATTTCTTTACCTGTTTTTTAGCCCATGACCTTCATAAGTTCTGAATCAACAAGACCACTCAAAAGAGCATTCCATGATTTTCCATTGTTCTCATATTTCTTGATCCCATCTTCATTTTTCAAACCATTAGTGGGCATGGTATATCCATCTTCAATTGAATTCCAAACTCCAAACACAAGGGAAACAAGGAAACCTTCCATCCTAGTTTTCCAAATTGTATAATTCATTCCATCAAACAAGGGAGCCTCCTTCCTGTGCACCATTTGTATCTACCTCAAGTGGTTAAGCTTCTTCTAAGGAACCTTTCTCTGATACCAATTTTTAGATGCACAGGACAAATGAGAGGTGGGGTGAATCAGTTGTACTTTAAAATACCAAAACCCTCATTAACATTCAAATATGTTTTATACCATAAACCCTTAATCAAATTTAACATGAAATTAAACGAGTGAAACAACAACACATCAAAACACCATGCACAATAGAGCACCATATTTACATGGAAAACCTAAAAAGGTAAAAACCACAATGAGGATTAGCTCACTATATAAATAAATTGTAGCACTGAATACAATAGGCTCACTATCAGAGGGTTCACTACCCAAAAGAAAGAAGGGCTCACTGCCAATGGCTCATTGCTAGATTAGAAAGAATAAAGAAGAGATGACTATTACAAAGAGAAATCCATCTCAGAGCAACAAGAATATCCACCACAACAACTCTGAACCATCCACAACCTTCAGCTCACTACCTTCGGTAACTTCAAGGATGCTAAAAATGTAGACACCTTTTGCTCACTTCTTTCGGTATCCTTAGTTGTCAAAGCTCGCACTCACATCACAACACTTGATCATATTTCACACCACACACACACACACCATTATCCAACACTCTACCTTGCATTTATACCATCCTCAACCTTGAAAATATTCTCCAAGGTCAGCTATGCACCTCAAATGTGCAATTACAAAATAGGTTGACTGACACCAAACACTTCCGCGGTGGAAAGAAGTGAAGTCAAACCATGTCAAGGGTTAACTAGGACCCAAATATGCATCACTATGATACTCAACACATCCAAAATCCATGAGGTACCTCCAAAAATAGTGCTAGCATGCCAGGTCAGCCAAAATTGAACTAACACTACAAGCGACCACATACACATTTCTTCAGGTCACACAAACCACATAGAAAAACTTCACAATATCTATACAACATCTCAGAATATTCTAGCATCATCTGAATATTCTGCAACTCTTTCACAACCACTTAAAACTAAGATAATCATCATTTTGTGTAACCAAACACATTAGCACAGACATCCAACTCACTAACCAACTTCATGAAACACCTCAACACCTAAAACCTTAAGGGAAAACATATATAGACATTATAATCATGCCCCCAAATCCACAAGAAAAGAAACCTCAATGCGGAGAAATGTGGAGCAATCTCATTTCTCCCAAACAACCTTCTTCACACACACACACACACACACACACACACTGGTGAACACAAATTTTACTGTCGTATGATCCAGAACCTACAACTCTAGATATAACACATCTGAACACTTTTGATCAATATATCCAAACTACACAAGCATAACTTCAACCGTGAATAAATGCAGAGCACAACACTGAACACCACTTTGTCACATTGTAATCTCTTTTATTCAAATTTTCTCAAAAGCACTTGGAAACCAAGTGAACTTACTGCAACTACAACTCTTATTCATCAAGACATCAATGAAAACACCATAACACCTTCTGATTAAATCACAACAATCTCTTGACAACAATCTCCCCAACTATGACAAAACTTGCATCCTTCCAACAACTTCAACACACAATCTCCATATAGTCGACATTAATGACCAACACCACCAATTGCCGCTATCAATGACAACACCAACAACATATTTGCAACATTAAATATAAAATTATTTGTGTAAAGTAAATGAGGATTTTATCTAAGATAAGGAAAAAACCTTTAGATTTTACTTTGGATTGCTTGGAGGTTTCAAATGTTTTAGATTTGATATGGTTGGATGTTTTAGATTGACCTTTTTGGAGTTGTTTATTTCTTTAATTTGTTGTGGATTCAATTTTTTCTATTTTATATGGATGTGGAGATTATTTTTAAATGGTCTATATAACTACAATGCTTGAATTGTGCTACTTTGTTATTGGTTGTTAGATCCATAGGGAGATGTAAATAAAGGGGTGTAGGTAGTGGTAGATGTGATGGTTTGATAAAAATCTAGGATGCAATGTGGAGGGGAAATAAATAGGATTCTAGATGGAAATGGTAAATGAAATGCAAGATGTAATATTCAAGGATAATTCCTAACTGATTACATGCTAGAGTACTCAATAGAGAAGAATTAATAAATTAATATATTATTGAAATCACATTTTAGACTCATTCCATATTTTATCTAGGAAAAAAAATTAGGAAGGAGAATGGGTATGAAATAATGGATAGCTAGGAAATATTGAAGGATGAATGGATATATCCTCAAGTGTAGGGTAAGTGTACACAATAAATGATAGGCTTACATATGATGCCCAAGAATGGGCTTTCATATGGTACTTTCTCAAAGCACCATAAGAATGGTTTTCACCATTAGATGATTTTTCTCTTTATTTTTTTTAAATTTATTTATTTATTTATTTTTCTTGAATCTATCATGTTTTGAATACCTTATTTAAAAATAGCATACCCTTGTTGGATATTCTATAAATATTAGTGTAAACTTCATTTATAGGATTCTTATAAATATAAAAATTTCAACATGATACCTTTATCACCTAAACAACATAAGGTGGTACCAAAGTATGTGGGATTTTAAATGTTGGATTTGGATTTTGGAAATTGTACTTTGGATTTTGAGTTTTTGTATTAGATTTTGAAGTTGTGCATCTTAGATTTTTAATCTTAAATTTGGGATGGGAACCAACAATCTCACACACATGTTGGTTATTAGAAACTAATTTTTTGTGATCAATAATGAATTAAAATATGGTACACACCTAGTGTGTGCAATTGTTAAATTTTGATTAATTGTTTCATTTTGAGACCACTATATTTAAATTTTGTTCTTCATTTGGATGCTTTACTTCTTTTTTATTTGTGATCCAATTTATTTTTTTCTTAATTTTTATTTATTTATGTTTACTATTGGATTCATTTTGATTTGGTGATTTTATTAAATTATTTTCTCTATGTGTCACTGCATTTGACTTAATTGTAAATTCTTTGTGATTATCCCTTGGCACAATTTTATGTTGAAGCCCCAAAATTTTCATGATTTCTTGATAATGTTGAAATAAGTACAATGATGCATTCTCTTATTGGTCCTAATTGATAGATTTAGGATATGAATGGGATTGTTGATAGTCACAATGGATGGTAAGGATAGTAGTGTTATTGAAAATGTTAGTTGAAGAAAGTTCATCATAAAAATTATCATAGGATCCTATTTTGATGGATTTGATATTAAATAAGTATTCTACCAAATTGAAAAAAAAACACTAGCATCATTGGGTTTGTCTTGAAAATAGAGTTGCTATGAAGAGCTTGCAGACTAATGGAATCTTCTTGAGATCATGCCACGTGTTCACATTCTATTTTTTACAATCCTGGCCTTTGATATGACACTTGTTGAAAACACTAAGGACATGCCACACATCCCTTTTCCACAATTCTACGACCTTCATTTAGGTCTTCTTAAAACATTTGTTGACTCATGGAATGCCTTAAAAATGTGACATCTGTCACACTTTAGTCCTTATAAAATTCTTGCAGCCTCAAACAATGCCTTGATGCCATGTGGCATTAATTCCATGGTTTTGCAAGGTCTCCTTTCCTTTATTAACAAACCCCCTACAAAATGGTGAAATCCACTAGAATGAAGATAGTTGTCAATTCTTCCATAGTTTCAAGGACTATTATTAAACAATTCCATGCAGGAGCATGGAAAAGGGAACACGAGCAATGGGGACCATATATTAAGTGCAAGTCAAATTAAGTTATTATTTAAGCACATGTGGAATTCATCACTTAAATGAGCACTAGGAGATGGGCAAAACAGAAGGGGGACGGTAATTTCAACGATATAGAGGGGCATAAACATAGGACCTTAAATAATTAGAAATTAGTTAAAAGGTGGATCCATATAGTAACCTATTAGAAGGGGCGAGTAAAAGCATGGAGCAAAGGCCCTTAAGTTGCAACTTAAGGGTCAGGTAACTCGGGAAGGCAGTCAATGCAGAATTAAAACAAAAGTATTATGGCACTACCTACACTTGGGATTTTTAGGGTTTTTTGAACCTAAATGCATATATAAAGAAGTATTTTTAGCAAGCCCTAGCATGAATAACAACATTCTAAAGCTTAGGACCTAGGGAAAAATTTTCAAAAACCAAAATTTTGAAAGAGTACCACCACAATTGACCAACCTAGAAACTTTTATTAGGTTCTTATTTTAGCAACCAATAGATGAAAGAGAAAACGGAGTTCAAGCAACATAACACAACCAAGTTAATCCATTTGCAACTTTTTAATTTTATTAGTTTCTTATTTAGATAGCAACCAATTGATGAAAGAGAAAGAAAAGTTCAAGCAACATAACACAACCAAGTTAATCCATTTGTAACTCTTCATGATGAACATACAATTAGATGATTTCCAAAATAAATTTATTACCATTTGTTATTTAATATTTTCTACACCCCATATGTAATAATTTACTTTAGCATTGACCTCTTGTGATTTAATCCCATATTGAATACACTTAAGAATTTCAAGTTTTATTAATATATTTTAATGTAAGGATAAGTATATCAAACAATCATCCATTCTTTTTCCCATAGAAAATGGCGACCCTTAGTTTCCATCATATACATTACACATAGCAAGTGGAATATTTACCATGCTTTATCGTTTTGTAGATATATTTCCAACATTATGTAAATTTCGGTTCCTTTGTCTTTAAAATTGATGTTGTTATATGTCAAAATCCTTATTTAATTCCATGTCTTTATAAAATCCAAAAGATTTTTTTAATTGATCATAGAAAATACTATAAATCACACCCAAAGTACATAATATTTACTAATATTAAAATCATCTATAACAAATTGACTATTCACTCAAGACGAACTTGTGAATGCAACCATTTGAAGGAGTGGAAAATGCTCTCTCACCTATGACTCCATATCCTTCCATTGCAATGACACATTACTCATAACATTACAATGGAATTCTCTTTTTCTATTGTGATAGGAAAGATTTTACACAACCTTTGAACATCAAAAATGTCTAAGTAGGGATGTTGGAAAGGTTAAAAACATGGACCTGCAATTAAGGAAAGTCATCATAGACACTCCTTTAAGTTGAGAAAATATGAGCAATCATATTATACATTTTCTTTCAAATTATTTTTTTAATTGGGAAAATACATTATATTAATAATAGAAAAAGAATTTACAAGACTACAAATGTGTCTGAAAGAGGCATATCCCAATCCAAATGATTGAAAGAGATGGTCAAACAAAAAACACCAGAACATATATCAGCTAAGACAGCTAAAAAAAAACTACTAAGAACAGCGTACAATTTACAGAAGAATTACTTTTGAAAACTAAAAAGTTGAAATCATTATCACAAGGAAAAGTCTATCTAAGATCGCATGATTCATGGTAACTCATGAACGAAGACATAATGCTTCCTGATTTTCCTTACAAAGCAAAAAGAAATATTGACTCCCATATCATAAAATATTCCAATGATGGCGTCCCAGATTTCCTAGCGTTCAATTGGACATTATCTTTGCAAGTTGTATTCAAAAATACTTGTATCTACTACTTTGAATGTCTATTATAAATGACTTTTAGGGTATGTTTTGTTTCATCTGTCAACTGTGCAGGTACAAACATTGGTTTCATACTTTATCTTCCATATTTGATCCATATGACATACTTCTATTCTTTTCAATAATGCTTTAATTCTGCAAACTAACAGATCAAAGACATCATTGTTCATACTCATAGGAAATTGTTATTCTAGACAAACAATAAGACAAAATGAATAATCCATCAATACTTGTTGACGAATTGGGTTGGTTGCTTGAATAATGTTCCACTATGAATAATCTATGCCTGTTCTAAGTGATTTAGATTACCTCAGCTACATCTATTTTTTTTGTTTTTTTGGATACACTTCTATTGGTTCGGCAAGCAAGCAGACAATTACAGAATGGTTTCCAAAATCAACAGGACCATAACTTTAATGGCTTAAAAATCCAATAGATTAGACATCAGAATGCTTTGCTTTTCCAGTGAGAAGGTTCCCATATCTATGTGCATAGTAGGGCAGAAGCAAGTACAATAATTATTCTATTTTTTGTGTTTTGATGGATGCTCCCATTTTGGCATAGGATGGAAGTACGTTGGCAATTATTTTATATTTCGACAAAACATTTAATTTTAAGAAGGGTCTTATGGAGTTTATCTTTGATTTCAGTATCATATTAAAAATGGTTTAGGAGAGTATTTTAACTTAGTGATAGGGTAAGATATATGGGTCTCATGGAATTTATCCTTTATTTCAATATCATATTAAAAATGGTTTAGGAGAATATTTTAACTGAGTGATAGGATAAGATATATGAGTCTCATGGAGTTTATCCTTTATTTCAATATCATATTAAAAATGGTTTAGGAGAATACTTTAACTTAGTGGTAGGTTAAGATATATGAATAAATGAATCCATAACAATAGTACTTTATAATACTTGAAATTTATCTTTTATAATTTATTATTATAGAAAATTATAATCCATTTCATCTTTATGTTGGCAATTATTTTATATTTGGACAAAACACTTATTTTAATAAGGGTCTCATGGAGTTTATCATTAATTTTAATATCATATTAAAAATGGTTTAGGATAATACTTCAATTTAGTGGTAGGTTAAGATATCAATAAATGAATCCATCAGAATAATAATTTATAATACTTTAAAGTTATCCTTTATAATTTATTGTTATAGGAAATATAATTCTATAGTTTAGTGGTCAAAGTTTAGTCAAAAGATGAACCTCAATTTAGTTATAGGACATGTTTTAAATTTTGATGGTTACAACTCATATTGGATCCTTCCCCCCTATCTAAAAAGAAATTTAGAGTTGAAAAAATGAACACTTAATAATCCATTTCATATTTAGGATTAGAGGTATTTTTTATAAATACTAAATCTAGTGACCTTATTTATTGTCCATCACCTAAAATTGAGAGAACTCATCTAACAAGGTGTAAAATGTTGTTACATTTTATTAAGGATTTTACCCCATTTCCATCATTTTTATTTGAGGTTTTAGATAGGTTTAAACAAGAATAATTATCTAAATTGATGCCCCAAAAAAAGCAACTTGGTAGGTACAACCCCTACAATCAAATTAAGAGATAGGACAATCCTTTCAAGGTCCAAAATTGAACCTACCCAAAATAAGCATTTGTAAGTTCAATGGTATATATGTAAATTTATGCTTATGTTTGAACCTACCCAAAATAAGCATTTCTAAGTTTGATGGTATAGATGTAAATTTATGCTTATGTCTCATGGAAAAATATTTTAGACTTCATAATATACTAGGAAAAACAATGGTTGGCATAGTCTCGCTACTTTTAAAATCTAAATTTATCAATGTTACCAATGGATGATGAGTGACAAGGGAAAATTCTTCGTTGGAAAGAATTTACTAATGGTTTAGTAGCCCACTATGAGAAACCATAGAAGGGAATGTATGAAATCTATATCACTCATGATTTTTTTTAAATAAATACGGTTTTTGGTTGAATATAATGTTGAGTATATGATATTGGTGAGCCAAACTCGAGATATGACACCTTGTCAAACACTACAACTCTACATCAAAAGACTTAATGATAATATTAAACATGATTTTCATTTTTTAGAAGTTTTAGCATTTAGGAAACTGATGAGGGCCAAGCTTCCCAAAACCACACAAATCACAACAATATATACCAACACAAAAGATGTAAGACAGAAAAATAACCCACTTTCAATTATTTTCATAAAATGAAATTACAAATTCAAAACTTATATGCTACAACCTCATGGGCTTGATTCATTACAACAAAATCAATTCGAAAAAGAAAATATATTATTTGGAGCCACAATCTACACTATTGGAGCCATCTTCTACAACCGCCACTTAACTCTTTTTATTTGACCCAATAACTGCCCTATAATGTTCTAGAAAGTTCAACTTTCTCTTTCGTTTTGGCACCAAAAGTCTCGCCATTTGATTTCTAGCCTAGGAAGAAATTTTAATGAAATTCACTTTTTAGAGGGGAAACTTCGTGGGGCCATAACTTTGATCCGGGTGTCCAATTTGCTATTATTTCATATCATTGGAAAGCTCTTTAAGAGATTTACAACACATGAACCCACCGTAGGTCGGTTCATCAACTCTTTGAGCTATTTTTGGGCCTCTAAAGTCTTTATATCTGAAATTAAAGCTACATTGGATAAATTTCTCGGGACAGAAACTTTAATATCTCCCAAAACGTGTAGGGTATTGAGGTGATTCTTTCGCGATCAACTTTTTTTTTTTTAGTTTTGTTCCTTGGGGTAAATTTTCAGGTTCATATGAGCTTGTTTAGGCTGACTTACTAAAAATAGTAAGTGCCTATTTTTCTCTATTTTTGACACCTAACTGTCTTACACCCCTTAAGTACCATCATGGGACTCAAAACAACTAAAGAAAATAAAGAAAACATTTTTTTGGGTGATGCAATATTTCCCTACACCACTGGATGCTCCTGCATCAAACACCTAGCGTAATTTGAAAAGTGACCCTGTCACTTCTCATGAGTTAGAGGAAAACCAAGATGATTAACCTCAACCTTAGACAACCATGATGAATCTTGAATAGGCCTTCCTCTCCATTTCACCAAGTACTCTACATATTACCTATTTCTTGTGCTTCTACCCACATGACTATCCAAGATTTCTTCTATCTCTTCCTTCTCTAAAGTAGGTGCTAGAATTTTCCACTGTTCTTTTATTAGCCCCTCCTCTATATCACCTTCATGATAATTTGTCAAATCAGCAATGTTGAACATAGGAGAAATGTTTATTCCACTAGATAGCTATACCTCATAAGCATTTTCTGAATCATGCTTCTTCAAGATCTTGCATGGTCCAAACCTCTTCATCTTTAACTTGTTGTATGTACCAACTGGAAACCTTTCCTTTTGCAAATGAACCATGAATTCATCTCCTACTTGGAACTCCTTATACCTCCTTTTCTTATCTGCCTTGGCCTTATATTGTGAGTTCATCTTATTGATATGTTTCTTCACCTCTTCATGCAAATTCTTTAGTCTCTCAACATAATCTTCTGCCTCAACACTACTCTTATTCCCCTTATCCATCTTTCTTAGTTTAGAAGTACTTCTTAGACTACTCCCATACACAATTTGGAATGGTGATTTACTAGTGCTCCTATTGATAGAATTATTATAAGAAAAAAATTTCTGGTATAATCAAATCCCATCCCTTGGGCTTATCTCCTACTAAGCATCTTAGCAGGTTACCCAAACTCCTATTCACCACCTCTATTTTTCCATCAGTTTGTGGATGGTGTGTAGAACTAAACTTCAAATTTGTCTTCAACTTCTTCCACAATGTCCTCTAGAAATAACCAACAAATTTGGTATCTCTTTCTGAAACTATACTCTTTGGTAGACCATATAGTCTCACCACCTCTCTGAAAAACAATTCTGTAATATGAACTGCATCAACAATCTTATGACATGGAATAAAATGTGCCATCTTTGAAAATCTATCCACCACCATAAATATGGAATCATGCCCTCTTTGTGTCCTTGGCAAGCCAAGAACAAAATACATACTAATATCCTCCCATGGCCTCTCAAGTATAGGTAATGGTTCATACAATCCAATATTTTGACTTGTTCCTTTCACCATCTAACATACCCTGCAACTTTGTACAAAATTCTTCACATCTTGTTGTAACTGTGGCCAATAATAATTCTCCTTGACAAGAGAAATGGTCTTATCTTGACCAAAATGTCCAGCCAATCCTACACTATGCTTCTCCTTGATTAGATTCTCTCTCACAGAACTCCTTGGAATGCACAATTAGCTTCCTCTAAACAACATCCCATCTTAGATTAAGAAATCGAACCATCTCATCCTGTCCAATGTAACAAGTTCCAAACAATCCTTCCAAGATTCTACAAAGTTTGGATCTTCAAGATACAAACTCTTGAGTTCATTGAACCCAACAACCTCTATATTCATTTCTATCAAAACAAATTTCCTTCTACTTAAGGCATCTGCAACTCTATTTGACCTCCCACTCCTGTGCTTCAAAACAAATGTATAACTTTGCAAAAACTCAACCCACTTTAAGTTCCTTTGATTTAACTTTCCTTGACTACTGAGATACTACACAACCTAGTGATCAGTATATAAAACAAATTCTTTTGGCAACAAATATTGTCTCCATTTCTTCAAAGCCTGAACTATGGCATAAAACTCATAATAATAGACAAAATATTTCTTCTTATCATCATTCAAATTCTCACTAAAATAGGAAATAGGCTTACCTTCTTGACTCAAAACAGCTCCTATGATAGTGCCACTAGCACCACAATCTACCTGAAAGACATTATTGAAATCTGTAAGTGTCAAAATAGGTTGCTCTGTAACTTTATTCTTCAACATATCAAAAATTTTGGCTGCTTTTGTAGTCCACTTAAACTCTTTTCTATCCCCCCTCATTGCTTTAGTTAGAGGTGCACATATACTACTAAAATACTTAATAAACTTTAAGCAAAAACTTGCTAGACCATGAAATGATCTTACCTCTATAACATTCCTTGGGGTAGGCCGTTAAATGATAGCTCTCACCTTCTCTAGATCTATTTTCAGACCCTTTGCTGAGACAACAAATCCTAGATACACCAACTCTCTCTTCACAAAACTACATTTCTTGAAATTAATCAACAACTTCTCCTCCCTTAGCTTCTCAAAAACTCTTCGAATATAAATCAAGTGCTCCTCTAGTGTCTTATTGAAAATCAAAATGTCATCCAAATAAACAATAATAAATTTTCCTAAAAATTCTTTCAATACCTCATTCATAAGCCACATAAATGTGCTCGGTGCATTGGTTAGCCAAAAAAGCATGACTAACTGCTTGTACAATCCCTCCTTGGTTTTAAAGGCTATCTTCCATTCATCTCCTTCTCTAATCTGAATCTGGTGATATCCTCTTTTCAAAACTATCTTCGCGAAGTATTCAGCTCCACTCAAACAATGCATAATGTCATCCATTCTCAGCAAGGGAAATCTATACTTGATGGTGATCTTGTTGATGGCTCTAGAATTTGTACATTGTATCCACCATTCCCCATCCTTCTTAGGTGCTAGTACTATAGGTACTTCACATGGACTCAAAATCTCTATGATCAATCCCTTCTGCAACAACTCTTGCACTTGTCTGTTAAACTCTTCACTCTCTGCTAGAGTCATACAATGAGCTATCTTATTTGGAAGACTAGCTCTAGGAATCAAGTCCATCTGATGACTAATCTTTCTTACTAGAGGAAAACCTTCAGGTACATTATCAGAAATAATAGCTTGAAACTCATTCAGCAAATCTAAAACATCTACAAGTACCTCAATAGTATCTTCTTAGTCAATTTGAGGGATCAATGCAAAATACGTATGCTCATGCCTCATACATTCTAGGAACTTTCTTCCATCAACTAAACAAATTCTTTCATTTCTGCATACCTTTTCTTCTGCCTCTTTCAAGGGCTTCAACTTATGACGAACCCCATCATTTGTTAAAGAATATATGTTGGCATGTCCATCATGTACTGCTCGCTGATCAAACTACCATAGTCTACCTAACAACATATGAGAAACATCCATAGGAATAATATCACACAATACCTCATCATGGTAATTTCCAATCTTAAACTTTACCAGACATTGTTCATTTACCAAGGTTTTATGATCCTTCTACAACCAAGCAATCTAGTATGGGTTCGGATGCCTTCTTCTTTCCAACTGTAATTTACTAACCATTTCTTCTAAAACAAGGTTATCAGTACTACCTCCATTAATAATAACATTGCAAACTTTACCTTCACACTTACATCTAGTGCAAAAAAATTCTTCCTTTAAGTTGGTTCCTTCTCCTCATTCAACAAGGCTCTTCTAGTAACCAAAACCTCTCCTCTTTTTGCATCCTCAGAATGTGTAGACTGAATATCTTCATCTACATGTGCAACTTGTGCATTACCCTTAGGTCTTCTATTTTTCCTTCCTTGATGTTGAGGACACTCATAAGCTCTATGTCCTACACACTGGAAATAAGTTCCACGAAGGCCTCATCTTCCTAGTCCTCATCCAAATATTCCTCTTCCTCTTTGGTCTTCATTATTATGATCATGAGGACGGTAGGTGTTATCTCCTTTTTGGTTATGGCTACTACTTGAGCCTTCACCCTTCTTTTGATCCTCATTTCAACCTTCATATGACCATCCACCGGTCTTTCCTCCATGGCCTCCACCTCGATGTTTGTTCTCAAACCTCTTGTTCAGTCATTCTTCAACCTTTAGAGAAAACTGATAATCATCCTCAATGGTGGTCATTCTTACCAATGCCAATTCTTCTTGTATGCTTGGCTTCAACCCATTAATATAACAAGAAACTTTCTCTTTATTCGCCTTAGAATATCTTGTCTAAATCAGGACCTTGCGAAATTCCTCTATGTATTCTTTCACCGTCCTTGTTCCTTGCCTCAAGCTTTGTATCTCCTTGAGCAGCTCCAATTTGTAATCATCTGGAATAAATTGTTTCTTCAATTTTTACACCATTCTGTCCCATCTAGAAATTTTATCTTTCCTTTGTCTTTCTCTTTCTAATTGGACCTCTTTCCACCATATACTAGTCTGACCTTTTAATTTTATCTTTGCAAACCTCACTTAGTGAGGATCTTCAATCTCCTCAAATTCAAAAAATTCCTCCATGTCATTGATCCAATTGATCAGTTCTTCAGGATTCAAACTTCTAATGAAAGTTGAAACCTCCATTTTAGGTCTCTTCCCAATGTTTGAGATCGCTCACAAAAATATTCTTTCTCTAGGATCCATTGGATCTTTCTCTTCCTCTTCTATTTACTCTTTTGTTTCATCTTCATTATCATCTTTGTCTTGTTGCACATCTCTTCTTTGAACCTCTTGCTGCAAGGTTTATAATTTCCTTCTAAGGGCTCTGATTTCATCTCTAGGTGGATCTCTTCCTCCACCACCTCAACCTCTACCTCTACCATGTTGGGAAAGTATTGAAGGCATCTTGAACTCAACCCACACTCATAGGTCTTGTTGCAACTTCCTCACGTTCGATGCTCTATTACAGGTTCAGGAACTCCTGCTCTGATACCACTTGATGAGGGCCAAGCTGCCTAAACCACACAAATCACAACAATAGAAACCAACACAAAAGATGCGAGAAAAAAAAAAAACCACTTTCAATTATTTTCATAAAATGCAATTAAAAATTCAAAACTTACATGCTACAGCCTCATGGGTTTGATTCATTACAACAAAATCAACTCAGAAAAGAAAATATATTATTTGGAGCTGCAATCTGCACTATTGGAGCCACCCTCTACAACCCCCACTTAACCATTTTTATTTTACCCAATAACCACCCTAGAATTTTCTAGAAAGTTCAACTTTATCTCTTTTTTGGTGCCAAAAGTCCCGCCATTTGATTTTTGGCCTAAAAAGAAATTTTAACGAAATTCACTTTTTAGAGGGGTAACTTCATAGGGCCATAAATTTTGATCTGGGTGTTCAATTTGCTATTATTGCATATCATTAGAAATCTCTCAAAGAGATCTACAGTGCATGAACCCATTGTAGGTCAGTTCGTCAAATTTTTGAGCTGTTTCGAGGCCTCTAAAGTATTCATATCTGAAATTGAAGCTACATTGGAGAAATTTCTCAGGACAAAAACTTTAATATCTCCCAAACCATGCAAGGTATTGAGGTGATTCTTTCGCGATCAGAAATATTTTTCAATTCTACTCCTTGGGGTAAATTTTTAGGTCCATATGAGCCCGTTTAGGCTGACTTACTAAAAATTGTAAGTGCTTATTTTTTGCTATTTTTGATGCCCAACTGTCTTACACCCCTTAAGTACCATCATGGGACTCAAAACAACTAAAGAAAACAAAGAAAATATATTTTTGGGTGATGCAAGATTGCCCTACACCGTTGGATGCTACTGCATTAGAAACCTACACAACAAGTCATACATATTGAAAAAAAAATTCACCTCTAGAAGATCCCCACAAGGTCAAACCATAGGGTGGAAAGATAGAAATGTTATTAATATTGTTGACAAAAATGGGTCCAAATTATTTAACCCAAGAAAATTTGCTAAGCTTTTCCCTCAACAATAGGTTGATAAAAGAGAAAAAGATCTATGTTGGCATTATGATAACTAATGGTCTAGAGGTAATATGTGTGCTAATAATGAGAACAGACTAATGATTATTGAGAATGAGGTTTACAAAGAGGGATAAATAGCTATAGAAGAATTGAACGTGGAACTTGAGCATGCAAATTTAAAGGAATAAAGTGCTTCTATCTAGCTACATTTATTAAATGGAACAGGCATACCACAAAAACTAAAAATTATTTGATTAGATAAAAAAGAAAAAGGTGATAATGTTGTATGATATAGGTAGTACATGTAACTTTATTGATCGAAGACTACCTAATGAGATAAATTGTTTTGTGCATATAGCCTCTAATTTTAAATTCATTATAGCTAATGGAAAATAACTCCCTTTTCATGGTAAATTGCATCACATAAAACTCTCAATGAGAGATTATCGACTATTTACTATCCCAATTAGAGGATTATATGTAATTTTGAGAGTGCAATGGTTAAGATAGTTGGAAACAATGTCCATTTTTAAAACTTATTCATGAATTTTAGTAAATTAAAATAATGTATAAAATTATAGGGATACAATCATCACCAATTCAAATTATTAGCTCCTATATGAGAGATAAATTGCTTAAGAGACTCTTAAATACAATAATGACACAATTACATTTTATAGAAGTGCAATATGTGAAAATTCAAGATCCATAAAAGTTTCAAGAGATCCAAATCATTTCATTAATTTTTAATACTATGAAGTATTGATATAAACATTAGACCCTATTACTATCCATATGAATAAAATTCAAAAATCAAGAAATTAGTCAAGGAAATATTATATTTGAGCATTGTTTATAATAAAAAAGTGCTTATTCATCTCCAATGGTTATGGTTAAAAATAAGGGTGAGTGATGTAGAATTTTCCTATATTATATGGATCTCAATAGTCTCACTCTTAAATAAGTTTTGTATTCCTCTTACAAGTGAATTATTAGATTAATTTAAAGGTATATTTTTCTTTTCTATTATATTTTCTAAGTAGAAGGTATTTTTGCAATGTGTCAAATTATGTTATTTTATTAGGATTCAACTAATTAGTTTTTTAGTCAAATTCATTGACTCGTGTTTCACATATACCCATCTCACATGAGAATTAATTATCCATTTAGTCATCATTACATTTATATGATGTTCATAGGGGTGAAGCATTAGGATTTCCCAAGAAGTCAACCATCATAGTGCTACTCTAGCTCAAGCATGCTTAATCAAGTTTCCTCCAAAATCAAGAACACTTAGCTAGCTATCCCATTTGAAAAAATAATATTTTGTCTTCATTAGAATCTATTAGAGAGTCCATTTATCTCATCAATTGATAAGTAGGGGGTATTTTCATAGTGCATAAAATTATAATATTTTTATTAAGATTCAACTACATAGTTTTTTATTCAAACTCATTGAACCATATTTCATGATAGCAGTTCACATGAACCTAATCTCGTGATAATGGATGGTCCAATCAATAGTCATTTAATATAGGTGATGATGAAAAGGGTGAATCATTAGGACTTCCTCAAAGGCAACCCATCCCAATACTACTATAACTCAAGCATAATTAATCATGGAGTTTCCCCTAAGATCAAGATCAATTATCTTGATACCCAATTTACAAATACGTAAGAAAGTGTAATGCCTTATGAAAATTCATTATAGATCCCATTTACCTCATTGTAAGAGAGGGAGACCACCACATGTGAGACCCCAGGTCATGAAGGTTCAAGACGTGAGAGGCTGTCCTAACTTACCTCAGCTAAGTGTATTGTTTAGGATTATGATGCCCTACAATCACTTTGCAATCCTAGGTTTCAATGAAGGGCTAGGCAAATCAGTTTTTAGGTCCAACTCTATGCCTCAAGAAGCTCTCTGCTGGAGGACGTCAACACGGACTTTGGATGACAGCACGACATGCTAGCATCTCAAAAGTGCATTGTAGTCCGTATGGTCAGACAACAGTAGAGACAAGGTTGAACTCACCAAAACGACTAGCAGCCTAGCTACTCAACTAAAAGGCCAAAATGACACTAGCAAGTAAACAAAGTACTTTCTAATATTATAAAGTAAATAAGCAAGAGTGACGAAAATGAGGAGAATCTCACCAATGAACTCATTCGCTAGCTGATCCTCTGAGAGTACGTACTCCTGCACATAGAAAGAGGGAAAATGTTGGGTGGTTGTATAGGGGCTTGCCTTAGTCAGACCCCCGTTTAGATGTTTCCACCTCCACGAATAGCCAAGGAAACGAGATAAAGAATTAACAAAAATACAAGCACTACAAAACAGTACTATGCTACTCAACCAAGTGATAGAGGAGAGGAGAGGGAAGCTTACCACCTCCACTAAGAGCACTCAAGGCTGCTTGGGGGAGAAATGAGAGGATCTCAAGCCTCTACTGTAATGGTGTGGTCCCAAACGTGCTCTACCAAAGTTACAGAGTGGAGATTTTGCTGCAATGGAATGCTTGGATGCTTGGAGTGAGTGAAAGTGAGCTTGAGAGTGAATGTGAGAGTCCAAGAATGGCAACTTGATGTGATGAAGAGTCTCTTAGCATTCTTCTAGAAAATGAAATGCAAGTTGAAGGGGTCAATATGAAGAATGAATTGAATAAAATGGCCATATTCAGGTCAGTCGGCCAAAGGAGGCATTACAACTTCACTACCAATGAGAAGAGTAACACCTCTACTAGCTCAGCCACAAGAATCTACTAGGGATGTAAGCATGTCATGTGAATGTCTGTGCGCTGTGTGGGCATCCCTAATAGAAATTCCTCCACCGACACACAAAATAGGTGCCAAGTGGACTGCCATTAGTGGGATTAAGTGGAATTAAGCCTCTAACTTTGGTTTTCTAAGGTGGATAAAGGAAAAAAGGGGAATTGCACATAGGGTGCATATTCGCTCTTATACATTTTTCCCCCACTTTAGCAAGCACGAGTACTGATGAGTGCTCAGTAAAGTAGATAAAGAAGAGAGTAGGGTTAGAAAAGTATACCTGAACCATCAGGGAAGCAAACTGCGATCTAGCGAACCTGAAGGTGCAAGGAAAGCAAAGGACTTCATAGTTGCTCAAAACTATGAATTTAGGAAAACAAAGTGTCTTATAGGACCGCAGACCTGCAAGGAGGTAACCCCCAAGATCTCTCACATGAAGGAAGTCCTATAAAGAAAACTCTATAGAGTTGAGAAGCGGTGACACGTCCATCTACAGATAGAACATGTCAAAAGCGGCAACACGTCTACCCGTAGATAAAACATGCCAGAAGTGGCAACACATCTACTCGTAGATATAACATGTCAAAAGCGGCGACATGTCTATCCGTAAATAGAACATGTCAAAAGCGGTGACATGTCTACCTATAGATAGAAAATTTCAAAAGCGGCGACATGTCTAACCACAGATAGAACATGTCAAAAGCAATGACACATCTACCCGCAGATAGAACATGTCAAAAAGTGGCCAGTCACACAAATCATCAATAATTAAGAATTTCAAAGGGGTCCCTTGGGAACCCACTGTGAAAAAAGAGGGGTCCACTCAAGAGACGCGCTATTCAAAAGGTAAGGTCTAGTCAGGCTACCCCCAAGCTAGATGCAAAAAGGTGAATGGTCTAGTCGGGCTGCCCCTAGGCTAGACATGAAAGAGTCCATTTGGAATAGAGACTTTCAAAGAAGGGTCCCTTGGGAACCCACCATGAGGAAGGAGGGGGTCCACTCAAGGGACACACAATTTGAAAGAAACTATTCATCTTAGAGCGATCTGTCATCAAGGAATTCGAAAGGAAGGACATGCCCCCATGTAAGGGGAAATAAAAGTTGTTCCCTCTTCGGAGGAAGGTAATCAATTCCTTTCTTTACGAACCCATGATGAAGGAAAAACATTCCATTAGGGTTCCAAGTTGAGAATGTGATTCTAAGGAAAGTTCGTGAAGAATTTCAAGAAAAGATTTGTTGGCAGCGAATGCATTTTCTGGAAGTCAAAGTTTTAAAGGAGAGCATTGTCACACATAGGAGGGACAACTCAAAAAAAGAAGAGAGAAAGATAAAGGAAGTGAAAAGAAAGAAAACAAAAACATAGGACATAGGGGTAGCTTGGTATTTCAGGGTCAAAACTACTAATGAATATATATATATAAGTATGTATAATAGTAGTATATAAATGAACTATCATCAACCCCCTACTATATTAGACCATGTGAGGAATGCACGAGAAGGCAAAGTAAAAAAAAAAAAAAATGGGTCAACATGGAAGGGGAGCCTAAATGCCCCCAACACTTTGCATCATCCCCAATTTATCAAAAATCAAGCATAAACATGGAAGAATGATGATACAGATAGAAGAAGGTTCATGACACAAAAACCACACTTGTATCCAGGCACGAATAGGGGTGATGAGGGCTATCCAAGCATGCATAACACTAGTACGGGGGAACACATCACAAAACACACACACACAAGATCAAGAAAAGGGGCCTCCTCCTAACATTGATTAGCCAAGAGGTCGTCCGCTTCCCAATCTAGATCCTCATAAGGGGAAGGAGGACAAACCTACAAGGGTGGAACGTTAAGAGGAGGAGAATCTGACCCTCCCACAGCAAGGGCCAAGGAATAGGGCCCTCCAAGGTCCTCTCCACCAAGCTCTTGTGGAGTTAAAGTCAATGATTTCACGATGATCGCCGACAAGGCCAGGACTTCATCCATGGTGTTAAACATGCATCCCATAGGAGAACCATGTCTATTCTCAGTGAACGAGGTAGGTTGTGCCTAATTTTAACCACTAGATTCATCGAATGATTCAGGAGTGGTGACAAGATTAGGGGAAACTGGGACTGATTCTATCATGAGAATAGAACAAGTCATCACGGGGCCACCTTGCGAGGAAGGTGGACTCCTCTTATGTCCTTCGTTTCTAGAAGGACCAACCTCTACCTCCTTTTTTTGAGGGGATGAACTCCCTACAGACAAAGCTAAGGGTGTAGAGGAAGAGGAGGATAGAACCGCAACAGACACAGCCGAAGTATTAACCATGTCAATGAGCTTTGGGAAAAGCTGAACATCTGGGACGAATATCAGCAAAGGCAGCTCCTTCGAAGGAGCAATAAACACCTGTACCCATTTAGGGTTAGGCACATTAGCACTCACAATGGAAGCTAGGAATGAACCAGGTTGAAAAGGAGCAAAAGGAAGGGAGGAAGGAGACACTGCAAGAGGTCCTGAAATAGGAGTAGTCATTTCTTCCTCCTTTTGTTGCAAGGCAGCCTATTCGGCCAAGAGATCCTTTTGACGATGCTTGCATTCTCATCCAAGGCGGTTCCTACGGCTCTTGAAGTTAGAATCCAGAGCTTGCAAAGGGATAGGAGGTTCCTACTCAACCATAGGAACGCCCACTACAATTGTTTCCATCGGAGGAACAGGTTCTTGTACGGGAGTAGGGCAAGTAGGCTAAGGAGCAACAGGATGATTCAACTTGAGAGCCTCAGAAATAGGCCTCTTTTTACTCACTGCTTTAGGAGCAGGAGCAGTAGGAGGCCACATATTGAATTCTCTACAAGAACCTTTCTTTTTGTCGTACAAATAATACCATAGTCTAGGAAATTCATTAGGGAGGTCCATGATCCTAATCTTGGGTCTACGCCAAGGAGGGATCATCAAACTCAGTGGGTAACCACCGGGTCTGCTCATCCAATACTCTTCCCAAGAAAGAGAAGAGGATGTGGCTGTCCTAGAGAAAGTTTTTTTCCTTTACTTTTGTGAGAAGGAGAGGGAGCCATCATAGACTTCTCTTTCTTCAAGGAAGAGGGAGCAGACAGTATAGCCTTCTCTTTGCCTTTGTGGGAAGGAGAGGTAGCCGATGAGGACTCCTCTTTTCGGGGAAGGGGAGGCAACCGACTTTCCTATCGTAGGAAAGGTCAGCTTTGGCTCCCCTTTGCCCCTAGTCTTGTACTTCACATAGTTCTTGTAAAGTAGGTCCATTCTCAAAGGAAGTGGACGAACTAAGGAGGGCCAAAAGTGGTCCAGTGAATATCCACCATGAGATACCAAAGGCTGATATCTGGTTTCATGCATTATGTGCACCACACCCTTGTGGGAAAACTTCAAACATTTATGAATAACGGATGTGATCCCATTCATGGAGGCTAACCAAGGAATGCCTAGCTTCACTTTGAATAACATCGAAGACTGTGTCAATAGTCCTAGGTCCAACCAGGATAGACAAAGTGATTGAGTTATAAGATTTGAGAGTCATACCATTGTGTGTATGAATGGCAGATTTTGTTTCTTCATATTTTTATTTTTGTAGTGAATTCAATACTAATGTTTCATCGGTAATAACATTCATGCGGCTCACGAGGTCAATTAAGACTCTTGTTACAATGTTACCATTGACATGAGTGGGAATGTAGAGAGGTGAAGGTTTGTTGTTCATGGGTAAATCTTATGAAGTAAATGTAACATCTGACGAACTAGGTGTGGATGGAATAGTGGAAGTCACCGTGACCATGTTTACATAGGCCTCGAGCTGAGAAACAGAATCAGTGGGATCGAAAATCATGTTAGCAGAGTGTGATGGAAACAGGTTCATGTATATATGTACTTCACTATTTTCTTTCACCACTGATTTGTTAGCATTTTGTTTATTCCCATTGAGACTAATGCTACCATCCTCAATGCAGTCTTGTATTTCATGACACAACCACATACATAGTTGGTATCATGTCCATTAACACGATGGTACTAACAATAGGTGCTCCCATTATACCAATTAGGGTAAGGTTCCTTATCAGGCTTAGGGGTCGAAAAAGTTATGATCTTATCCTTTAACAAATTTTACAAGATAGAAGTATAAGATTCAGACAACTTTGTAAATTTCTGGTTGTGTTTGAGGTTGTTGTAATCAATAGCAGCTACTACATTCGCAACAACTTTTCCTTTCCCAGAGATTGACATAATGGACTTTCCCTCAGAATGGGAGTGTGAGGAGGATCCCCTGAACTGAGCAACCGTCTGCTAATACTCTCATAAAGCTACACACAAATGCACGAAAGAAGGGTATTTCATAAGGGTGAACTTCTCTTGCCAAGGCCTTTGGAAGTTCCCTATGAACACCTTTTGTAAGTCTAAATTGAGTAGCTGATACGAGATTTGTGAGAGAAGCACTTGGTAATGCGCTATGGAGTCGATAATCTTTTCATTGTCTCCTTGCTTACATCAGACGAGATCGGAAAAGGTCATCTTTGGCTCGATGTTTTCCTGGAATTGTCTAAGGAATTGATTTACAAGTTGATCAAATGAGAAAATAGAATTGTCAGGAAAGGAACAATACAACTTGAGTGTTGTGTCCTTGAGAGATTGGGGGAAAAATTTAGCCATCAAGGCATCATGGTGGAAGAAGACAGTACAGAGGGCATTAAAGGCAGACACATGCGTCTGGAGATCTCCATTACCACCAAACTTCTCAAATTTAGGGATCTCCATTCCTTGAGGGAAAGGACTGTTCAAGATGGCAACTAGAAATGGGCTATGTTAGAAGAAGGGCTGGAAGATAGGCTAGGCCGAGGCCTAGGAAAGGCTTGCTAACTAGCGCTACATCTTACCCATGTTCTAAAGCAAAGTATTTAGAATAGGGTCATTAGAAGATAGAGGGCTAGAGGAACCTCCTCTAGAACCACCACCAAGTCCACCTCCAAAACCACCACCGGTGTGACTTCCGCCAGAGCCACTACTAGAGCTGCCACTGCTAGTAGGGCCCCCACCGGAACCACCACCATAACCTCCACTAGAACCACCTCCACTAGTACCACCTCCGCTACCAAATCCACTGCCACTACCAAATCCTTCACTACCTATTCCACCAGAAACTCCACCACCAAAGGTGATAGAAGGGGTAAAGCTAAAGCCCAACAGGACCTTACTCACCTTGACAATTTTTGATTGATTAGGGATGGAAGGGATACTAATGGAAGGGACCACATCGACCATGTAGACAGAAGTGGGAGGCATTGATACCCCTAATTGTCCCTCATGCTATTCAAAGGTGACTCCTCGTACAAAGCTAGAGTTGGTTGAAGGAGTGCACACCTCAGCGATACTAAAGAGACTACTTAGAAGTTTGATGCATGTCTGATCCTTACTCATCATATGTCTTAACTCACTAACAACCTGAGTGGCTCTAGCCATCTTCATATTTCTTTCCAAATGGTTTTCGAGGTCACCCAACCCTTTTATAAGGGTGGACACATATTCTGCAAGGATCCAAATGACCTCATGCTCATCCATTGATGATGGAATGGGGGATGCAGGAGGAGTGGGGACATGATCGATTTTGTCAGCGAATCCCATCTCATTCCTTGATAACTGTTCCTGAGTGGCCAAACTAACAGCGGGACCAAAGAAAAGACCTATAGAAAGACCAAGCAAGACCTCCATCCTATCCATCAGGAGGTGTCATACACTTCTCATGTTATGTCTAGAATTTGTGGACTAGGTTGTGATGCTCATAAAATTTTACAATTCTTAAAGTCACAACAACCACGAAGTATCCAAGGGAAGTTTTTAACACCAACGGATGAACAAATGTTGTTTCACGTCGGGTTCACCAAAAATGTAAGAGAGGGGTGACCACCATGTGCGAGACCCCAAGTCACAGAGGGTCAAGATGCTAGAGGCTACCCTAACTTACCTCAACTAAGTGTATTGTTTAGGGTTATGATGCCCTATAATCACTCTGCAATCCCGGGTTTCAATGCAGGGCTAGGAAAGTCAGTTTTTAGGTCAAATTCTATGCCTCAGGGAGCTCTTTGCCTGAGGAAGTTAGCGCAGACTTTGGATGATAGTGCGCTAGAATCTTGAAAGTGTGTCGTAGTCCATACAGTCAAACAAATGCAAAGACAAGGTTTAACTCACCAAAACGACTAGCAGCCTAGCTACTCAACTAAAAGGAGAGAATGAAACTAGAAAGTAAACAAAGTACTCTCTAATATTATAAAGTAAATAATCAAGAGTGATGAAAATGAGGAGAATCTCACCAATGAACTCATTCGCAAGTTGATCCTCCAAGAGCACGTACTCTTGCACACAAAAAGAGGTAAAATTTTGGGTGGCTATATAGGGGCCTACCTCAATCAAACCCTCATTTAGGTGTTTCGACCTCCACGGATAGCCAAGGAAATGAGATAAAGAAGTAACAAAAATACAAGCACTACAAAATAGTACTATGCTACTCAACCAAGTGATAGAGGAGAGGAGAGGGAAGCTTACCACCTCCACCAAGAGAACTCAAGGTAACTTTGGGGAGAAATGAGAGGAACTCAAGCCTCTACTGCAATGGTGTGGTCCCAAACGTGCTCTACTGAAGTGACGGAGTGGAGATCTTACTGCAATGGAATGCTTGGATGCTTGGAGTGAGTGAAAGTGAGCTTGAGAGTGAATGTGAGAGTGAAAGAATGGTAGCTTGATGTGATGAAGAGTCTCTTAGCATTCTTCCAGAAGATGAAATGCAAGTTGAAGGGTTGAATATGAAGAGTGAATGGAAGAAAATTGACTTATTCGGGTCAGTCGACCGAAGGAGGAATTACAACTTCACTACCAATGAGAAGAGTAATGCCTTTGCTGGCTCATCTGCAAGAATCTTCCAGGGATGTAAGGGTGTTGTGGGGACGTCTACGCACCATGTGGGCATCCCCCACAGAAACGCCTCCACTGACACACAAAATAGGCACCAAGTGAACTGCCATTAGTGGGCTTAAGTGGAATTAAGCCTCTGACTTTGGTTTTCTAATGTGGATAAAGGCAAAAAGGGGAATTGCACATAGGGTGAAAATTTGCTCTTATACACTCATCAATTAATAATTATGAGGCATTTTTATAGTGTATCAAATTATGATATTTTTAGTAGGATTAAATTGTGTGGTGTTTTAGTCAAACTCATTGACCCATGTTTCATGAGTAGTGTTTCACATGAACCCACTTCTCATGAGAATGAATTTTCAAAAACATAAATATTTTTTTTACCTTATAATCATTCATTATATAGTCTCCTTTATCTCATCAATTGATAAGTAGAAGTTATTTTCATAGTGTTCAAATTATTATATGTTTATCAAGGTTCAATTAAATATTTTTTTGAGTCAAAATCATTGACCCATGCTTCATTAGTAGTGGTTCACACAAAAAAATCTCCCATGAGAATGAATGGTTTTGAAACATTATGAAAACACCTCCTACTAATTTTTGAGTTAAAGGGGCTATATAATGAATATTAATAAGGTACAATACTTTCTAAAGGTTTTATCAATGTAGTGACAAGATAAGGGAGATTGATAGTGGGGTAAAATCCATGGTTAAGTGTAATTGAGTTGGAATTGTACTAGGATTCCTGACCTCCTAAATGTCCCAATGCTTCAACCCTATGATCAACTAAATATAATGAGTGTTAAATGTACCATTCATTCTCATAAGAAATGGGTTCATGTGAAACACTAATTATGAAATACAGATCTATGAGCTTGAATAAAAAAATATGTAGTTGAATCTGAATAAAAATATCATAATTTCACAAACAACAAAAATTCCTCCTACTTATCAATTATGAGCTAAATAGGATTCATAATATTTTTTATGAGGCACAACACTTGATGAATTTTTTTCAAATGGATTAGCAAGTTAAGTGGGCTTGATACTTGTGGAAACTCTATGGTTAAGCATAATTGGGTTATAATAGTACTAGGATAGGTGACCTCATAGGAAGTCTAAATATTACACTCCTATGAGAATCACCTAGATGTAACGATTACTAAGTGGAAAATTCATTATCATGAGAGATGGGTTCATGTAAACCACTATTGTGAAATATGGGTCAATGAGTTTTATTCTAAAACTATACAATTTAATCTTGATAAAAATATCATTATTAGATTTGCATTCAAGTTATTATCAAAATTTAGTAAAGGAGGAGGATGCATATAATATTGAATTTATAAAACACGATGTTCATTATGAATTCCTAGTTATGTCATTTGGTCTTACTAATGCCCCATCAACTTTTTAAAGCTTCATGAATTAAGTATTTTACCCATTGCATCAAAAAAAATGTTGGTATTCTTTCATGACATCTTCATCTATAATAAAACATGGGAAGAACATTTGTAACATGTAGATAAGATATACACGTATTATAATATAATCAATGTTAGAAACCAAGATCAGACATGCAACCAAAAAAACTTCCACAGAAGAGAAAAGCAAATAAAAGCAGAGCTTTGCATAAAGATGTGCAAATAATATTACTCAGGAATTCATAATTACATGAGATGATTTTCTTTATAAAAGAAAGATATACATAACCCTAAAGGAAACCCTAAAAAGAAAACCCTAGTGTGCACACTTAATAATTAATAAATAATTAATTATTAATGTGCCTAAGTAAACTTATTCAAGTGTAATTAAATATTAATTACACTAACACCCCCCATAAGTGTAACTTAGGGAGACTAAAAAAGCATGCACCTAAAACTAAGATGAATGTAAGAAAGCATGAATGGCTCCCGACAACAAGGCCTGATCAGGTACCCATGTACAAATGCAATAATGAGGTAGAGAAGAAAAACCCAATGGGACAAAACCCCTATAATGAGATGACTACTGCAAAGAAGCACTATAAGAACACTGTAGAGTAACACTGGAACCACAATCCGACAAGCAAGGAAAGATACTTCTATTTACAAGAAACCAAATGAGAGTCACTAAAGGACTCAGGCAGAATCATAATAATGCAATAGCAGACCCGATGCCATGGAACACTAAAAAAATCACAAACTGGAACAACCCTGGAATTTGTGAAGCAACAATAGATAAAATGATGACAAAATTTGGAAACTGTGTATCTCGATGCTAATGCCAAACTGAGACTAAAACTCTTCCATGGGAACAAGTACCATAAAGACTCTAGAACATTAACCATAAAAACATGGCCCTCAAACTGAGATAGATATGAACCAATGCAGATCAATAACCATAAACTCCTAATCTGAAGTGTGAACTGATGTGAATTTGATATGTGTCAAGCAAGAGAAAGATGTGGCCAAAAGAAACTAAGAAACTAGATCATGTGAGTTGTCAACAAATCAAGATGAGGATCAAAGTGCATGCACACTCTAATCAGATTATTATGCAAGAAACCCCCTGATGGAACTTTATATCAGTTCATTTATTACAATACCCAATGATTGCAAAAGGAGAGAATGCAAACATGCATAAATAGAAAATAAAATGATGTGATACTGAAATGAACTACAAATATTCAAGTTTCACCCTCCCAACTGCTAAAACATCCAAATAATCTCCAAAACACCCATAGGGACAAATCTGGAATACCGATCAACCTGAGATAGTTATAGAAAAAAGTGCATGGACAACAACAAAGAGCTCCTCAATAGCTTTCCAATGCCACAAAGAAGGAAAAAATTAGAGATCGTGACAAAAATTTATGAGCTCGAAAGCCATAAATGAACATCTAAATTGAAACAAAAATAAATTTATCTAAACAGAAAAATACTAAAAAATAAACTACACCACAAGATAGTTCTCGAAATCAGCTTTCCAACAGTATCTTGTTTTCCCGATTTTGACATCGTGGGAAAAAGTTTTGCCCTTTTTCATGAAAACTGCTCCTGGAAGGCCAATCTGGCCTACAGGGCCCCCAGGGGGCTAAAAAAATTTCAGCCCCTGGTCCTATGCGCAACTAGAGGCTGGTGGGCTAGGGCTTCAACGAAACTCTCAGTCCTCCATATGATCGACACTAGTGGGCTAGGGCTAGGCACATAGTGCCCGATCCCCCATAAGACCATAGCCTAGAGTCTACAATCCTGCAGGGGCTGGATGGAGGGCCCCTGGTCCTCCATGTGACTGGGGTGGAGCTATAGAAGGGCTCGCGAGGGCTAAAGTCACTGGGTGCAAAGCGGCAGTGAAGATGGACAGTGACAGTGAAGATGGACAACGGTGGCGGACCGGTGGGCATCGGGCAGTGGATCTCTTTTATACTATGAGTGCTGGCATGAAACCCAAAGAATCACCTTTTTTTTAAAAAAAATCATTTTTTGTGTGTTGGGAAGCATGCCAAGGAGGCCGTACGGCCTCCCTAGCAAAAATAATTTTCCTTCCAAACCAACTTCTCCAAAATCAATGAAATGAAAAGCGATCTTAGGGTTTTTGGCTACTACAAACACAATGGTGACCTCCGTTTGTGCCCAAAATGCTATGAAAAATCAGCTACCCCTAGAGCTTTCAAAAAATTAGAGCCTTGATATGCAACCCCTTCTTAGATTTTTGGAGAGATTCAATGCAGAGTTTGTTCGAGGTTCCTTGAGGGTTTCATACCTTGAGATTGTCTCTCTATTTGGGTGCTCTTGCATGGTCACTTTCGGAGCACATTGGAGGAAATATGAGCTCATTTTCGAGTCCAAGGTTGTTGAAAAAGTCAAGATTGACTTTTGTTTTGCCTAAATCCAACATTTTATGCCAGAGTTATGAGGGTTTGAAGATTTGCCAGATCTGGGAGTTGCGAAGCTTCTGGTGCATTTTTAGGTAGATCAGACCTCACTATAAGATCTAGAGCATTCAAGAGACAAAAATTGACATATAATACACCTATATTCGATGTTGGCTATTCGTGAGGAAATTTTTTTTACCTGGGTAGTCATATGGCCTACCCAGGTACAAGGTACGATTTATTTTTCTATTTGCAAAAAAAATCAATTTTTTTTCGCAAAATATCTTCTATTGGGCATTTTATTATTTGTATGGGGCTTCATTAAAATTGAATGGTGGCATTTGAATTTATTTGGAGGTTTGAGTTTTTTAAAAATCCATGGGCATGCAACTTTTGGGTACCATCGTACCTCTACTGGTGTTGACCCTTTGGTCAACCGGTCACATCAACCTTCTCTGGCCACCGCTGACACTGCTCCACCACCCATCGATCTCCCAACTGTCATTGAATTCTCTTCATCTAACTACCAATTGATTCTTTTCCCAACCGCTAGCTCTTACCCACCACAACCCCTGTTTACCTAGCCCCTGGTCCTATCGCCTATGAGATACCTTATTACTCTAACACCCCCCCTTAAGATGAACTTAGGGGGTAGCTAAAACACTAGGAAAAAGGTGCATGAAAGAAAAGATGGGTCTCAACAACAAGGCCTAATCAGGTACCCATGTACAAATGCAATGCAAACTAAATCAAACAGGGTAAAGGAGAAAACCACGTGGGAACAAAACTCCTCCCCAAAATAGAATGCAAAAAATGACATGCAAACCAAAAAAACTTCCACATAAGAGAAAAGAAAATAAAAGAAAAGCTTTGCATAAAGATGTGCAAATCATATTATTCAGGAATTCATAATTACATAAGATGATTTTCTTTATAAAAACAAGATATGCATAACCCTAAAGGAAACCCTAAAGGAAACCCTAAAGGAAACCCTAAAAGGAAAACCCTAGTGTGCACACTTAATAATTAATAAATAATTAATTATTAATGTGCCTAAGTAAACTTATGCAAGTGTAATTAAATATTAATCACACTAACAATCAACTATTTTTGAAAAAAAAATCAAATATGTATTTTGGGTGAAAGAGATTAAATAATTAGGACATGTAATGTCACAAGAAGTGTTAAGGTATAGCATATATGAAGATTGCAATAGTAAAAGGGTGGCTAGATCCTAAAAAAAATTATAATTTTGAGATGGTATTTGGGTCTAATGAGATATTTTAGAATACTTATTTGTAAATAATCTCATATACTATCACCCTTAATAATATTATTGAAGTAATAATATTCTCATGGTTATAGCTAGTTACCCAAGAATATCAATGATTGAAAGAAGCTCTTACTACCATTCATATGTTAGCTACCCCAAATTTCACTAAGATATTTGTTATGCTTTGCATAACCACCCCATTTTTTTTTTTGATCAAAATGGGTTCCCCTTGTGTTTCTTTGTCCTTGGTATTCTTGTTTGGGTCTTAGGAGTTGTTCTTTTTCCTCCTAAGTCTTTGCTTCTTTGTGTTCACAGGTTCAGAATGTGGGCCAAAACTGAACTTGGAACTTTTGCAAAGTTCCCAGTTCGGTTTTTGTTTCAGTCCCAGCCTCATCTCTTACCTTGTTTTCTTTGTTGTCTTGTTTTTCTTGGGCTCTTGGGATTGTTTTCTCCCTTGGGTTTTCTTTTATTTCTTCCCCTTTGCATTTCTTTTCCTTTTACAGAACTGAAACCAGAACTAAAACTGAACCAGGAACTTTGCAAAAGTTGAGTCTGGGTTTCATTCTGATCCCACTCCCTTTTGTCTATTTTGTGTTTTGTCTTGTTTTGTGTTATGTTTTGGGATGGGATTTTTCCCCAGTCCTGTTTCCCTTAGTTCTTTTCTTTTTCTCTTTGTTTTATTTCCCTTTGTCAGGAGTGAAACCAGAGTTGGAATTGAACCCAGAACTTTGTAAAAGTTCTGGATCTGGATTTAATTATGATTCTACCCCCACCCCTTTTGTCATCCTTTCCCTACCGTAGGACTAGATCCGGATCTAAAATGAAGTATGGAACTTTGACAAAGTTCCTAGTTTTATCTTGACTCTGCATCCACTCTCGTTTTACCTCTGATAAACACGATGGATGTGTACTTATTTTCACTCTGATTCCACCCCTGACCAGCTGCATTAAATGAAATTGTAGATAGGTAAATAAATCAAAGAGTTTAAATTGCATTGAAGAAAATAAACAAATTAAATCCTATCAAGCACCATGAAGTACAAACTAGAATGAAAATAAAAAATAGTAAACAAATAACATGCAAACCGATTTTCAAACTAGTGTTGATTGATCTCCATGGCTCTTCTCCACCTGCACAAGGATGCAAGATTTCGAAGGTTGAATGTTGGAAGAATGTTGGTTGCTCAATTCTGCAGCATAACAATGTGGATGAAAGATGGAAGATTCCAGAATGATTTTGACAGAGTGAGGATACCTAAGAATCAACCTCCTAAATGAATTGTGAGAGGTTGTATTTATAGAATTTTCAAAAACTTCTGATTGGCTGATATGATCAATGGTTGTGATAATTCATGACAGATCGAACGGTTGAAGAAAGACGAAATTGAAGAGAAGATAGAAAAACAAGATTTTTTTATTTTTTATGAAAGAGGAAAAAGAAGAGAAGATAAGAATAAAAGAAAGATTAAAAGCTGATAAATAAATGAATTTAAAAATTCAATTATTTATTTGTGGGGGACATTCAACTTTTCTTAATTAAATAAAATATTTAATTAAGCTTTTAAAAGCAGAAGAAAGGTGGTGATAAGAAAAGAGCTTTAATCATGTTTTATTGAAAAAATCAGAATATCTCATAATTAAATAAAATATGTAATCATGATATGAGAAGATTGCACAATTAGGTTAAAATACCTAATTTTGATTTGGAAAGAAAGCATAAGATATTTTTAATTAAATAAGATTTATTTAATTAAATCACTTTTATGAAATTAATTAAATGAAACATTTAATTAATTAGAAGAAGAATTAAAATAGAAGAAAGGGAAAATATTTAAACTTAATTAAATCAAAAGAATTTAATTTAAATTCAAACAATGATAAAGGTAATTTAAAATGTATTTATTTAATTAATTAAGTGGACATATGAAAATAATTATCAAATAAAATTTATTTAATTATGGAAAAGAAAGAATAGATGAATAGACAATATAATTAAATTAATTAAATTTAATCATATGTAAGAGGACTTTTAGAAAAATTAATTAAATAATAAATGTTTAATTAGTGCGAGGATATAGACATGACCATTTTTATCGTATACATTTGCCCCTCTTTGAAGTGATGTGTAAGCACTTGTTGCTTCAAAAACACGATATGTTTCTAGTTTTTGATGTCGATGATGCCCCCTCGAGAGGATAGGTGGGTTGAACAAACATAGGTATTCTCTCGAAATGAAATGAAATGATAAAGGAGGGATAAGTTGAATGATGCAAGAGAGAATGTGGATGAAGGAGATGAAAGGATGCACTATGCTGCAATGAAAGATGAGCAACCATGATGTTTGATATAGCACTAGACGTTATGCACCAAGGTATAAGGACCAAGGTGGCGATGTGTCTCGTGCCCCAGCGTAATACAACCTTGTCTAGATGTATGAGGAAGTAAACTTAGAGCATTAAAGTCCTAATGCACAAAGGTGTTATGTGACCTTAGATGCAAGGATAATGCAAAAAGATATTCCAACACTGAATGAATATTATTTGGAATGATATATAGTTTGATACAAATGCAAGATAAAATGATAACACACACAAGCAAGCAAGCAAGCATGCACAAATGATACAAAAACAAACAAGGTATTGCCCCTGTCAAGCTGTAAACCATTGATTGATTGATTGATTGATGATGTTGATAGTGTTGTCATTGTTGGGAAGCGATATATCCCTAGAGCAACACAAGGATGATGATAATTGATTGGTTGAGTGGTTGATTTGGTTTACGACAAGATTAAGATCAAGACCAAAGGATGTGATTGGATAATTTGACAAGATTGATCGACATGATTAGTATGGATTAAGGATTGACTTGCATTTGGATTATTTGCTTGGAATGTTTGAAGATGATTTGATTGATTTGAAGAAACTGTTTGTAATGATATGATGATTGATTGGATGATAGGATGTGATGAATTGAATAGAAGAATTGATGTGATTGGAATGATGTAGGTTGAAGTGATTTGATTAGATAATCGACTGATTGAATTGAAGAATTGATTTGATTGGAATGATTGTGATTGAGAGGATTGGTTGCAATGGTTTTGATGAAGATGACTGATTTGGTGGAATGGTTGAATGATTGGATAGAAGAATTGATGTGATTGAAATGATTTTATTGCTTTGATTTTTGTTGGATATTTGATTTTTTTTTTCAGGACTTTTTCTAATTTTTTTGTAGTTCTGAGATGTTTTGATTTTTTTGGAGTTTTGAAATGTTTTGATTTTTTGGATTTTTGAGAATATTTGGAGGTGTCAAAGGATGAAAATTTGAGTAGCCTTTGTGCTAGATACCAATGACAAGGGGAAAACCAAGGCTAGGTACAAGGAGATAAAGGGGATTGATGGATGAAAGGGTGGGTGATGGGGTAAGGGATAAAAGGCTCATGATATATGGATGGATGGAAATGATAAGTCATAATGAATGAAATGGATGTATGCATCATAAGAGAGAAAGGATGTGATTTCCAAAGGCTATGTTGCATAGGAATAACATGCCCCATTCTAGGTACAAGACTTAGGATTTTTTCATGACAAAGCTTATGGCAATAGGATAATAATAGGCTTGTTTGGAAGGATGAGGTATGTCAAGAGATATCCAAGACATGTTTCAACATTTTTCCCCTATCTCTTCATCAAGATCAAAAGAAGAAGGGTGGATGAATGGACTCACTATGATAGGTATGTATGATGGCTAAAGATGGTAGGTAAGATGGAAATGATATGACATGAAAATGATAGGTTGGATAGATAAGACATTGTGCCCCCAAGTGTAAGTGACATAGAAGATCAACCTACACATGACGCCTATTTGCTAGGATTTCATCATGGGTACCCATCTAGAGCTATTTACGAGTTTTTCACCCAGATTAGGCGAAGAAATTCTGCTTTTGAATTTTTGGATAGGAGAAGGTGAATATGGATGGGAGGGACTCAAGTGTCTAGTTCTGTGAAAGGTGATAGTCCCACTAGATATGAATGTCATTGCATGGACCATGTCAAATGCTCATAGATGTTGGTAAGGAATGACATGAAAGGGATGGATTACGTAGATGGCGGATTATGAAAGGCTTATGTAAGAATGGATGGGGAATAGTGGATGATGATGTGGATTGATGAGGACTTGTGCAAAAGTATGGATGCAAGGTTTATGCAAAAGCATGGACCATAGGAAGGTGGTTGGGAAGATATGTAGGATAGTAGTTGAAGGATGGGGGGATGGAGGTATGTGAGATTGTTGTGAAATGGAAGGGAACCATGACCAATGGTTGCACACACTGTGATAAACGTTGAAGCTTTTGATGTGGATGGGGTGTAGGAAGCAATGGAGATGTTTTCTTAGGAGGTGGTGGATGATGTGTTTTTGGTACCCACATAGACTTAGTATTTTTATGATTTTTATTTATTTTTGGGACTGAATTTGGAGACTTTTGAATGGAATGAGAATGTGGGATGGAAGTGGATGGTTAAGTTTACTGATGTGGTCTCATTTTAACCCGATTTCTTTTTTCTTAGGTACCCAAACCATTTTAGTTTTGGTCTTTACTTTTGGAGGTATGGGCTTATATACCATTTTGGATGTATTTTGATTTGAATTTTTGTATTGATGTCCTAAGGCATGAGAACCCTTAGGATTTTTGACTTTATAGGTAGAGGCATTGAAATTATTTCTTTTGAATCCCATGGATATGGTGGAATGGGTGGAAGCTTCATGTTTATACAATGTGTGCATTTGTTTGTCATGATTAGGAATATTAGGGTATTTATGGATGGAGGGATAAGAGGATTGGATAATGGGATATTAGGTGTTGGGAGAAGTGGAAGTAGGTCAGGTGGAGGTATATAAATGGGAGTTAGGAAGCAATATGGTGGAGGCTAGATAAAAGGGTTATGTCTGGAGTTGGAAAAGAAATAATTGCTTAAAAGTTGATGGGTGGAAGTGTATGGTCACATGCTGACATTTGTAGGATGACAGAGTGGGAAGCATATGTTAGGATACAATAGGCTTTATGATGGAAAGTGGTGGACTTAGGATGGATGGAGGAAGTACCAACATCTTTAGGTTGCTGTCCTTGGGGTATATGCCCATGGCCATAAGAGCGTGGAGGGACTATGACATGGATGGGCTCCAAAACATCTCATTCATGAAGGTCTAGAACTTTACCTTGGTGGTTCATGTTTTGGAGTGTGCAATGGACAATGAGACTAGGTGTAGGTGGAACACTAGACATGAGTTCCTTATTGGATGGAGAAGATGAAGCAAGGGAAGATAATGGTTTTTGTTGTTCTAAGGAGGAACATTCATGAATGAGGGTGGAAAGACCATTAGGATAGGATGGAGGACTTTCAATGGGGTCGATAGTGGGTGATGGAGGATCATTAGGATCTTGATTAGCATTGTGTTCACTTAGATCCAAGGTATTTGTTTGATCTTCTATGTTGGCTTGGGAGGCATGTGTCTCATCAAGGGAAGTGGATGTTGATAGATCATGGATAGGACTAGGTGGAGGTGAATTTGGAATATCTTTCTCATGGATGGGTATAGGATCAAGTTGCTCATGCATAGGCTCTTCGTCATTATAGATATCATCTTGATCATAAAAACGATATAGATTATGGATAGGTTGGATGAAAATGATTTGATCTTGATTAGGACTAGGTCTTGATGTTTCCACATGCTTGAGAGTAGACTCTTGACATGCCTCTTGGGTTGCTTGAATGGAAGTGGAAGGAGATGACTCTTGAATGGGCTCAACATGTTCTAGATGGTCAACAACATGGAGGCATGATGGAGGTTGACTTAGACTTAATGGGGAAGACTCTTGAATAGGATCAAGGGGTTGTGGATGACATGGTTGGCTTGAAGGACTTGGCATGACATTTGAGGACTCTTTTGTTTGTTCAAGTATATGTGTTGAATGACATGGTGACAATTGATTCCTTGCTTGTAGCCCTTGGGTCACATCCTTTGGAGGCGTAGGGGTGGATTTAGGTAATCCCATCAATTTATTTTTTATATATCTATATTTAGGGGTGTGACTTGATTTAGAAAGTAAAGAGGCCAATGAATCAGGACTCGGTTGTGGTGGCTTATGGATAGGATTTTGATTGGATAGTGGTATGATATACTTAGAGGGTGAATGACCTAGATTAGTGTTCCCCTTGTCAATGGTTGCATGAGAACTTAAAGGCTCTTGATTTTGTTTCCCAGGTGGACTTAAATTCACATGCGTTTGTCGTGATGTGGTTTGATAGGTTGATGTGGAATTGTCATTCAAAGAAGTGGATTGATTAGATTGGTATGAGGTGGAAAGGGATGACACATTAGGTTGAGGTGGAATTGGTTGATAATGAATGGATAGGGGATGATGTTGTGGTTGTTGGATTTGACATGTGGCTATGAGGTATTTGGCTTGAATTACGAGGTATTGGATTTGAGGTGAATTGTTTGCTTGAAGTTCTTGGATAATGTTATGGGCACTTTGAATGAATTTTTGGGGTAAAAGTGCTTGACTTGTTTTAGCATCCTGAAGCATGTGGACAAGCTCTTGTGCCATATATTCCCATGTTTTCATGGTGTAAAATGATGTTGATTGGATAAAAGAAATGACAATGCTTAGGATATGATGTGGAATGATAAGATTGGGTGATTTGGATGATGTGGCAAGTGTTTATTGGAAACTTGACTTGGGCACTATCAAACACAAGATCTCACATGTAAATGCATGAACACACACACCAAGCAGAATGATAAGTTTGTCTTCCAAGATTAGATGTGATGACTAAGCAAACACTTGAATACACAACAACAAGCCTGATGACTAGTCAAGTGGGGTATGACCAATTAGGTTTCAAGTGAGTTTTTACAAGGTTGACTAGGGATGATTTTGAAAGAAAAATTCTGCCAATAAGCTGGGAGAAAGGGGTAACCCACCCTTCACCTTCACTTCTCAAAGGTATAAAGTTCTTTGGGGCTTAGCTCAGAGTGACAAGATTTCAACTTCCAAACAAGCGTGTCTTTCGATTCACACTTTAATTGAGGTCGTCCCTTGGAGGGGTGTGTGCTCCGAGCAGGCCTCCTAAAAAGGGTTTTGACAAAAGCAAATCAAGTGAGGTGTTTTGGAAGACACCCACTTGATTCAAGCTCACAGTGATTAATTTCCCTTTATAAATTGAAATGTTTAGAAGAAAACAATGAAGCACTCGTTCTTTTTAGATCCTAAATCAAGATGTGATGGAAGACAATGGTAAATTTTAGACCCAATTTTTGAAATGTGATTGAAGACAATTTTTTTTTTTTAAACCAATTGCAATGATGTGATCAAACAAGATTTTATTTTATGTCCCAAATTGAAAGATGTGACAAACAAGATTAAGAGGTGAATGATGAAACAAGTGCACCTGGTTATTTTTGCTTTCCAAATTTTTGATGTGAATGATATTGCTGCTACTAGAGCTCCTTATGATCACCTAAAAGATAAAAAAAACAATATTATAATGCAGCCAAAGAAAAGAAAAAGAAAAGAAAAAGACAAGTTCATCAGAAAATTTCAATTTCAGATACTTTTGACAGAGCCGAATTATATTTTAGTATTTTGACATTTTTTTGATCTGAAAAATAAAAAATCAAAGAAGAGACCCCTACTAATTTTCTGAGAGCTTTCCAGAAATGTAAAGAAGTAAGAAAAATTCCCTGTTTTGCTCTTAGAATCGCGGATTTATGAAAACCATATACAAAATGAAGATTGAACTTTTTTGCACTGTATTTGACCTCCAAACTAAATATATAAAACATAGATCCTTATTAAAATTTCATGAGGTTTCCAAAAATATAAAAAAAATTGAAAAATTCATCGATTTGTGTCCAGAAAATCAAATTTATGAAAATAATTAAAATCGAAATAACTTTCACAAAAATGATGATAAACTCTCAATTTTTTTACTGTAGCCTCTTGAGATGATGTAAAAGGTTTTGTAAAAATATTGTAAAAAAATTCGCAGCTGTGTAGAAGATATGAAGAACTTTGTAAAACCTATAGTTTTATCCAAAAATTGTCAGATCTGCAAAACAAAGTCAGTAAAAACCTGCAAAAAAAACACCATTAAAAGCCTTTTATGCACTACATAAAACCCTTTTTTGCAATACAAAAAAACCCTTGGATTCTCTAAAACAAGAATTTTCGTCAGAAAGTTGAATTCCAGAATGCAAAGTCCTGTCAGAAAACCTGCAGATAAATGTTAAAAATGGGGCAAGGCCCCACGGTGGGCGCCAATTTGTATGATAGGTTTAAATAAATCAAAGAGTTTAAATTGCATAAACAAATTAAATCCTATCAAGCACCATGAAGTACAAAGTAGAATGAAAATAAAAAAATAGTAAACAAATAACATGCAAACCGATTTTCAAACTAGTGTTGATTGATCTCCATGGCTCTTCTCCACCTGCACAAGGATGCAAGATTTCGAAGGTTGAATGTTGGAAGAATGTTGGTTGCTCAAATTCTGCAGCATAACAATGTGGATGAAAGATGGAAGATTCCAGAATGATTTTGATAGAGTGAGGATACCTAAGAATCAACCTCCTAAATGAATTGTGAGAGGTTGTATTTATAGAATTTTCAAAAACTTCTGATTGGCTGATCAATGGCTGTGATAATTCATGACAGATCGAACGGTTGAAGAAAGATGAAATTGAAGGAAAAAATAGAAGAAACCTAAAACCAGATTTTTCTATTTTATTATGAAAGAGGAAAAAGAAGAGAAGATAAGAAATCATCTTTCTTTAAAAGAATAAAAGAAAGATTTAAAAGCTAATAAATAATTAATTAAAAAAATCAATTATTTATTTGTGGAGGACACCCAACTTTTCTTAATTAAATAAAATATTTAATTAAGCTTTTAAAAGTAGAAGAAAGTTGCCGGTATTGACATGGTGTGATGGTTTATAGGTGGCATTGTTGTTCTTGCCACCAAGGTTCAAACCCCGTTGGGGTGGTATTGTTGAATGGTTGTATCCGGTTCATAGCTCCGGTCAAAAGCGTTTACCCCTTGAATAAAAAAAAAATAAAAGTAGAAGAAAGTTGGTGATAAGAAAAGAGCTTTAATCATGTTTTATTGAAAAAAGCAGAATATCTCATAATTAAATAAATTATGATATGAGAAGATTGCACAATTAGGTTAAAATACCTAATTTTGATTTGGAAAGAAAACATAAGATATTTTTAATTAAATAAGATTTATTTAATTAAATCACTTTTATGAAATTAATTAAATGAAACATTTAATTAATTAGAAGAAGAATTAAAATAGAAGAAAGGGGAAATATTTAAACTTAATTAAATTGAAAGATTTAATTTAAATTCAAACAATGATAATTGATTTAAATAAATAGAATGTATTTATTTAATTAATTAAGTGGACGTATGAAAATAATTAAATAAGTTAAATTTATTTAATTATGGAAGAAGAATAAGATGAATGAACAATATAATTAAATTAATTAGTTTTAATTATATGTAGAGGACCTCTAGAAGAAATAATTAAATAATAAATATTTAATTAATTGCCAGGATTATAGACATGACCATTTTTATGCGTATACAAGGACTATTGGGCTAATTGTAGAGATTAATTTGATGTCCTTAGGAGGATATTTTATAGACTAAATCTTAAATTGATAAGGTTGTACAAAGTGGAAAAAGTACTTGATCAAGTACAGGATGATGAGGTGAATTTGGTTCAACATCATGACTATGAACCTCACAAGAGAAAACCATTGCCTCCAATCAACTAGTCAAAGAAAGAGGTAATAGATTTAGACCAATTCACTGAGTCGATGAAGAAGTATTCTAGGTTATGGGTAAAGAACAAGGTGTTAGAATTGGAAGGTGAAGCTGCAAAATTCACCTATGACTTGATGGGGACTTGGAGTCTCAGTATGAAGAAGAAATTTAAGCTGATAAAGGTGATTATACTATTGAATCTCATGAAGAGGATGTTCAAGAGGAAGGAAGACTTGTGTCAATTAAGGAGTAACAAGAGTTAGACACAAGTGAAGAAAGGGGAGAAGCCCTCTCCTAAAACCAAGAAGGATCCTCAGGTTAGCACTATTATAGAAGAAGGTGAAACCTCACAACCTATGAGGAAGAGGAGAATAATCATAGAAAGACAAAAGGCTGCTAAGGAAAGGAAGGGAAATGTTGATACAGATGCTCCTTCTTCAATAAAGGTTGTTGATTATGAAAGTTCAGGGGAAAAGCCCCAAGTGTATGTTAGGAGAAACTCTCCCAAGTATAAGGTCTCTCCAATAGAGGGAATGCAAGTTATAGAGAAAGAAGTGTAAGATGAAGAGGCACCTACTAATGATATGGAGAAGAGAGTAGCTACAGAAAATAATTCTCCTATTCCTTCTCCTCATCAAAATGTAGAAGTTTTAGAAGAAATATTTCATGAGGAAGGAAGCATATCCAATGATCATGAACAACTAGATGAAGAAGATGATGAGGTCTCTACTCCTGAAAGTGGAGAATGGAGGAAATTTGTACAAGAAATAAAATAGTTTACCTCCAAAGTAGAAAGTAATAATATAGAGTCTGAGGTTGTTCAAGGAAAAACATCTAAGTCGCAAGAAAAGGTAATAATTGATGAACCAGAAGATCACCCTAAGGTAGGGGAAAACAAAGAGGAAGTTATTGACAGTCCTCACCAGGACAAAGATGAACAGGAAGATCAACAAGAAGTAGAGTAGAATGTTGAGGTAAATGTGGTTGATAGTCCAAATAATGAGATAGCAATGGACAAATCCATAGCTCTTGAATGGCTGTAAAGAAGGCTTAGTAAGAATCCCATAATTGTGCAAGAAGAAGCTTCAAGTTGAGACAAGTTGCTTGAGCAGTGGGGACAACCCAAATAGAAGAAAAGAGCTAGGAAAATCTCTAAGATATCAAGAGATGAGTCTAATAACCAGGTTATTCATGTAGTCATTCCTACAAGTAATAAGTTTAAGGATGAGGTTAGGCCCTTTGATTATAAAGTTAAAACTATTAATTTAAGGCCAACCACCAAGGAGTAGGAAAATGAAGAATTCCAAGAATCTTCTTAGGAAATTTTGAGGAGATTAGACAGAGAAACTGAGGAAAAGGAGAAGTTACAAAGATAGCTAAATGATGTTTACAAATATGTACAACATTTGATGAAGCCTCTAAAAACTGTGGGAAGTGAAAGTACTATTCTAGAGGGATTATTGCCTAAAGAGGCAGTTTCAAAAATTGAGAGGTTGAAATCCTATATTCATAGCACACATGACTCACTTCAAGGTGTTAGTAGTAGAGGAGATGAATCAATTGAACAAATTATTAAGATACACACCAAGGCTACCGACTTTCTAGAGAATACCTCTTAGTTTGTTACAGATTGTAATAAGATTGATGAATCTACTACTGAAGAATTGAAGAAGATCATGTAGTCACCTCTAGAAGAATTAACTCTAGATGATATTGGCAAGATAAAGGAATGGGTAGAAGTCTAGAAATATAGGAAATAACTCCTTACAAAGGCTTTAAAGAAAATATTGAAGTTACAAGGAAAAATGAAAGAGATATACAATAGTTGCATTTTTTTTTTGGAGATAATGATAGGGAGAAGGAAATTTGGTCAAAAGAACATGAATGTCAATAGATTACAAGTGTAGTGGCATGAGATATATGCTCCTTCTGATAGTGCTCCATTCATTAAAGAAAATGTAGAAGATGCAACAATTTAGATTTCAAAACTGGATAAATACCATGAGCTACAGATTGAATGGAAAAGATGATGCCCCAGTATTTAGAAGAATTTAAAAATTGAAAGACAAGAATTAAATTTATTCTAGTTCTAGATCCAAAAGATATGAAAGAAATATTGGAAAAAATCAAAGAGTTATCCAATAAATTAGAAATCAACAAGGAGGGAGAAAATAGCTAGCTTCTAGTCACCTAGAGATTTGTGCCAAACATGTGACTTCTAGCTAGCCAACAGGAATGATCTCAAACTTTGTGCCATCAAAAAAAATATTTCTAGAAGGACCCAAGGCAACTTGGAGTTGATTGCAAATATAAATAATGTAATTTTATTTTATTTTAAAAGTTGTAGGTGAAACTAAGCATGTAACCCTAATTTTGGGCAGACCTAATGTTGCTCTTCTATAAATTGAGGCTCCAACTTCATTTGTAAGGGTTAGAATCAGTTAGACATAGTTGCAAGAGCTAGAATTGAGGTAGGAGTTAGCATTTTCTGAGAGCAAGTGTTGTTACATTGAGAATACATGAATCATTGGAATCTTGGGTGAATCAATATAAGTAAAGACATTGTTCTTTGGTGCTCTTTCTTGTGTTGCTTCACTTTGCATGATTCTTGTTGTTCCATATCTTTAAGATTTCTTTGAGATTGTTAGTTGCATGTTAGACTTTAGATTTAGATGTGATGCAATGGTGTTTATGGTTTACTATTTGAAGTGTTTGAGCAATCCTTGGTGCATAATTTAGTAGCTTGCTAATTGTAAGTTGTTGTGTAAAGTTATCCTGGGTCTTGAATTTATGTACTAAGTTCAATTATGGGTATTTATTCATTTCAATTGCAAAATAAGGTTGATTTGGGTGAATGCTTCATGATCTAAAAATCTTTAATTCCTTAGAAGATTGCACTGTTTCTATTAGATTGGAGATTTAATCTAGGTTAAGCACGAATTGGTGTTGAAGGATTGGTCCACTTTGAGTGTTTTATCATTTGCATTGTTGGTCTTAGATTTAGTTTACTTTTGATAAAATTTCTGTAAACCCTTTCTCTTTTGCTATTTCTTTTAAAATTTGAGTTAGGTTTTAGGAATAAAAGTATCACCATATTGCAAGATCTGATAAATCTAAAGTTTCTAATGTTTTTTTGTAAGGCCCCTTGTGATTACCAACATTTTCACATATTATCTAAGTTGTTTATGCATTGTCAAGACCTGACATTAGAGACATTAGGGTTATCTCTTGAGGCTTGTTGATAGAGATTTACCTTTCAAGAGAGATATGATATTTTTATTCTTTCTGAGTTGTTATGTAGAAAACACCATCAACAAATTGGCACTAGAAGGAGGGCTTGAATAAATCGAGCTAGATCATTTTCTTTCTATAATTTCTCCTCAGATATTTTGAAGAAGAACTAGATCTACACCAGGGGAGGAATATTTTCAAGAGTTACCAGCCCCTACTAGGTCAAGAAGGGACAAAAAAAGAGGAGAATCATCATCTGCTCCACCATTTACATCCTCTCAATCATCCTCACCTCCATGAAGCCCTTCATTAACTGATTCTGAAGCCATTCCCATTCAACAACCACATCCAGTCATTAATCATCCTTTTCTACCTCCACCTCCAACAATGGATTTCTTGGAAAACAACCCATCACTCTTATCCTTTAACAACTAAAATGTCATGCCCAAAAACCTTGAACATTTCTGCTCCAAGTTTCATATTAGTGACCCTAATAGGACTGCAAAGGAGCACATCGGGATTTTCTATAATTGACTTAGGGATAGACGGAACAATCACGAGGATGTTGCATGTAGTATTTTACCTTATTCCATAGGAAAATATTATTTTTACTAGTATAATCACTTTCCGGTCGGGTAAATTTATAATTGGATAGAGCTTGAGAATGCATTTCTGTAGAAGTTTAAAATCCCTATTAGTGCTAATGAGTTGTATATGCAATTCACTAGGGTTAAAAGGGAGGTTAATGAGCATATAGGGTCATCCAATAATAGGTTTCATCATGCATACATTAGGATACAAGATCCTTATATTGTAGATAATGCTACTACCCTATAAATCTATTATGAGGCTCTCAACAATCTTATAGCCACTCTCCTCAAATGGAGGCCTAATCCCCCCAACACTTTGTTGGATACCTATGCAAAGGAAGTCAAGCTTAGCATAGATTTGAGGAAGCATTTTTTAGGACCCTTTCCATCTTTAGGACCTGCTGTTCACCTAGGACAGATTCAAGCCCTCAACTAGGCTTTGACTAACCATACATCCATTATGAATTCAGTGCCACAATTTCATTTAGTTCCACATCTGAGTCCTCTAATGAATCAAGCCCTACCAATGCCTAATTATCATCAACAAAATGTTAATATGCCCCTCCATTCACAACAACAAGTTGGTTTTCCCACATACTTGCAAAATTTTGAAGTACTAAACTAGTCCATGAGCTCAGGAATAGCATCAGGATACCCTCAGAATAAATTGAGTTCAATACCTTATAGTAATCCTAATAAGGAGAGATTAGATGAGATGAAAAAGCAAGTTAAGAAGCTGAATATGGAAATAACGTACCTAAGGAACCAAAATAGTCAACTCTAGGCTACTCAAAGGAATATGCAGTCTAGTTATAATAGGGAGGGTCAAGATTTTGCACAAGGACATGCATAGAATTTTGATAGAGGGAAGCCATCTGGGAAAATTTTTGATAGAGGACAAATAGGTGGACAAGGATTTGATAGGAGATATCCCAAAAAGTAGAAGATAACATGGAATACAAGGATAAATAATGGAGGTGTCCCTACTCCATTGGATCAACCCCCTAATCAGGAAATACCTGCAAGTGGTGTGTATCTAGCAGAGGTAGCTTTGTCTAGATGGTGTAGACTCCACAAGACAAGTCAACATTCTGAGTTGGAATGCCTTGAGTTCCAGAATGTTACATCCATCTTTTAGTATGAGGTTGAAAATGATTCCAACAATAAAGAATTGGTACCATTCGGGCCCTATGATTCTTCAGTAATGGTGTTGAATCATGCTCCTTTCCCACGAAGTGAAGAGAATAAGCCATAACAAGAGTCAAGTGAGTAGGATGATAGGACAGAGCAAGTATACTATAGGGATGATATTTCACAATTGTTCAATGAAGGTACTAAGAATGACAATGGTCCTTTATATGAAGAAGAAACTAGTATTGAAGAAGTCAAAAATTTCTAGTAGTTTACAAGAAAGTATGATTTGAGGAACAAGCCAACTAGAGGTCCACAAGCTAGAGGCCCATTCAGTACATCAATCCCTCTGAACAACTTCACCACACCTCATGATCCCCATGCTAGTAATAATACATCCTATCATCATGTTCCCACACAATATTCTTCAAAGGGAGGATAGTTTGATTCCTCTAAAGCAAAGAACATCGATGAAGGCATGGAAAAGTTGGTGAATCATCCCAAGGACATTCATGATGATATGAACATGGAGAAATTGGGTGAATATGTGGCTGAATAACTCAAGAAGTTAAAGGTAATTCTTTCTTCTTTGGAGTTACTAAGAGTTCCTGCTATCAGAAATATAGTTTTAGGAGCTTTTAAAGAAAATGTAGTTCCCCAAGATAGGACAACTAGTGAAGTAGTTGGGAAAAATTCTAGTTCACAAGCACCAAAAGACCAAAGTCAAGCACAACCTAGGGATAAACGAAAAGAAAAGGATGGGAATCAAGTTGCACAAGTTGACACTCAACTAAGTCTATTTCAAGGAAAGACAAAAAATCCTCCTTTTCTAATTTTTTTCGTCTCTTTGGGAAGAACTTACACAACTTCCTTATAGACTCAGGGGCCTCCATGAATGTCATGTATTTTTCTATCTATAGAGCCTTAGGTATTACTCTTAAATATTCTCAATGAACAATTACTCAATTGGACAAGACAAAAGTGAATGTGGTGGGAGAACTAAATATGATTCCTATGCAAATTGCTTTAGACCCTAGGATTCAACAAATTATCAACATTCAAGTGGCAGATATTCCTGATATGTATGGTTTGATCTTAGGCAGAGATTTTACTAAGGCACTAAATGGATATGTGTTGACCTATCACTCCCACATGTGGCTTCCTTGGAAAGGAGTACCAAATTAAATCAGGATTGAAAGGGAACCTAGAATGGAGTATGTAATTACTAAATACCAAAATAATTCAAATGAGATATTAGTATCATAAGTCGGTTTGGGGAATTATGTATTAGTAGCCCCTCTTTCAAAATTAGATACAAAGGAAATATTTATGTTGCAAAGCACACCCACTGAGCTCACATTAGAATCCAGTAGTACTAGAGCATTAGTTGAAACAATAGAGGAAGGTGATGACCAAGAAGATGGTTAACTTAAAATGTTAGATTGTTTTCAAGAGTTTATCCAAAAGTGTATAGAAGATCAAATCCAACTAGGTAGAGGCATGAATTTTGAAGAACTAATTCTCTCAAACTGGTGCAGGGTTCACAATTTCTCATTCAGAATTGGAATGCTTCTTATGTCATAAAATAGTGGAGCAAATACAAACTTGCATCAATCTGACCCCAAATGTCAAGATAAGTGTACAAATTATCGAGGATGATCCTAAAGGTAAAAGCTTAATGCCTTTAGAAGAGCCTCCTAATAGTAGAAAAACTAAGGGTAAATCAAGAGGGTTAGGAGCTACTAGTTGTTGGACACTTAGGTTCGATGGATCCAAATCTAAGAAAGGTGTTGGAGCTGGATTTGAGTTGATCATTCCTAAAGGTAAAACCTTTTTTTTTCTCATAGAATTCAATTTCACTATACTAATAATGTAGTTGAACACAAAACCTTGATTTATGGATTATTGATGGCATTAAGAGAGAAGTTAAAATTCTACAAGGTTTTGGAGATTCTGAGCTGGTAGTTAGGCAAGTTAGAAAGTAGTACTCATGTCATGATAGAAGGATGACCAATTACAGACATAGATTTTGGGATCTTATTGAAGGATTTGACACTTTAATAATCAATTGATACCCCATAGCAAGAACCAAACTGCAGATGCTTTAGCTCAGGCAACTAGTACGTTGCAACCCTTGTAACTTTTTGGTTTGAATAAGTTTACTATGGAGCTCACTCTGGTTCCATTGGTGCCTAATAACCTAACTAATTTTTGGGTGTTTGAGGATAAAAAACACATTCTTGATTTTATTACAAGCTCTAACATGTTTACTTCTTAGATAATTGATGAAGTGGAAGCCCATGAAACAAAGATGGACCTAGAAGGGGTCATCAATATGAAAACCAACACTATTCCAAGAGGGATGGTGCAACTGGAGAGAATTTTTGATCTAGACAGAATAAAGGATCAGGAGCAACAGGCTAAGAAGGAGTCCATTAGCAACCAGTGTGACACTTATAACATGGGGACTCAAGATAATGTTAAGAATGTTTTTATCAAGAAGGTATGTACTCCATAGGAAAGAAGAGGAATCATAGATGTACTACATACATATCAAGATGTAATATCTTGGAGTTATGTGGATTTGAAAATGTATGATACTTCAATTATTACACATACTATTCCTCTCAAGCCAGGTGCCAAACCATTCAGACAAAGACAAAGAACAATCAATGCTTTGCTAGAATCTATCATTAAAAAGGAGGTACAAAACTTATTATCTACTCATAACATATTTTTGGTCAGGAATTCAACTTGGGATGCTAATTTGGTTCCAGTAAGGAAGAAAAATAGAGAAATCAGGCTTTGTGTTGATTTCAAAAATCTCAATCATGCCTTAGAAAATGACAACTACCCAATACCATCACTAGATGAAGTGTTACAAATTGCCAATGGATCCCACATGATGTGCTTTTTAGATGGATACTCAAAATATAATCAGGTCATGGTGTAATATGAGGATAGGCACAAAACTTCCTTCACCACAAAGTGGGGGACTTTTTCTTACAGGAGAATTCCTTTTGGGCTAATCAATGCAGGAGCAACTTTCTAGAAGGCTATGGACATTTCCTTCAAGGATATCATTGGTAAGTGTATCATCATTTAAATGGATGATTTAATAGTCTTCTCAAAGAAACGAGATGATCATATTACAAATTTGTGCAAAGTATTCCAAAAGTATAGAGAATTTGGTATTTCACTTAATCCTAAGAAGTGCATCTTTGGAGTCATAGAAGGGAAGTTGTTAGGACATGTTATCTCAAAAAAGGGCATCTCTATTGATCCTGAATGAGTAGAGGCAATATTGAAGATCTAGCCCCCAACAAGTAAAAAGGAAATGAAGTCCTCTTTTGGGAAAATCAACTTTGTTAGAAAGTTTATCATTGGATTTGTAGAAATAGTTGAACCCTTGAATGCAATAATCAAGCAGGATGTGAAAGTTGAGTGGAGTGTTGAAGCGAAGGATGCTTTTGTAGAAATCAAGAGGGAAATAGTTGATGTCCCAGTATTAGTGATCCATGAATATTCCAAGCCCTTCTATATATATCCATTTGCATTTGATCATTCCTATGCTGGTATGCTAACTCATAAATATGACTAAGGAAGTGAGCATCCTATAGCTTTCACAAGTGCTCCGTTAAAAGATGCAGAATTGAGATATCCTAGTGTAGAAAAATAGGCCTATGCTTTGGTTAGAGTAGTGAAGAAATTTAGGCACTATATCTTTTGAAATAAGGTCTTTGCAATAGTGCCAGATCCTGTATTCAAGCTTCTATTGATGCAAAATGAACTAGGGGAACAAAGAGCTAAGTGGTTACAATGTTGCAAGAGTATGATATTGAGATCCAACCTATGAAACTAGTGAGAGGCTAGGGATTAACTAAGACTATGGCTGAAATTGGTCCAAATCTCATGGCACAACACTATCACCTTTAGGATGTTTCTCTAGGTGAATTGTACAATGACATTATCTACTATCTCTTAAATCAACAATGTCCTAATCATCTCAATGCAGTGCAGTGGAGAGCTCTACATTTGAAAAGTGACAACTACATGTTGAAGGGGGTTTTTTTATACAAGAAGAATCATGAAGGTGTTTACCTTCCCTATCTCAAAAAAGAGGAAGCTGAGAGAGTGATGACTAAATTTCATGACAAGTATGGCACATGCCATGGTTTTGGACCAACTACTACAAATCATATTTTGAGGGAAGGCTATTATTGGCCTACTTTATTTAAGGATACACACAACCATGTGAGGACCTACCATGTGTGCCAAACTATAGCCAATAAGGAGAAGTACACATCCCTTCCACTCCAACCAACAATAGAGGTCAAACCATTTGCACAGTGGGCTTTAGACTTCATTGGTCCAATCAACCCACCTTCCTCTATAGGCCACAAGTACATTTTCACTATAACGGATTATTTCACTAGGTGGACTGAAGCTCTTTCTTGTAAGCAATGCACTTCTAAGGCGGTAATCAATTTTCTAGAATAAGGTATTATCAAACACTTTGGTTTCCCATTTGCTTTGGTTTGTGATAATGGTCCTGCATTTGCTTCATTAAAATTTTCTAGTTGATATTTTGATCATGGAATCATTGTTAAGTTTTCCTCCAAGTAATATCCACAAGGAAATGATCTAGCTAAGTCCTCAAATAAGAATCTTTTAACATTCATCCATAAATTGTTAGAGAGGAACCCAAAAGACTGGCATACCCAACTCATATTTTCTCTTTGGGTGGATCACACTAGACATAAGGCCTCTCTAGGAATCTCTCCTTACCACCTTGTGTATGGTTTGGAGCCAGTATACCCAATTCAATTGAAAATCCCTACTTTTTAGTTTATTACCGATTACTATGAGGAGTGAGATAAACATGAGGCTCATTTGGCTAAACTTCTGCACCTTGAAGAGAAAAGGGATGAAGCATTAGAAAACTTTGCTAAACATCAGGGTGACATCAAGAGATGGTTTGATCGAAAGGCTAGGGTGAAAGTGTTTAGAATCTCTGACTTGGTTCTCTATTGGGATAAAGCACTTGAAAGAAAAGGGGAGCATGAAAATTTTGATAAGCTTTGGCTTGGCCCCTTCCATATTTAGAAAATATTGGGAGACAATGCTTTTCGCCTAAAAACTCTCACTAGAGAGGATGTCCCATTGCCTGTCAATGGGAAATATTTGAAGCATTACTTCATATCCTAAGCTGCTTGTAGTTCTTCCCCTGTAAATAGTTATCCTAAGTGCCAGTTTCTTTTACTTTTTTTTTTTTTTTTTCTATTTTTGGTTAGTGTAGGTCTGCTTTAGTTTAAGTTTGGGGTTTGTTTCTATTTTGCTTTCGGTTTTGGGGTCCCCTATTTTCTATTGGGCATGTTGCACTTGCATAGAAATGATTATATTATTAGGGATTGTTCTAGGTATTTATTTTACAAACTCTAATCATCTTTCCAGAGTCATTTGGTGGAAATCCTTTACTTGGTGTCACATGTGCTAATGCTTGAAGTAGATGAGTCACTAGATTAAGTTAAATTTGGAATGTGCTTAGGTCTTACACTTATACACACATCTTAAGAATTCCAAGGTTGTTAAAGGTTTGTTATGAAGTCTGGTCGAGTGAAAAATATTATTTCCGCTTCAGCGCCACTATGGTTCTTAGCCCTGAGTGTGAGCTTCATTTCTTATAGGGTGAAAAGGAAAGTTTAAAAGATCTTAAAAGAATATCAAAAGAAAAGAATAAAAATTATTGAAAAATAAAAAATGAATATTCACCTCATTAGAAGTATCTGAGTATCTCTACCAGGGCTATGGACACCTGGCTAGTAGTAGAGCTATGCTCAGTAGGGCCACAATGATAACCTCATTGGGGCTATGGACGCTTGACTAGTAGCGGGGCTCTATCCGGGATGCTTTTGGAGTTATAATCTTTATGTAGCTTCATTAGACTGAGTTTGGTTCCTCTAGTTACTAAGGGAGGGAAATGAATACATTTGCACACAATTTGACCCCGGCACAAGAAAGGATTTCTTTTCCATGGGATTTGAAACTCTATTTATGGTTGACTTGATACAAGTAATGAAACCATAAATTCCGTGTTCTTGATTCCAGTTTGTCATTGAAATGCTATGGAGCCTTTCCCTAGCAGGAGTCATCATTCGTTGTGCAATTTTCACACACATGCCCCACTGAAAGCGGCAACCCTCTTTTCTTATTTTGTTTTCATAGGGTCCTAACTTCATCCCCTTAAGGGATAAGCCTCAGTTTTGGTCTTGTTTCGCCCAAAGTTCTTAATGATAAATCTGCATTTGAGATGTCATTGTTGCAGCATCATGATGATTGTCTAGCTCCTTGAGGCTGAACCCTACTCAAAACTTTGAATTTGAAGTGAAAATGATTAAGTTTAGGGTAGGTTTGGTAATTCTGAGGTACCTCAGATTATCCAAACCATAATCCGGCTGGGTAATCTGAGCTACCTTAGACTACCTGAGTCCAATCTTCTTTCAGGTTTTTGAGTTTTTTGGGAGCGTATGATGGATCATTTATTGATTGCATTAATGAGTTTTAAAGATTCAATTTGGTGATAAATTGAGGTTTGGGGGGTCATTTGGTAATTTTTCATTTGTTGGTGCTTGAAGCTGAGAAGAGTCTCCATTATCCCGCATTTGATTTGGGCTTCGATGTTGGAATTTTTATCTCTGATTGATCATTCTAGGGTTTCAGTCTTTCCATCATTGGTTTGCCATTGTGTTTTACTCTTTTGCGCACCATTTCAAGGTATGATTTTGATACTTTTCATGTAGTTTTCCTTCATTTTGAGTTTTGTTGTGTCCTCAACACACATGGCCCGTTAAGAACTGGGACCCTCTTTTCTTTCACCTTGTCAGGTCATTCTTTTACTACCTCATTTTGTGTTCCCCTAATGGTTAGCGTACTCCTGAAGTCCCATCTTAAACTAACCATGTTTTGACCACTTCACTTTGGCCAGGTCCTAGGAACTTTTGGGCTTTCCTTGATAGTTTTCTGCTACTGGCCATTTGCCCGACCTGGGGCTAGACTTGTGCTCGCTCAAGTTACTCAACAAACTTCACTAGTTTCTCCCCCATTCTAGGTCGGCATCTGGCGGATTCTCGATCCACCCTTTGTTCCTGTTGGGCCCGGGCTTGGATTGGTGGTGGTTTCAACAGCGTAGGACTTCCTTTTATTGATTTCGCTCTGCTCCCAGGTCCGCCCCCAAGTCTGCCAGGGTTTCTTGTCGAGACCCGGACTGAACCTCCATCCATTTTTTCCTGCATGAAAATTTTTCTAGGTTCTCGGTTCTGCCCCTGATGGTCTTCCATCCTGGTTCCACCCCAGTTCTGCTCTCAATGGTCTTCCATCCTGGTTTTGCCTCAGTTCCACTCCTAATGGTCTTCCATCCTGGTTCCTCCCTTGATGGTCTTCCATCCTAGTTCCGCTCCGTCTCCAGTCTCAGCTCTGGGACTTCCTGCTGTCCCACTTGCATGAAATTTTTTACAAGTTTCCTCCCATCTTGAGTCTAACCTCGTCGATGCTCCGCCCTCCATAGTTCGGGTCCCTTCTTGCCACCGGTATAAAAGAAAAATGTTTAGTAGCCTTTTCGCTTCGCCCTTCTGGACCTAGGACCCCAGTCCTCCCGCCGCTGCCTATTAATTTCAAATTCACCAACTCTCGGTTAGCCATACAGGTATTAGATGAGGCCATTAATTGTAGAACATGATATAAATATCGGGCCCTAACTTGTTATTTTCACTTGTCAGAATTATAGAAGAGGTCAGAGTGGTTTTCTTAGGAGTTCATTGCTTTCGTCGATCACCGCCCTCATGCCTGTCGCCTTCATCCGTTAATCCTTAGTGGATTTCATGATCTCCTTCATCGGGCTCTCTAGGTAGGTTTGTCATCCACCCTCTTGAGGAAATTTTCATGATTTTGCAACTAAAAATGATGAATAGCATGGGTTAAAAATGATTTAATTTGCTAAAACATGATAAAACACACAAAGCCCATATACTAGAATCTTTGAAAACCTCCCAAGTACCCTATAGGGTCGATCCAAAACTTTCCTTTTCCGTCATTGTTCTTCATAGAGGAAATTCAAGCCCTTTAGGGCTAGGCCCTTCTACCGTTGACAAAACTTATGAAAACAAATAAGCCTTTCAAAATGATGAATTGCCCTTTTAGGCCCGAACACCTGGGCCTCCGTCATTCGATCATCGTTGAAAATTTGCAAACTTTGAAATTGGCCTCTGCTTTGCCTTCTCGGGCCTAAAACCCTAGAATTATGTGTCTGGGATTTTGCTAAGCTTTTTCCTTTCAAAACGGTGGAATGACCCCATTTGCCCGACCCTAGGGGCTCGCCTTGCATCTCGCCATCCAGCGTTAAACTCTTAGAAATCATCCTTCCGTCATGACCTCGGGTCCCAGTCCGCAAACTTCCATTGCAGCTTCGCCCTTTCATAACTGACATCTAGTGATGACCTTCTACCTCTAAGCCCCGCCCTCTTGTTCACCGAAAGAAACTTTGCGTGGAAGTCAGACGTCCAAGCTTGATGCTGGGTCCCATCCTTCGGGCCGCTCCATTTAGATTTGCGTTCCTGGATTTCCATCCCATAACGGTGAAAACACAATAAATTCCTACCCCTCTAGGCCTGAACCATTAGCCATCCTTTAGCATCCTGGGTCCCGAACTCTAGAGTTCCATCCCTGGAACTCTGTTTCTGGACAGTTGTCCACTTTGTATTAGTTTGCAAGAGTTTGGGCTAACAATAATGTTTTTAAAAGGATGTACTCATTGTGTCCATGCCTGCAAGATATATGGAATCGAGTGCAAGACCTTTAGGAGGAACTGCAGAGAAAGAAAAAGGAAAGAAATTAGGCAAGACTCCTTGTGAGGAGGATAAAGACTAGACGAAGTTCTACTTCCAATGTGAACCTCTACAATCAAAAATCACCATGGATTGGAAAGAAATCTCAGACACCAATATTGGCCACGTCGATATTGATGAGTTTATGCAAAGGGTCATAATTCATCCAAAGACTGACAATGCCAGATTAATCAGGTAGAGTGGAATCATAAAGGTTGTAAGCTTTCCCCCATCTCTCATTGCCCCTGAGCTAGTTGTGGCCTGTTTGCAGGTCTACCAACCCAAGACAAGGGCCATCCTTGACAAATATGGCAATATTCTAGCTAACATGTCAGCCGAGGGAATTACAAAGACTTTCCACATTCCTACCTTTGAAGAAATGGAAATGCCCACCATAGAATAATGCAAGATAACATGGGACGACAACCCAATGGGCTGCAAGAGATTGATAAATCAACATTGGCTCAAGGAGAAAAGGGGCAGTGCTGCAAAGGTTCCCCAAGAACTCTTCTGCAGTGATTTCCATGAAGACTACCATGACCTAGTCAACATGTTGATCTAGGTAATGGGCCTTCCTATTGTTGCATTCTTTCAAGAATGGATGGTATACTTTGTTGAGCAGATCCTCCATGGGAACAAGGATGTCACTACAAAAGCCTCATTCTACTAGGGAGGTATGATAAGCGACTGCTTCCATGAGTAGTTCATGAACGTAAAGAAGAGCTCCAAATTCTACATGACCTCCTATCTAGTTTATTCATTGGTTGGACAAAGGAAGTATAGTGAGTTGTTCATAGCACCCGATGAAGAGTCAGGCCGAACATTGAAAGTCTATGATAGACATCTCCAGCTCCAATTCAGAAATTTTAAGAAGGAATACTACAGGGTGAATGACACCTTTATTGGTCACGTCACCTGATTACTTAGAGGGGATTTTGAGAGGAGAATCTCTCACAACACGCGGGTGTTCCTAAAGTAGTATGCTTTCCTCTTCTTGCAATTTCCCAAATTCAACTACATTCATACCTAGGGTTTCACTAAAAGGCCAAACAAGCTACCCCAGTACCCCAACGACTGGATTATACTACTATAACTCTCTCGGTAGCTACAACATATGCACACTATCCTTAACAACAAGCATCTAGCAGGGATCTCTTATCCCTTGACCTTTGGGCAAGGCATGTATAAATTGAAAACTTCCTAGTGTGTTGGGAACTCAGAAAAGGAATTGGTAGAATACCACTTCCAACTACACACTGCTCGCCCATGAATGGACCCATATGGGCACATAGGAAAAGAGTTGGGACCAGAATATGCCCATTTACATCATGTTCAGGATTTTGGGGAAATTTTCCAAGATGAAAAATAGGTGTGGGCCAGACACTACATCAGGATGACTGCATACTTCATAAGGAGGGTGCAACTATTCCCTATACTGGATTAGGTTGAGGAAGATGAAGGCACAGTCATGGATCCCTAGTAGAATGCAGTCTCCAACTTACCACTGCCCACAATTGATTGGGATGAGTAGGAGGTCAATGACCTCAACATCATAACTAAACCCATTGTGGCCTGAACTGAAGAATGGGTTAAAGGGCAAGTGGACTAGCTAAGGCAACAAGGGGTAGTTCTAACATATGAAGGACTCAAAAGTGAGCATAGTGCCACCGAGGATGTCACCATTACTGTTTCAACGGGTGAAACATCCAAATCTCCTCTAGTCACCTGATCAAAGAAGAGGAAAGAAGCAGAAACAAAGCAGTCTCTAGATCCCAAGGTATACATAAGGAAGGATTCAGGAGGCTCACCTTCCAAGAAGCCCAAGAAAATAGGGGGCACCATGGAGCAACCCGTAATTGAGGAGGGTGAGGAAAAAAGGAAAGATTAGCTAGAATCTCTTCTGGCTCCCCCTGTTTCAACTACCCCATTGTCTGTCTCCCTGGCCATGGTCGCCATGTCCCCACCGACTGTAGATATATCAGCCCATCTTGCCCCTTCTCCTTTGGTCGGGCCCGTAATAGTGATTGACTCCTCTACCGTAACTACCCCTCCTTCCTTCACTAGCATGTCACCTACTACATCACTCCCATTACCTTCAATGATAGCACCAACACTCGCTCCCTCATTGCCCAAGGCTTTCTCAAAACACATGCAAAATCTCCCTTCTGAGCTATCCAAGATCCTTATGGACCCCACCCTTTAGGCTGCCTTAGCGTAGGTCTTTGCTACTGCCGCACCCTCGCAACCTCCTGTAGGACCACCAGCGATGGAGGCCACAATGCTAATCTTCGAAGAATTGGAGAGCCAGGAGCAAGAAGCGTTAAAGCCAATTGAAGGGGAGGTAGATGAGTACCATGAACACCCAGAGTATGAACATCAAAAAATTGACATGGTGGCCTATGAAGAGGAAGGAACAGGCTCTTCCAAGAGTGCAGATGAGGAGGAGGATGTTGGTGGTAAGGTCATCATACAAACTTTTGATGATGATCTTGAAGAAGGGATGGCCCAACAGTTGAAACATGATGAAGAAGAGGTAGAAAGTTCACCGACTAGCGAAGGGCAAGAGGGTGATAGGACAACAGAAAATGTAGAAACCCCTACAGAGAAAAAACAACTGGAGATTGTGCCACCTCCTCTTGTAGATGAAGGGGATAGAGAAGAGGACCAGCCCAACAAATACATGCACAAGGGCGAATAGACTAAGGAAATAGAGGAAAAGGAAATTAAGGCAGAAGAAAGCCCCCGAGGGAAATTGATTACTAAACCTCTCGTCAAATGCCTCACTTTCATCCTAGATTCTGATGAGGAGGATGGTGACAACACCAAAATGAAAGGTGCTCAAACGGAAGTCCGAACGGGGCAGGGCAAAGGTGATCAAGAGCCATTAAAAGGAGATTCTTCCATGCCCGAGTGGTTGGAAAAGTAGCTTGAGAATAAAACTCCCACTCTTAAGGAACCGATAATGAGGCTAGAGGCTATCCTAGCCTGAGCACAAAGCACAACTAGAAAAGAGATAAGGCCTAAAGTAAGATCCAAAATAATGATGGACACTTTTGGGTCCCGAACCGCATAGATAGCAACACCTGTGGTAGGAAATGCTAGTATAAGCTACAAAATTTCCACCATCAACTTGGGGACCGCTGGCAGAGAATAGAAGGTGGGACATCTTGAGGAGTTAGTGGCTCCAGTGGTGCACCTGATAAAATAGGACAAGGTCTCGAAGGACGAACTTAAAGCACAGGTGGCTTCCTTGATGGATTACATCCAACAATGGTCTTCAGTGGATGACATGCCTACCACATCCATGGCTCCACCCCAACTGGTGTCCAAAGAGAAAAATTGACAAATTAGAGAAAAGAAAGAAATTGGACAAGACTAGAGAGAGCTGGTTTCGACAAGTGTTGTATGTAGGGAACATGGGTATCAGCCAAGCTGTTTAAACAACCAAAAACTTCTTGGATCTACAGCAATCTCTAAAGAGTACGAAGAAGCTCTATACCAACTTCCCTACAAGATATGATTCCACATGTCCAAAGATTGAGGCCATCCTCCCGTTACCAAAGGCCACATGGGAAAAGTAGCTCGCATTCAAAGGTGATTGCCACTAGAAAATGGACATGTGGAGGTAGGATTTCGACAATAGAAAAGAAAGGTTAGAACAGATACGAGATAGGGTGGATCCAGACATCGAATGGGTAAAAGAAATTAGGGTAGACTGCGCACGGTATCTGAAATTGATGACAGAGTATGACATGCCCGCAGTGCAGATGGATCCAAAGAAGATAAAGCCTAATTTTCAGAAGAAGATGGAGGATGGGATGTCCAATGAGGTAATAGTGGAATTCATGAATTTTTCAACCTATTCCTTCGCCCAATTAGAGCTATTTAGAGATCAAGGCATAAAGTATGATGAAGATTGGAAGAGGCTTGAGCATAATGCGAAAGAGTGGAGTTACCAGATGCTACAGTCTGAGATTATTGAGGTGGACAACCTCTGGCTAGTCATTCTAAAATTCATGGAGTATGTAGCTTTGAAGAAGCAGAAGGGCAGCCCTATTATCAATGAAGAGCTCTTGAAGCAATAGCTACAACAAAAGAGAAATCAACAAAAGACAAAATGCTACAGTGTTGTCACTAAAGGACAAAATAGGGAAAGGGATGAGAATGAAATTTTAAATTGTAATATATTTGAGGGTAGTTGAAACCCTATTTTGTAATGAATCCTAGCCACACAATGAAAATAAATCTTGGCCATTCATTTAAATAATTCAACACTATAAATGGGGGTCCCCTCTCATTTCCAAAGAGAGTTGAGTTGTAAAGACATGCTACTAAAATTTATAATGAAAATATATTGACTTGGTGTATTTTTTGATTTCTCCACATGTTTCATGGTTCAATCTCCATTGTTAAATGCTTTAGTTAGATTCTCATTATTGTTTTAGTTAGTTGTATCCTTGCTTTGATAGATTTTTGTCATGTTGTTCTATGATTGTAGAAATATCTGTTGTGTTGATGCCTTCCAGCCCATACTTTTTGTTGTTTGCTGCTGGTAAATGGCCTTACAAAGTTAGCCTGGGCTGAAATTTAAAGCTGCTCTTTGAATCTTTACCTTTATTCATGCATGTAAATGGTGGATGAATGGTAAAACATTTGCAGACCTTTGAAGATAGCACATATTTCATGATACTGTAGATTTCCTAGTTAAGTGGAATCCTATTTGAAGGGAGCTATCCATAGCAGAACTTCCATGATCACTGTTCACAGTTAGTTGTAGATCCAAGAACATCCCCTCTTCTATGCTCTTTTCATTTTTTTTTAGAAAAAACTTGTGCTAAGGTTCATTGCACATTGCAAAGTAAAACTTGAAGAAAACATTGAAGTTTCAGATTGTTGTTTGAACCTATAGCAAAGTGAATTTCAATTCCCACCTTAGAAACTCAATACTTTAAGATCCACCTCGCATCCAACTATGTAAGTCTACGCTCTAATTACTAGAAAAATCACATCAAAATCAACTAAGGGATTCCATGCAAGTCATGACCTGACACCCAAGAGACCTTGGGGAGATTTTTAGTAGCTTGCAGTTGGAGATTTCCTTTCAAGAGAGGTGATGCACATATGCATTGCCTATGTTGAGAAAGTGTGTAAAAACATCCATCAACATAATTGGCTCTAGAAGGAGGGCCTTATGAAGCTGGATTGAATCAGATCATTCTCCTTTGAAATATTTTAAAGAGTTTTACGGTCAACACCAAACAAGGGAGAATTCCAAGAATTGTAGCCTCCTATAAGGGAAAAACGAACAAAGGGAGGAAACGCTGCTTCTTCCTCTTCCTCCATTCCACCCACTTCCCTTCAACCTCCACCCTCATTCGGCTTGTGTTCATCTTCTATCCGGCCATCTGTAACTGCATTTTCACCCCACAACTTCAGAAGCCAGGAAGTTGCTTCTCTCTTGGCCTTCTAGACCCAAGGTACAATCCAAATAGTCGCAGCCCAGGCTACTATCCTACTATAGGTACAACTCCATATTGTTGTTCCTCAACAACAAATACCACCTCTGCCTCCTGCGATGACTTGGTTGGCACAAAATCCTTTGTTGATACACTTCGCAACTTACCATGACATGCCCAAGAATCTGGAAGGCTTCTGTTCAAAATTTAACCCTTGCAACCCACAAAGAATAGCTAAAGAGCACATCAAAATATATGAAACAACAGTCACTGAAATGCAAATCGATCATTAGGATGTTGCATGCCACCTTTTTCCACACTCATTGGGTGACGAGGCCTTCTATTGGTACATCAATTTTTCAAGGGGGTATGTTACCTCATGGGACCTCATGAAGAATGCCTTCCTCAAAAAATCTAAGATCCCGATCAACCCCTTGGAGTTATATAGGCAGTTTATGTCCATCTGGAGGGAAGTCAATGAACCCATTGGATCCTTTAATGACCATTTTCATCGTACCTTCATAAGGCTTCAGGACCCATACCTTCATAATGATGTCATAGCCCTCCTAGTCTATTATGCAATGCTAGACAACCTTATGTTAGCCTTAGTAAAGAGGATCCATCTGCCACTAAATTTCATTAGTAACTACATATACAGAGGCTGTTATTGCCAGTGTAGATTTGGGGTAGAATATCACTTGTCTGTTGCCTTCTTTGGGACCAGTAGCTCACCCGATGTAGATTCAAGGGCTTAATCAAGCATTCGCTAACCAGACCCCTCTTATGAACCATGTGCCTTAGCTACCCATCATTCTACACCCTAGACAACCAATGAATTATGCACCTCCAGTGCCTTCTTACTTACAACCTCAACAATAACAAAGTTACCCTCAGGCTCCCCAACAACAACATGTGTATTCTCAACAACCGCAAGCACCACTGTTTTTGCCAAGACCAAAATTACCTCTAGTGCATCAGAATTAGCCGGTAGCCCTGCTTGTATTTCTCCAAAATTGGGCACCGTAGCCAAGCAACACTACTGAGAAAGACAAATTGGAAGAGCTCACAGAGATGATAAAGAAAATTTCCATAGAAATGATACACTTAAAGAATCAGAACAATGAGTTATATGCATCCTAGTGTAACTTCCAGGCCAATCTTAATTAGGATAGCCAAGACAATAGGGATAGTAGGGACAACCAGGAAACAAGCACCTCTTCTAGGCAGAATTATGATAGAGGACAAAATTTGAATCAAAGTTCTGAGAGGAGACCTTCTCAGAGACAAAACCGCACATGGAATACGAAGGCCAATAATGGAGGTGTCCCTACTCCTCTTGATCAGCCGAACAACAATGAAAGAATGGCCAGTGGGGTGTACCTCACCAAGGCAGCCTTGTTCGGATGGTGTCAAATTCACAAGACTAGTAGACACTTCTAGTTGGATTGTCCTGAATTCCTGATAGCTGCAAAAATTTTCCAAATTGAGGTCCAAAATGCCACTGATAGTATCGATTGCAGAGACATGATCCCATCTAAGCCTTATGAATCCTTTTGTCTCCTGGTAAACCAAGTGCCATTTCTGCAAAGTGACCACAATTAGCCTGAAGTCGAGCCTACCCCTGTAAGGGTGAAGAAGTGCTAGAGGTAAGTAATGAGCAAACCTTGGCTCAACTTTTCAATTCCGTAGATAATGGTCTAGTAGATGAGGAAGAATCATATGTTGATGAAATTCACATGTTCCACAAGAGAACAACCCCTTACTTCCTTAGAAATAGGTAGGTGGGTGGACCCTTTACGACCTCTACTCTAAATAATTTTACTACCCCACCTAACCCTAATGCCATCAATAACCCTGGGCTTCCCCATATACCCACCCAATACCTCAACAAGGATAGGCCTCAAAATCAGGCATAGAATCAGCCTCAAGGCCAATCCCAAATTCAGTCAAGTCAAAGGGAAGTCCAACCTCCTAGCTCAGTAATAAGTCAAGCCTTCAGCTCTGAGATTTAACAAATGGGTCAATACATAGCAGAAGAGTTCAAGAAAGTAAAAATTAGTTTATCTTCCTTCGAACTACTCAAAGTCCCTACTATAAAGTATGCCTTCTTTAGGGTACTCAATAGGACCCCATCCTCCAGCACAACATAGGAGGAATTAGCTAAAAGAGTCACCTTTGAAGAACCTAGACAAGAGCCTATGATATAGGATAACATAGGGAAAAATAAGGATGTTCCCTTAAATCAGTCTACAGATAAACAACCGAAAAAGGAACAAGACCAGAACAATAAGCAGAATTCTAAGTATGAGTTATCTAGGAAGATTAAGGATAAAAATGGCAATAAGAACAAAGTTCAAGTAACTTAGGTAGACACGCCCATGGGCCTTTTCCAAGGAAGATTGGAAACTCCACCTTTCCTTACCACCATTCAGATATTTGAGACAAAATTGCAAAACTTCCTGCTTGATTCAGGAGCATCTGCCAATGTTATGCCTTTGGCAGTATGTAAGGCCCTTGGAATTACTCCCACACCCTCTAGGAGGAAGGTGTCCTAGCTAGAAAAAACAAAGATCAACATTGTGAGAGAAATGAATCAGATCCTAATGCAAATTGCTGTAGATCCAAGGATACAACAAGTCATTGATATTCAAGTGGCTGACATCCACGATGCATAATGGATCATCCTAGGAAAAGAATTCACCAAAACATTGAATGGATATGCTACCACAGACCATTGTCACATGTGGCTAGCATGGAAGGGCCTGCCAAATCAAATCTATGTAGACCATGAGCCTCATATGAAATTTATGATCACAGAGTACAACAACCTAAACAAGGTGTTGTTTGTTGAGACAAAATTAGGAAATTACTATCCCTTCACCTGTCAAGACAAATTCGAACCCCAAGGAGAATATTCTGCAAAAGTACTCTTAGTGCAGTGCAACCCTCCAACTGGCCATACTCAAACGCTTCAGAGTACATAAATGATAGTTGAATTAGATGATAAACCCAATGAAGGCAACGACTAGGGACTACTCAGTGGTTTCTAGGAATTCATGGAAAAGTGTGCGAGGGATCAACTCAGCTTTGGTGCCCAAATGAATTTCCAAGATATCTTACTACCAAATTGGTGCAGGATTCACAATGTTGCTCACTTTGAGTTTGATTACTACTTGTGCCAAACAATGGTAGAGCATGTCAAAAAATCAGCTATTCCCCAAAAGGAAACACCAAAGGAGGTGCTAGTAGAACCACCTGTTGTTCAACACATCGGGCTGCAAGATTTCCAAAAGATTATGGGAGCAACCACCCAACCGGAAGGAAGTAAGAGCCAAGTTGAACCTGAGGTCAAAAAACTTCCCAAGTTTTGGACAGTCTGATTCGATGGATCCAAATCAAAGAAAGGAGTCAGTGCCGGGTTCGAGCTCATCAGTCCAATGGGTAAGAAATTTTTTGCTGCCCATAGCCTATAGCTCTATAGCACTAATAATGTAGTAGAATATGAGGCATTAGTGCATGGTCTTCTTATGGCCTTAAAGAAAAATGTTAAAATGTTGCAAGTATTTGAGGACTCTAAACTTTTAGTTAAACAAGTTAGAAAATTGTATTCCTGCCATGATAGAAGACTTCTAAACTATAGACATAGGGTTTGGGATCTCTTAGAAGGTCTAGATGCATTTAATATATAATTGATCCCTCGTTCTCATAATCATACAACTGATGCCTTGGCTCAAGCAGCCAACACTTTGCAACCCCTTTCCTTGTACAGACTTAAGAAATTTATATTTGAGTTGACATCCACACCGTTTGTACCGGATAATGTCACTCACTTCTAGGTTTTCAATGATGATAAGTGCAAGGAAAATTATATGCGGAAACAATTCTCCTAATGTCAATACATCAGGGAAGAATGCAAATATACTTTTAAATTTTTCGATTACAGTTCAATTAAGATGCACTTTGAAATAAATATCAGAAATAGAGTATTTGAGAATCACACATGAACACCAGACATACGTGGGAAAAACCTTATAGGAGAAAAACCAACCACACCAAGATAAGTCACTTTGTATTATAGTAATAAAGATTACATACAAGTTTCAGACTTATCTTTCTGATGTCTGTTTACAGCAGCATTCACCATGAACAATCTTGTATAGGAACCTTCAAGTTATAGTCTTTACAGATTATAATACATATACTGATCATACAACCACTCAGCAATCTGTCGATTCAACCAACTGATCACAATTTGCAATCACAGAGTATATCCATGTTGTTCCATGTCTGTCGAGCTTCCTAACAGAATAGTCACAATGAACAACCTTCCAACTGTTCAGATTTGGCTTCTCCTATTAGTCCACGAGACTTCGCATAGGACGGTCAAATGGTCAAAAGAGATTAAGCTTTGTTGGCATATCGATGAGACACTAAGAGTGTCTCCCCGATGCCCAAAAGCTTCATATCGATGTTGCCAAGAGTTATCGTTATCGCCAAGATGTTTCACTGAGCTTACAACTTGTATCGGCTTCAGTTTTCCTTTCGGCAAGACTATCACTCTTGCCAAGAAATCTCAACGAGCCTTCTTGTGTTACACTGAAGCACCAAATAGTCGGCGAGACTTATCGCTTTCGCCAGGAGATCATAGCGAATCCAAAAGTCTCATAGATGTGAGTTTACCATTCAGTAAGAGTATCGTTCTTCATCAGGACCTCATGCCAAGACATCAAGGGTTATACCAAAGCCACATGTTATACAGAGCTCCAAAGAATAGTCAGCAAGACTTAACACCTTCGCTGAGAGTTCTTATCAAACACATATATGTTACAGCGAAGACCTCTCATCATCGGTGAGACTCATCAAAGTTGTTGGGACTTCTTATCGAAACCATCGTGTTACACTGAGACCATTAGTCGCCATGAGTCTTACAAAGAATAGACTTCAACATCAGCAAGACATAAACACATCGCCGAGATATCATAACGAAAGAATCATTGTTACTCTGATGAAACCAAGTGCATTCCTGTCGACAAGACTTTAACTATTCACTGAGACATCATAGCGAGAACCCTTTAGTTATTCTAAAGACTTCAATACAAAACATACTATTGGCGAGACTAAATCTTTCGCTAGAACTTCACACTGAACAAAGCCTTTTGACCAAAGGTCTTCCTGATATATGATTGAATGGCCTATCGGCTAAAGATCTCCACGATCAGTAAGAGGTCACCCCGAATACAATATGTCATAGTGAAGACTCCAATGAAAACACAGTCGGTGAGACTCCTATAAGGTCACAATGACTTGTACAAAACAATAAGATGTTCCAAACTGCTAGTCGGCTAGACATATGAGCTATCACACTGACTTGACTCCAATAGAGGTTTCAGCCTATGATGATTGAGGCATTTTTCCAACAATCTCCCACTTGACGAAGATCACCCAGGAACCTCCAGAGCACAACAAAACTTACTAAAAATCATGGGCACTAAGCCCCATTAAACTGGCACATCACCAAAACTTTTTTGTGCTCATTGGCTTTGTCAATGCATCTGCAATGTTCTCCAGAGTATCAACTTTTTCCAAACTAACCTTTCCATCCTCCACCATATCTCGTACAAAGTGATAATGTATGTCAATATGTTTCATCCTGGCATGGAAAGTAGGGTTCTTTGCTAGACAAATTGCACTCTGACTGTCACAGAAAATCATTATTTACCCTGCATCAAAACCAATGTTAGAACACAAATGTTTCAACCAAACTGCTTCTTTACAAGCATGTGTAGCTTCCATATATTCAACCTTCGTAGTGGACAAAGCAACTATAGCCTACCGCTTGCTCATCTAGCTCACTGCACCACCATTGAACATGAAAATGTATCCACTGGTGGACCTTCTATTTTCAATGTTCCCTACCTAATCAGAATCTACATAGCCTCAAATACTGAGTGTCCTCTGTGATTCAACCAAATTTCCATGGTAACACAATGCAAAATCTGAAGTGCCCTTCAAATATTTGAAAACTCTCTTTATAGCATCCCAATGTGTCCTTCCAGGATTAGCCATAAACCCACTAAGAACTCCCACTACTTGGGCAATGTCTGGCCTTGTACAGACCATTGCATACATGAGACTTCCAACCACACTAGCATAGGGTACACTGGTCATGTCCTCCATCTCAGTAGGATATTTTGGATAGTCTTCAACAAATAGCTTTGTTCCCTGCAAGACTGGAACCACTAGCTGTTTACAATCATTCATACAAAATCTCTCAAGAACAGTCCTGATATACTTACTCTGACTGAGCCATAGTTTTCTATTCTTCTTGTCCCTAGTTATCTCCATCCTTAGAATATACCTTGCTGCACCAAGATCCTTCATTTTGAACTTAGCAGACAACTGAGACTTAAGATAAGAAATCATTAGCTTACTATTGCCTATGAACAACATATCATCAACATAGAGTGTAATAATAAGAAATCAATTACTTTCAGCTTTATAATATACACAGTGATCAGATTTTGATCTCACAAATCCCAAAGATAATACAAAAGTATCAAATTTTTGGTACCACATTCTAGGTGACTACTTTAATCCATACAGAGACTTCATTAATTTGCATACCAATTTTTCTTTACCTTTTTCAATAAAGTGCTTAGGCTAGGACATATAGATTTCTTCTTCAAGATCACCATGAAGAAATGTTGTCTTCACATCCATCTATTCGACCTCTAAGTCATACGGTATTGCAAGTGACAAAAGAAATTTGATAGATGTTAGCTTTGCTACAGGAGAAAAAATCTCCCTATAATCAATTCCCTCGACCTGGGAATAACCCTTTGCAATCAGTCTTGCCTTGTACTTTTCTACACTGCCATCCAGACAAATCTTTTTCTTAAATACCCATTTGCAGCCCACAGGTTTTCTTCCTTTAGGCAAGGGCACTAGACTCCAGGTATTATTCTTTTCTAATGATGCCATCTCTTCTTCCATGGCTTCTAACCAAGAGTCTAAGTCAAAAAATTTAAATGCCTCTTTTACAGTCCTAGACTCATTAGTACTAGAAATTAAAGCATAGGCACAAGTAGAATCAATCAATGAGAACCCATACCTATCTGGTTGTTTTCTTTCTCGGGTTGACCTCCTCACTGGCTGAGGCTGAGGTTCTTCTTCTTTAGAACTTTTAGAACTGCTTGGGCTCTCCTCAGTTTCAGGTACATTTTGAATTCTCAATTCCTCTTTCTCTAGAGTAGGAGGAATTCCAACTACATCCTTATTGTTTTCTGACTTTGTCTCTGACTGTAGATCGAAGGTGGAAGGTTTCAGCTCACAAAATGTTACACTTTTGTTGTATACAACCTTCTCTGTATCAGGATTCCAAATCTTGTATCCTTTTATGATAGCACTATAGCCAATAAAAATACATTTGACTACCTTGTTCTCTAGTTTAGATCTTTTCACATCGGACACATGAGCATATGCCTCATAGCCAAAAACATGAATATGTCTAAAAGAGGGCTTCTTACCAGACCACACTTCCAAAGGTGTTTTCTCAACAAGAGCAGAATTTGGAGAACAATTAATTAAATAACATGTAGTAGATACAACCTCAACCTAGAACTTCTCCTCCAAGCCAACACTACTCAGCATACTTCATGCTCTCTCCATCACTGTCCTATTGAACCTTTCTGCAACTCCATTCTGTTGTGGAGTATAAGGTGTAGTCTTATGTCTTTTGATCCCATGGTCTTTACAATATCTTTCAAACTCATCAGAACAAACTTAACCACCATTATCAATCCTTAAGCATTTTATTTTTCTACCAGTCTGATTTTCAACAAGGTTCTTAAATTCCTTAATTCGATTGAACACTTCTGATTTAATTTTCAGAAAATATACAAATGCTCTTCTTGAATAATCATCAATAAACGACACATAGTATCTTGACTTAGACAAAGAAGGAACATCCATTGGACCAATACATCCGAATGAATATAATCTAGCAAACCAGAAGATTTATGAGGACTGGAATAAAAAGAAACACGATGTTGTTTTCCATATATACAATGCTCACAGAATTCAAATTTGAGATTACAATCTTCAAGCCCCTCAACCAAGTTTTTGTTCTTGAAGGTTTTTAAACCTTTCTCTCCAATGTGGCCTAGCCTATGATGCTAGAGCGTAGTCTTCTCTGCTGGAAGTTTTATTTCCATAGAGTTTACATAATTAGGGATATTGCCCTCTTTACCTCCATGAGTAGCTTTTAGTGACTTCCCAGAGACACTGTTACATTTAACAGCATGTGTATCTAGCTTGTATAGGGTACTAATTCAAGCACCTCTAGTCATCTTGCATCCATTCCTAGAAAATGTGACTTGTACTCCAATATCATTAAGCTTACTGACAGATAGTAGATTTCAAGCCAGACCCGGTATGTGCATAACATCACTGATTCCCTTCACTCTGCCATCAGGGAATTGTATTCTGACTCTTCCATAGCCAACAATTTCTAAAGTTGAATCACTTGCTAGGTACACCTTTCCACCATCGTATTCTTCATACTTGGTGAACCATTATCTGTGAGATGTCATATGGAAAGATGCTCTAGAATCAATCAACCAGACATCATTTGATGCTTGTGTAGCCAAGGCTGCAATGAAGGTGTCTCCATCACTATGAGAAGAACCATTATCGGAAGAGCCCTTCTTCTTCTTTTTCTCCTCTTTACAATCCTTTCAGAAATGATCAGGTTTCTCACAGTTCCAGCACTTCACCTTGGACTTCTTGCTAGGAGATTTTGTTCTCCCATCTAATTTCAATTTGGAATTCTTGTCCTTCTTCTTGCCTCTATCTTTTGACCTTCCTCTAACAACAAGGGCCTCCTTCACCATCTCAGAATATTTCCTTCTCATTTCTTCTAACAACAAAGAACCAACAACATCTTCCATCTTGAAACTGGATGTTGTACTCCCAATAGCCATCACTAGATGATCCAAAGAGTCTAGAAAAGAACACAATAGAAGCATACAATGATCTTCTTCTTCAGTCTTCACACCAACAGATGTTAATTGAGCAAGAAACATGTTAAATGTGTTCAAATAATCAGCTACAGACACTCCTTCTTGCATTTTCAAAGAGTACAAATTTTTCCTCAGGAACAGTTTATTCACCAAAGACTTCCCCTGATAAATAGACACCAATCTCTTCCACAAGGAAGATGCAGTCTTCTCTTCATGTACATTGAGAAGAATGAAGTCTGCCAAGTAGAGCCTTATCAGCCCCTTAGAATTTCTATTTGCAAGGTCCCACTCTTCTTGCTTCATGCCTATAGGCTTTGCTCCAGACACAACAATCCAAAGATCACGATCCACTAAGAGATCCTCCATTTTGAGTTTCCACAACTCAAAGTTACTACCATTAAACTTCTCTATTTCAATCTTTATTAATGTGCTAGCCATCTCAATCTATAATTAGAAATTGAAAAACTTCTATAGGACTCCCACTAAACATAATTGACACAAAAAACCCAATGTACCCACAAGGATAACACAACTGGCCAGGCTCTGATACCACTTGTAAGGAAAATCAGATGTAGAAACAATTCTCCTAACGTTAATAACTCAGGGAAGAATGTAGATATACTTTTAAATTTTTTAATTACAGTTCAATTAAGATGCACTTTGAAATAAATATCAGAAATGGAGTATTTGAGAATCACACATGAACACCAGATATATGTAGGAAAACCCTTATGGGAGAAAAACCCACCACACTAAGAGAAGTCACTTTGTATTACAGTAATAAAGATTACATACAAGTTTCAGACTTATCTTTCTGATGTTTGTTTATAGCAGCATTTACCATGAACAATCTTGTACAAGAACCTTCAAGTTACATTCTTTACAAATTAGAATACATTTACTGATCATACAAACACTCAACAATTCGTCGATACAACCAACTAATCACAATCTGCAATCATAGAGTATATCTATGTTGTTCCATGTCTGTTGAGCTTCCTCATAGAAGCGTCACAATGAACAACCTTCCAACTATTCAGATTTGGCTTCTCCTATTGGTCCACAAAACTCCACATAGGATGGTCAAACGGTCAAAAGAGATTCAAGCTTTATTGGCATCTTGGTGAGACACTAACAGTGTCTCCCCGATGCCCAAAAGCTTCATATCAATGTCACCAAGAGTTATTGTTATTTCCAAGATGTTTCACCGAGCTTACAACTTGTATCGACTTCAGTTTTCCTTTCAGCAAGACTATCACTCTCTCCAAGACATCTCAATGAGCCTTCTTGTGTTACACCAAAGCACCAAACAGTCGACGAGACCTATCACTTTCACTAGGAGATCATAGCAAGGTGCAAATGTCTCATAGATGTGAGTTTACCATTTGACAAGAGTATCGTTCTTCACCAGGACCTCATGCCGAGACATCAAGGGTTATACCGAAGTCACATGTTATACCAAGCTCTAAAGAATAGTTGGCAAGACTTAACACCTTCACCGAGAATTCTTATCAAACACAAATATGTTACATCGAAGACCTCTCATCATCGGCGAGACTCACCAAAGTCACTGAGACTTCTTATCAAAACCATCATGTTACACCGAGACCATTAGTCATAATGAGTCTTACCGAGAATAGACTTCAACATTGGCAAGACATAAACACATCACCGAGACATCATAACGAAAGAATCATTATTACTCCGATGAATGCAAGTGCATTCCCATCGGCAAGACTTTAACTATTCGCTGGGACATCATAGTGAGAACCCTTTAGTTATCTTAAAGACTTCAATACAAAACATACTGTCAGGGAGACTAAAGCTTTCACTGGAACTTCACACCGAACAAAGCCTTTCAGCCAAAGGTCTTCTCGATATATGATTGAATGGCCTATTGGCCAAAGATCTCCACGATCGATAAGAGGTCACACCAAATACAATATGTCACAGCGAAGACTCCAATGAAAACAATGTCGGCAAGACTCCTGCAAGGTTACAGTGACCTGTACAAACTAATAAGATGTTCCAAATTGCTAGTCGACCAGACATATGAGCTATCAAACTGACTTGAATCCAATAGAGGTTTCAGCCTGTGATGATTGAGGCATATTTCCAACAATAAGCACATCTTTGAATTCATCATGAGTTCCGATGTCTTCATGACCCAAATAATTGATGAAGTTGATCCAGAAGGGGTCGAATTCGATATAGAGGGGTTTATCAATCTCAAAACCAACATGATTTCCAGAGGAATGGTTCAGCTCGAACGCATATTTTATTTGGACCAGATCAGAGACAAGGATCGACAGACAAAAAAGGATGCCATAAGTAACCAGTGCAATGGTCACAACCTTGGGATAGCCGAGGAGACCAAAAATGTGTTTATAGGCAAAGTGTGCATGCACAAAGACAAGAAGGGAATCATTTATGCTTTGCGAAAGTATCACGACATGGTGGGATGGAGCTATGAGGATCTCAAGACTTATGACACCTCCATCATCACACACACCATCCCTCTCAAGACAGAAGTGAGACCATTCTGCCAGCAACAGCGCCCTATTAATGCCTTGTTAGAACCCATCATTTACAAAGAGGTACAGAAGTTGCTTTCAGCAAGAATTATCTTCCCAGTCAGGCATTCCACATGGGTGGCCAACTTGGTCCTGGTAGAAAAAAAGAATGGAGAAATCTGATTATGTGTGGAGTTCCACAATCTAAATAGATCTTCAGAGAAGGACAACTATCATGTGCCTTCATTGGATGAAGTGTTGCAGATTGTCAACAACTCCCAAATGATGTCCTTCCTTGATGGGTACTCTGGATACAACCAGGTGATGGTACAATACAAAGATCGTCATAAAAAAAATTCAACACCAAGTGGGGAACCTTTGCTTATAGAAGGATGCCTTTTGGGCTCATCAATACTGGCCCCACCTTTCAACGTGCCATGGATATCACCTTTAAATATTTTATTAGCAAATACATAATCATCTATATGGATGATTTAACTGAGTTCTCTAAAAGGTGGACTGATCACGTCTTTGATTTATGCAAAGTGTTTTAGAGATGTAGGGAGTTTGGAGTTTCCCTTAACCCAAAAAAGTGCATTTTCGGTGTGATTATGGGTAGATTGCTTGGGCATATCATTTCAGAGTAGGGAATCTCTATAGACCCTGAGAGTATCCAATCCTTGCTGAAGATTCTGCGATTGGGTAGCAAGAAAGAATTGAAATCCTTCTTTGGAAAGATCAATTTTGTTAGGAAGTTCATCACAGGTTTTGCTGAAATTGTTAAACCACTCAATGCCACGTTAAAATAGGATGCCAAAGTTGAGTGGGATCCTAAAGCCAAATAGGATTTTGAAGAAATCAAATGGGCCATTGCTAAGGCACTTGTGCTCATCACTCCAAACTATCTAAATCCATTCTATATTTATTCATTCGCTTCAGAACATTCTTATGCTAGCCTTTTGACTCAGAAAGATGAAGGAAATGAGCACTCGATCGCCTTCATGAGTTCTCCTTTGAAAGATGTTGAATTACGCTACCACAACATGGAAAATAAAGCATATGCCATCATGCGGGGAGTGAAAAATTTTAGTCATTATATCTTGCATAATAAAGTATTCGCCATTGTCCCCGACCTAGCAGTGAAAATGCTACTCATGCAAATTGAATTGGGTGAACGAAGACCCAAATGGGTCACCCTGCTCCAGGAATATGATATGGAAATCCAACCAATGAGGTTGGTAAGAGGACAAAAACTTACTCAAACAATTGCTGAAACAATGGAAGAAGTAGGACTTGTACTCACCGTGCAACAATACCAACTCGAGGATGTTTCCCTGGGAGAATGGTACAAGGATGTCGTCTATTACTTGTTGAACCACAAGTGTCTACCTCACTTATAGGGAGTCCAAAAGCATGCTCTCAGACTAAAGAGCAATAGTTATATGTTACAGGGGTCCATTTTATACAAGAAGAATCATGAAGGCATGTACTTGAGATGCCTTAGTAAGGAAGAAGCAAACTGAGGCTTGAAGGAGTTTCGTGACAAATTCGGCACTGGTCATGGATTTGGGCCCTCCACTATACATCAGATATTAAGAGCGGGATATTATTGGCCAATTGTCTTCAAGGATGCTCATTGCCATGTTTGTTTATGTCATACATGTCAGACTGCCACCACTAAAGAAAAGAATGCTGATGTCCCACTACAGCCCATGCTGGAGGTGGCACCATTTGTGCAATGGGGTCTCAATTTCATTGGTCTGGTAAGCCCTCCATCATCCATAGAACATAAGTACATTCTTACCACTATTGGTCATTATACTAGATGGACAACAACAATTGTATGTAAGCAATGCACAACTGAGGTAGTTACTAATTTTCTAGAAAGTTTTATTTTAAATTGCTTCGGTTGTCCTTGTCCACAAACAAGAACTTGATCACAGTAATAAAGAAGTTGCTAGATAGGAATCCCAAGGACTGGCATACCTAGCTCCATTTTTTCCTTTGGGCAGACCACACCCACCACAAGGATGCCCTTAGTGATTCCCCATTCCATCTTGTTTACAACCTAGAGCACATATTTCCTATCCACCTAAAGATTCCTACTCTCCAATTTATCAATGACTTTTACGAAGGAGGGGATCATAGAGAAGCTCGATTAGCTGAGCTTTTGCATTTAGAAGAAGTCTAAGACCGTGCAATAGAAAATTTTGTTGAACATCAGGGCATGGTTAAGAGATGGTTCGACCGCCGAGCCAAGATAAACGCCCTTAGAATTGCAGATTTAGTCTTGTACTAGGACGAGGCCCATGAAAGGAAAGGGGGAGACAACAAGTTTTCTAAGCTTTGGCTTGGCCCCTTTCAAATAGCTGAGATTTTGGGAGACAATTCTTTCCACCTGAAGATCTTAACTGGTGAAGATGTCCCGTTGCTAGTCAATGGGTAGCACCTAAAGCATTACTTTCAAGCTTGATCTTCCACGGGCTCTTTCTGTAAATACCTATATATATGTTAGATTAGGTTGTCTTTTGGCTTGCTTTCATTTTGCTGTGTCACTGTTTTCTATTTTGCTCGTTCCTGGCTATTTTGTTTTGAAAGGATGTTCTTTGTCCCTTTATGGTGGTCGTGCTAATTCAATGAATGACTCGCTTTGTTGTTCATCCTTATTATTCTTCAGATAAACATTCATTCCTGACTATTGGTCCCTGAAAGATACCTAAGAATGATCTCCTTGTCTAAACTTTTTTTTAGAACTTGACCCTTGGTTGGCTCCCTTTACGCATATCTCAAATCTTGCACAAAAGCATGTTAATTATTCCTAAGGACTGTATAATGGCTACTATGATACCCTAGTAAGTGAAAAATCCAAAGTCCTCTCCAGTGACCATTATGATTCCCAAACCCTTTGTAGGCTTCGAAGCTTACACGGTCGAGTAAAAGATAAGAAAAGAAGACAAGTTGAAAGAAATATCAAAAGAAATCAAAAGAAAGAAAATTCTGAAATCAAGCAACCATATGGGTGTGTGGATAACTCTATTAGGGCTATGGATGCCTGACTGGCAGTAGAGCAATATCCTTGGGGTCATAGTGAAAAGTCTATCGGGGCTATGGAGGCCTGACTGACAATGGGGCAATGTTCGGGTTACTTTTGGTGTTGGGATATTTATGTAGCTTGCTCGGTTGGATTAGCAACCACTTGGCACAGTCCTGGGGAAATGAATGAATCCACTGCACACACTTTTGAGATGTCCTATAGACCGACCCAACTAAAGATCCTGTTCCCCCAGTTCACTCTTGAAAGTCAACTCTTGGTCTGAGAAACCAGAGATTGTAGGTCCTGAATGAACGCTTATCCCTAGAATGCTTGGGAGTGTTTCCCAATAGAGTCGCCATTTGTTGTGCCCTCAGTACACATGCCCCATTCAGAATGGAGACACCCCATTCGGAATGGGGACCCTATTTTCTTTCACCTTGACAGTTCATTCTTTTTTTGCATCATTTTGTGTGCCCCTAATGGTCAACATACTTCTAAAGTCCCATCTTAAACTGACCATGTTTTGAAAACTTCACTTTGGCTAGGTCCTAGGAACTTCCGGGCATTCCTTGATAGTTTCCTCCTACTGGTCATCTACCGGACTCGGGGCCGAACTTGTGCTCGCTCAAATTACTCAACAAACTTCATTAGTTTCTCCCAAGTTCTGGTTCTGCATCCACTAAATTCCCAGTCTACCCTTTGTTACTATCGAGGCCGGTCCTGCATTGGTGGCAGTTTCGATAGCATAGGACTTCCTTTTACCAATTGCGCTCCAATCCCGGGTCCACCCCAGGCTCCGCTAGGCTTGCCTACAGAGACTAGGACCGGACCTCCGTTCATTTTTGCATGCATGAAACTTGTTCTGGGTTCCCAGTTTTTCCCTAGTTCTAACCTAGATGGTCTTCCATCCTGGTTTCGCCCTGATTCTGCCCTCAATGGTCTTCCATCCCAGTTCTTCCCCAGTTCCGCTCCCAATGGTCTTCCATCGTGGTTCCACCCAGGTTTCACTCTCAATGGTCTTCCATCCTCGATCCGCCCTAGTTCTACCCTTGATGGTCTTCAATCTTGGTTCTGCCCTAGTTTCGTCCCCGATGATCTTTCATCCCATCTCCGGGACTTCCTGCCACCCAACTTGCATGAAAAATTTTACAAGTTTCCTCCCATCCCGAGTCCAACCCTGTAGGTGCTCCACCCTCTAGAGTCTAGGTCCCTTCTTGCAGTCAGTATAAAAGAAAAATGTATAATGGTTTTTTGCTTTTCCCTTTCGAACCTCGGACCCCAGTCCTCCCGCCACGGCTCGCTAATTTCAAATTCACCAATTCTCAGCCGGTCGTACAAGTATTAGATGAGGCCATTAATTTCAGAACAGGATATAAGTATCGATCCCCAACCTGTCATTTTCACTTGTGAGGATTGAAGAAGAGGTCAGAGCACTTGCCTTAGGAGTTCACTTCTTTCGTCGATCACCACCCTCATGCCCATCGCCTTCATCCACCAATCCTTAGTGGATTTCATGATATCCTTCATCAGGCTCCCTAGGTAGGTTTGTCGTCTACCCTCCCGAGGATTTTTTCATGATTTTGTGCCTAAAATGATGAATAGCATGGGTTAAAAATGATTTAATTTACTAAAATGTGATAAAACACACAAAACCCATATACTAGAATCTTCGAAAACCTCCCAAGTATGATCCTGTAGGGTTAATCCAAAACATTCCTTCGCTGCTGCCATTCTTCATAGAGGGAATTCGAGCCCTCCAAGCTCGGGCCCTTCCGTCGCTGGAAAAACTTATGAAAAAGAATAAGCCTTTCAAAATGGCGAATTTCCCTTTCGGGCCTGAACACCTGGGCCTCCGTCATTTGATCACCATTGAAAATTTGTAAACTTTGAAATTGGCCTCCACTTTACCTTCCCAAGCTCGAAACCCTAGACTTCTATGTCTGGGATTCCACTAAGCTTTCATCGTTCACAAATGGCGGAATGACCCTATCTGCTCAACCCCCGGGGTCTGCCTTGCATCTTGCCATATGGCGTTAAACTCTCAGAAATCATCCTTCTGTCATGACCCCGAGTCCCAGTCCACAGACTTCTGTTGTAGCTTCGGCCTTTTGTAACTGCCATATAGCGACGACCTTTCACCTTCAGGCCTCACCCTCCTATTCGTCGAAAGAAACTTTGTGTAGAAGTCGGACGTCCAAGCTTGACACCAGCTCCAGTCATTCGGGCCGCTCCATCTAGATTTTCGTCCCATAATGGCGAAAACACGACTACTTTCCACCCCTCTGGGCCTGAACCATCAGCCATCGTTTAGCCTCCTGAGTCCCAGACTCCGGAGGTCCATCCCCAAAACTCTGTTTCTGGCCGGCTGTTTCAAACAACAAAAACTTGATAGCTTTCCAAGTCTGAACCTCCGGGAGCCCCAAAATTGACTTAAACAACCTCAAATTTGAAAACTAACCTCGACCCACGTGCTCAAATTTGGCCCACTTTAACAGGCCCCTTCCAAATCATCAAAATATGAAGACGGGAGAAACTACCTGGATCACCCCGACATATTCGCCCTTTCAAAACAACATTCCTACCAAGGAATTCCGCCCCCTAGGCCTGATTGGTGGCATTTAAAAGGAAAAATATTTAATTTTATTAGTCGTATGATGTCAACTTTGATTTAGTTCACAATATTTTGGGCTAATGATAATGTTTTTAAAAGGATGTACTTATTGTGTCAATGCTTGCAGGATATATGGAATCAAGTGCAGGACCCTCAGGAGGAACTACAGAAAAAGACAAAGGAAAGAAATTAGGCAAGACTCCTTGTGGGAAGGAGGATAAAGACTAGATGAAGTTCCAGTTCCAGGGTGAACCTCTACGATAAAAAATCACCATGGACTAGAAAGAAATCTCAAACACCAATATCGCCCACGTCGATATTGATGAGTTTACGCAAAGGGTCAGAATTCACCCAAAGACTGACAATGCCAGATTAATCAGGCAGAGTGGAATCACAAAGGTTGTAGGCTTTCCCCCATCTCTCATTGCCCCTGAGTTAATCGTGGCCTATCGAAAGGCCTACCAACCTGACACAAGGGCCATCATTTATAAAGATGGCAATATTCTAGCTAACATGTCGGCTAAGGGAATTCCAAAGACTTTCCACATTCCTACCTTTGAAGAAATGGAAACACCCACCATAGAAGAATGCAAGGAAGCATGGGACAACAACCCAATGGGCTGCAAGAGATTAATAAATCAACATTGGCTCAAGGAGAAAAGGGGTAGTGCTGCAAAGATTCCCAAAGAACTCTTCCGCAGTGATTTCCACGAAGACTACCATGACCTAGTCACCATGTTGAGCTGGGTAATGGGCCTTCCTACTGCTACATACTTTCAAGAATGGATGGTATACTTTGTTGAGCATATCCTCAGTGGGAACAAGGATGTCACTACAAAAGCCTCATTCTACTAGGGAGGTATGATAAGCGATTGCTTTCATGAGTAGTTCATGAACGTAAAGAAGAGCTCCAAATTCTACATGACCTCCTATCTGGTCTATTCATTGGCTGGACAAAGGTAGTATAGTCGATTGTTCATGGCACCCGATGAATAGCCAGGGCGAAGATTGAAAGTCTATAATAGACATCCCTGACTCCAATTCAGAAATTTGAAGAAGGAATACTACAAGGTGAATGATGCCTTTATTGGTCATGTCACCCAATTACTTGGAGAGGATTTTGAGTGGAGGATCTCTCATAGCGCATGGGCATTCCTAAAGCAGTATGCTTTCCTCTTCTTGTAATTTCCCAAATTCACCTACATTCACGCTCAAGGTTTCATTGAAAGGCTGAACATGCTGTCCTGGTACCCCAATGACCAGATTATACTACTAGAACTCTCCTGGCAGTTGCAACAACAAGCATCTAGTAGGGATCTCTTATCCCTTGACCTCCAGGCAAGGCATGTATAAATTGAAAAACTTCCCACTGTGTTGGGAACTCAGGAAAAGAATTGGCAGAATACCACTTCCAACTACACACTACTCACTCATGAATGGACTCGTATGGGCACACAAGAAAAATGTTGGGACTAGAATATGCCCATTTACATCATGTTGAGGATTTTGGGGAAATTAAAAGGATGAAAAAGAGGTGTGGGCCATGCACTACATGAGGATAACTGCATACTTTGTAAGAAGGGTGCAACTATTCCCTATACCAGATCAGGTTGAGGAAGATGAAGGAACCATCATGGATCCCCAATATAATGCAATTTCCAAGTTACCACTACCCGCAATTGATTGGGATGAGCAGGAGGTCGATGACCTCGACATCATAACTAAATCCATTGTTGCCTAAACTGAAGAATGGGTTAAAGGGAAAGTGGCCCAGCTAAGGCAGCAAGGGATGGTCCTAACATATGCAGGACTCAAAAGTGAGCACAGTGCCACCGAGGATTTTGGCACTACTGTTTCAAGAGGTGAAACATCCAAATCTCCTTCGGTCACCCAACCAAAGAAGAGGAAAGAAGAAAAAATAGAGCAGTCTCTAGATCCCAAGGTATACACAAGGAAGGATTGAGGAGGCTCACCTTCCAAGAAGCCCAAATGAACAGGGGGCACCATGGAGCAGCCCATAATCCAGGAGGGTGAGGAACAAAGGAAAGATCAACTAGAACCTCTTCTGGATCCCCCTATTTCAACTACCCCATTGTCTATCTCCCTGGCCATGGTCGCCACATCCCCGCCGACAGTGGATATATCAGTCCATCTTGCCCCTTCACCTTCGGCCAGGCCCGTAATAGTGATTGACTCCTCCTCCATCGTAACTACACCTCCTTGCTCCACTACCATGTCACCTACTACATCACTCCCATTAGTTACAATGACAACACCAACATCCGCTCCCGCATTACCCGAGGATTTCTCAAAACACATGCAAAATATCCCTTCTGAGCTCTCCCAGATCCTTATGGACCCCACCCTTTAGACTATCTTAGCACAGGTCCTCGCTACTGTCGCACCCTTGCAACCTCCCGCAAGACCACCAGCAATGGAGGCCACAATACTAATCTTCGAAGAATTGGAGAGGTGGGAGCAAGAAGCCTTGAATCCAATTGAAGAGGAGGTAGACGAGTACCATGAACACCCGAAGTATGAACATCAAAAAATTGACAGGGTGGCCTATGAAGAGGAAGGAACAGGCTCTTCCAAGAGTGGGGATGAGGAGGAGGATGCCAGTGGTAAGGTCATCATACAAACTTTTGATGAGGATCTTGAAGAAGAGATGGCCCAATAGTTGAAACATGATGAGGAAGAGGCAGAAAGGTCACCTCCCAGTGAAGGGCAGGAGGGCGACATGATAGTCAAAAATGTAGAAACCCCTGCAGAGAAAAAACAACTAGAGATTGTGCCACCTCCTCCTACAAAAGAAGGGGATAGAGAAGAGGACCAGCTTGAGGAATACATGCACAAGGGTGAACAGATTGAAGAAATAAAGGAAAAGGAAATTGAGGTAGAAGGAAGCCCCCAAGGGCAATTGATTACTAAACCTCCCGCCAAACGCCTCACTTTCATCCTAGATTCTGATGAGGAGGATGGAACAACACCAAAATGAAAGTTGCTCAAATGAAAGTCCGAATAGGGCAGGGCGAAGGGAATCAAGAGCCATCAAAAGGAGAGTCTGTCATGCTTGTGTGGTTGGAAAGGCAACTTGAGAAGAAAATCCTAGTCCTAAGGATCCGAGATCAAGGATAGAGTCTATCCTAGCCCAACAACAAAGCTCAACCAGAAAAGAGAAAAGGCCTAAAGTAAGATCCAAAATAATGATGGACGGTTTGGGTCCTAAATCGCATAGATAGCAACACCCATGGTAGGCCAGGCTAGTATAAGCTACAACATTTCCACCATCAACTTGGGGACCACTACCAAAGAGAAGAAGGTGGGACATCTCTAGGAGTCAGTGGCTACAGTGGTGCACCTGATATAATAGGACAAGGTCTCGAAGGACAAACTTAAAGCACAGGTGGCCGCTTTGATGGATTACATCCAAAAATAGTCTTCAGTGGATGACATGCCTACCACATCCGCAGCTCCACCCCAACTGCTGTCCAAAGAGAAAGTTGAAGAATTAGAGAAAAGAAAGAACTTGGACAAGACTAGAGAGAGCTGGTTTTGACAAGTCTTGTACGTCAAAAACATGGGTATCAGCTAGGCTGTTCGAATAGCCAACAACTTCTTGGATCTGCAGCAATCTCTGGAGAGTACAAAGAAGCTTTATGCCAACTTCCCTGAAACATATGATTCCACATGTCCAAAGATTGAGGCCATCCTCTAGTTACCGAAGGCCACATGGGAAAAAGAGGTCACATTCAAAGGCGATGACCACTGGATAATGGATGTGTGGAGGTGGGATTTTGACAATAGAAAAGAAAGGTTGGAACAGATACAGGATAGGGTGGCTCCATACATCGAATGTGTCAAAGAAATTATGGCAGACTATGCCCGGTATCTCAAATTGATGATGAAGTATGACATGCCCACAATACAGATGGATCTAGACAAGATAAAGCCTTATTTTTAGAAGAAGATGGAGGACGAGATGTCCACTGAGGTAACAGTGGAATTCATGAGTTTTGCCACCCGTGCCTTCATCCAATCTGAGCTGTTTAGAGATGAAGGCATAAAGTATGATGAAGACTGGAAGAGGCTTGAGGATAATGCGAAAGAGTAGAGTTACCAGATGCTGCAGTTCGAGATTATTGAGGTGGACAAGCTTTGGCCGGTCATTTTTAAATTCATGGAGTATGTAGCTTTGAAGAAGTAGAAGGGAAGCCCCGTTATCAATGAAGAGCTTCTGAAGGAATAGCTAGAACAACGGAGCAATCGACAAAAGACAAAATGCTACAATGTTGTCACTAAATGACAAAATAGGGAAAGGGACAAGAATGAAATTTTAAATTGTAATATATTTGAGGGTAGGTGAAACCCTGTTTTTTAATGAATCCTGGCCACACAATGAAAATAAATCTTGGCCATTCATTTAACTTTTTGGGCACTATAAATGGGGGTCCCCTGTCATTTCCAAAGAGAGTTGAGTTTTTGTAAAGACATGCTGCTGAGATTTATAATGAAAATATATTGAATTGGTGTATTTTCTGATTTCTCCACATGTTTCATGGTTCAATCTCCATTGTTAAATGCTTTAGTTAGATTCCCATTGCTGTTTTAGTTAGTTGTATCCTTGCTTTGATAGATTTTTGTCATGTTGTTCTATGATTGTAGAAATTTCTGCTGTGTTGATGCCTTCCAGCCCATACTTTTCGCTGTTTGATGTTGGTAAATGGCCTTGCAAAGTTAGCCTGGGGTGAAATTTAAAGCTAATCTTTGAATCTTTACCTTTATTCATGCATGTAAATGGTGGATGAATGGTAAAAAATTTGCAAACCTTTGAAGATAGCACAAATTTCATGATACTGTAGATTTCCTGGTTAAGTGGAATCTTGTTTGAAGGGAGTTGTCCATAGCAGAACCTCCATGATCAATGTTCACAGTTAATTGCAGATCCTGGAACCTTCCCTCTTCCTTGCTCTTTCCTTTTTTTTAGGAAAGAGCTTGTGCTAAGTTTCATTGCACATTGTAAAGTAAAACTTGAAGAAAACATTGATGTTTCAGATTGTTGTTTGAAACTACAGCAAAGTGCATTTCAACTCCCACCTTACAAACTCCATACTTTAAGATCCACCTCGCATCCAACTATGTAAGTTTGGCCTATGATTACTAGCAAAATCACATCAAAATCAACTAAGGGATTCCATGCAAGTCATGACCTAACACCCGAGAGACCTTGGGGAGATTTTCAGTAGGTTGCAGTTGGAGATTTCCTTTCAAGAGAGGTGATGCACATACTCATTGCCTGTGTTGAGAAAGTGTGTAAAAACACCCATCAACAAGTTTCATTGTTAAATACTTGTGTGGTGAAGCCATTTGTCAAGTTTGGGATTGTGGTTTTGTCCCATCACTTAGTGTTTATTGTTCTTTAAAGAGTTTATTATTAAAAATATAAAATAGGGCTTCGATTTGAATGTATTTAGTGAATGAAATTTGTTGAATACTCTCCAAATTCACTCAATGCATTCTATTTTCATCATTGTTATCAAAATTTTGAATCATCTCCTTGTTTTGAACGATAGATCGAAACCCTAGTTTTGGTGCTTGCAAATTTGATAAAATGAATGATATCAAGGATTGTGGAATAAATTGTTTAATTCGAATTTTTCATGAAATGTCAATGATTCAGTCTTAAGAGGGTTAGGCATTCATTATTCATTGATTCAAAGTCAACAAGATTTGACACTTAGTAATTTTTTTTATTTTGAGCTAAGCTCAAAAATTCTGAGGTAGCTTGGATTTTCTAAGCTCTAATCCACCTGGAGAATCTGAGCCCCCTCAGATTATCCAAATCTTCCTTGCGCCTAATATGCTGAGATCGAAGGGTGAGTACTTTGTCAAATTTTGATATTAGTTTTTGATTCTGAGCAAGCTTGGATTACTTGAACGTTATTTCGCCTGGGGTAATATGAGGTCCCTTGAAATGCCCAAGCTCTATGAAATGTGAACTCCTGATGCACAACATGAATTGAGCCTCAAGTGAATATGATTTGTTTCTTATTTTCAAGGTTTGATGTGTTCATATGCTTAATCATGTTAAGGGATCCCATGAATTGAAGTTACTTTATGATCATAAGTTAATGCATGTTTAATTTGGGAAATTTGTGCTTGCTCAAATTACCCAAGCTCTAATCTGGCTGGGGAATCCGAGCTAGCTTAAATTACCCAAATCCTCTTTGTTTTTCTTTATAATCCTAGTGCTAATGGATGGAGTGTTTATGTATTGGATTATATGGTTATTTTATGAGATGGTGATTAATTTGAATGAATTTTTCATGCATACATGATGTGAGAATAAGATCTTTTGAAATGAATTGCTTGTCTTGTATTTCCATTGGAGTTGAATTATTATCATTATGATTTAATGCAATTACCATTGCATACATTGGTGCTTCTAGGAATTAATATAGTATGTTAAATTGCTATCTTCCATTTTGGCAATTTTTGTCCTTTCTCTAACAGATGCAGGCTGAGCTAAGCCTTGACAAGACCACCAAGTCAAAAGTTTCTTTAGTGTAAGAGGAGTTTAAGAGAAGATTAGAAAGGATGAAGTATGACTTCAAGGGCATATGGTTAGAGACCAAGATTGCTTCTGCTTGGTCAAAGACTACAGATTCAAATATGTGACATGTTGATTATGATGAATTTTAGTAGAGAATATTTAGAAATGCAACAACCCAGTTGGCATAGGCAGCAGGGTTCCCTCCAACACAACTATTTCTAGAGTTTCTCCTAGAATGTGCAAAGTACTATGACTCTAGAACAAGGATTGTAATTGGGGCACAAGCCAAAGTCATGGAAAATTTAACTAATGAGTCCACTGTAGAGGTTTTCAATATTACCTCACATCACAAGCTCATTGAGGAAATCAACATTGGGGAAGAAATTAAGTTCTATGATGAGGACCCCCACAAAGCTTTGGAAATCTTGAACAATTCTTGGAGAACCAAAGCCACACTACTCAAAGCTTCCCAAACAACAACACATAAGTGATTTCAAGTTAGAGTATCATGACATTATAACTCTTTTGGGCAGAGTCATGGGAGTAGAAGAAGCTCACATATTTCAGACTTGGATGTTCTACCCCATTGCACAAATTATGGAAAACAAGCATCACCACTAGGCTAGAATCATAAGCAATAATCTAGATGCCCAATTGAGAAGTGTGCAAGAAAACAACAGGTTCACACTGACTTCATATCTTGTCTACATGTTGGCACAGAAGAATAAGTACGAAGGTCTCAGTTGTAAAGGAATTGTAGGAAAAGACAAGATATTGGATGTTTACCCATAATTACAACACAAAACATCCAACTATAGAAGGGACAATGATGAATTTTTCATGTACATTCCTAGGTTGTTATAGTATACTCTTCATGTCAGGGTTTATACTGATGCCATGGAATTGATCAAGCAATATGGTCAATGGTTCATCCAATTTCAAAGGTTCACATACATCTGGGTATAAGGATCTCTAGTTGTTCCTCTCAAATTACCTAGGTATCCAACCAACAAACTTCTAATCCTGGAATTGACAAGACAAATGGTATCTTTTGAGGAGATCCTACCATAGGAGGTGAAAAAGAAAGTATTGGGATCAAAATTCCCATTGAGAATTGGAACTTTAGAGACTTGCCGTTCTATTCAAAGTGCTCAACATTCTGAGAAGGAAATGGTGGAATTTGAGTTGTATTCTCATACCACTAGGAATAATTTTGACCCATATCGAAAGGCCATGAAGCAATCCAATAGATCATTCAGGTATAAGGATCACAATGAGGACTATTGGGATAATTGTAGAGATGAATTTGATGTCCTTAGGAGGATATTTTCCAAAATTCCTCTTAAATTGATAAGGTTGTACAAAGTTGCAGAAGTACCTGATCAAGTATAGGATGATAAGGTGAATTTGGCTCAACATCATGACTATGAACCTCATAGGAGAAAACCATTTCCTCAAATCAACTGGTCAGAGGAAGAGGTAATAGATTTAGACCAAGTCATTGAGCCGGTGAAGAAGTATTCTATGTTATGGGTAAGGTACAAGGTGTTAGAACTAGAAGATGAAGGTGCAAAATTCACCTATGACTTGATGGGATACTTGGAGTCTCATTCTAATGAAGAAATTGAAGCTGATAAAGGTGATGATACTATTGAACCTCATGAAGGGGATGTTCAAGAGGAAGGAAGAATTGTGTCAATTAAGATCCCTCTCCTAAAACCAATAAGGCTCCTCTGGTTAGCACTGTTGTAGAAGAAGGTGAAACCTTACAACCTATGAGGAAGAGGAGAATAATCACAGAAAGACAAAAGGATACTAAGACAAGGAAGGGAAATGCTGATATAGATGCTCCTTCTTTGGTAAAGGTTGTTGATTTGGAAAGTTTAGGGGAAAATCCCCAAGTGTATGTTAGGAGAAACTATCCCAAGCATAACTTCTCTCCAATAGAGGGAATGAAAGTTACAGAGAAAGAAGTGCAGGATGAAGAGACACCTACTGATGATATGGAGAAGAGAGCAACTACAATAAAATAATTCTCCTATTCATTCTCCTCATCATAATGTACAAGTTTTAGAAGAAATGATTCATGAGGAATGAAACATATCCAATGATCTTGAACAACCAGATGAAGAAGATGATGAGGTCTCTACTCCTGAAAGAGGAGAATTGAGGAAATTTGTACAAGAAATGAAACAATCTACCTTCAAAGAAAAAAGTAAGAATATAGAGTCTGAGGTTGTTCAAGGAAAAGCATCTAAGTCACTGGAAAAGGTAATAATTGATGAACCAAAAGATCACCCTAAGGCAGGGGAAAACATAGAGTAAGTTGTTGACAATCCTCAACAGGACAAAGATGAACAAGAAGATCAACCAAAAGTAGAGCATAATGTTGAGGTAAATGTGGTTGATAGTCCAAATAAGGAGATAGCATCAGAGCAATCCATAGCTCTTGAATGGATAGAAAGAAGGCTTAGTAAGAAGCCCATAATTTTGCAAGAAGAAGCTTTGAGTTGGGACAAGTGCTTGAGTAGTGGGGATAGCACAAATAGAGGAAAAGAGCTAGGACAATCTCTAAGATATAAAGAGATGGGTCTAATAACAAGGTTATTCATGTAGCAGTGCCTACAAGTAATAAGTTCAAGGATGATGTTAGGCCCACTGACTATAAAGTATAAACTATTAATTTAGGGCCAACCACCAAGGAGCAAGAAAAGGAAGAATTCCAAGAATCTACGTAGGAAAATTTAAGTTGAGATTAGATAGAGAAACTGAGGAAAAGGAGAAGCTGGAAAGACAGCTAAATGATGTTTACAAATATGTACAACATTTGATGAAGCCTCTACAAAGTGTGGGTAGTGAAAGGACTATTCCAGAAGGATTGATGCTTAAAGAGGTAGTTTCAAAAATTTAGAGGTTGAAATCCTCTATTCATAGCACACATGACTCGCTTCAGGGTGTCAGTAGTAGAGGAGATGAAGAAATTGAACAAATTCTTAAGATACACACCAATGATGCTGACTTTCTTAAGAATATCTTTTAGTTTGTTGTAGATTGTAATAAGATTGATGAATCTATTGTTGAAGAATTGAAGAAGATCCTGCAATCACCTCTAGAAGAATTAACTCTAGATGATATTGTTAAGATAAAGGAGTGGGTTGAAGTTTGGAACTATAGGAAAGAACTCCTTACAAAGGCTTTAAATAAAATAATGAAGTGATAGGGAAAAATGAAAGAGATATACAATAGTTGCATTTGTTTTCTTGAGGTAATGATAGGGAGAAGGAAATTTGGTCAAAAGCACATGAATTCCAAGAATTAAATTTATTCCAGTTCTAGATCCAGAAGATATGAAAGAAATATTGGAAAAATTCAAAGAGTTATCCAATAAATTAGAAATCAACAAGGAGGGATAAAATAGCCAGCTTCTAGCCACCTAGAGATTTGTGCCAGACATGTGACTCCATGCTAGCTAGCAAGGATGACCTCAAACTTTGTGCCATCAAAAAAGAATAGTTCTAGAAGGACCTAGAGTTGATTACAAATATTTAATGTAATTTTATTTTATTTAAAAAAATCTAGGCTGACCTATTGGGCCGACCTAATGTTGCTCTTCTATAAATTGAGGCTCCAGCTTCATTTGTAAGGGTTAGAATTAGTTAGACATAGTTGCAAGAGCTAGAATTGAGCTAGGAGTTAGCATTTTCTGAGAGAAAGTGTTGTTACATTGACAATGCATGAATTGTTGCAAACTTGGGTGATTCAATATAAGTAAAGACATTGTTCTTCGGTGCTATTTCTTGTGTTGCTTCACTTTGCATGGTTCTTGTTGTTCTAGATCTTTAATATTTATTTGAGATTGTTAGTTGCATGTTAGATTTTACATTTAGATGTGATGCAATGGTATTTATGGCTTAATATTTGAAGTGTTTGAACAATCCTTGGTCCATACTTTTAGTAGCTTGCTAATTGTAAGTTGTGTAAAGTTAGCTTGGTCCTTGAATTTATGTGCTAAGTTCAATTGTGGGTATTTATTCATTTCAAGTGCAAAATAAGGTTGATTTGGGTGAATGCTTCATGATCTAAAAATCTTTAATTCCTCAGAAGATTGCACTGTTTCTGTGAGATTGCAGATTTAATCTGGGTTAAGAAGGAATTTGGTTTTGAAGGATTGGTCCACTTTGAGTGTTTTATCATTTACATTGTTGGTCTTAGATTTAGTTTAATTTTCATAAAAATTCTCTAAATGCTTTCTCTTTTTCTATTTCTTTTAAAATTTGAGTTAGGTTTTAGGATTAAAAGTATAACCATATTGCAAGATCCGATAAATCTAAAGCTTCTAGTGTTTTTTTTTAAGGTCCCTTGTGGTTATTGACATTTTCACATATTATCTAAGTTTTGTATGCATTATCAAGACCTAACATTAGATACCTTGGAGTTATCTCTTGAGGCTTGCTTATAGAGATTTACCTTTCAAGAGAGATAGGATAATTGTATTATGTCTGAGTTATTGTTGTATAGAAAACACCATCAAAAAATTCCTTGATGATCTAATTTGAGTAAAAATGTCTCTTTTACACTTTCAAACAATGTGTCCCTTGAGTGGACCACTTTTCTTTTGAAGGGTTCCTGAGGGACCCCTTTGAAATCCTTCTAACTTGTCGATCATCTGCGTGACTATTTGCTTTCTTGCTTGCATGGGTGCTTTATCTTTTGACATGTTTTATCTACGGATTAACATCTAAATTTGTAGGTGCACCTGTAAAGCTTCTTTCTGATCTAACTCTACGTAGTTCCCTTTCTTTGGGTTTCCCCCATGAGAGAGAACTTGGGGGACACATTCTTGCATGTCTGCAAGCCTGTAAGATGCTTACTTCTCTAGGCTTCCTTCATGAGAGAGAACTTGGGGGTTCCCTTCTTGCAGGTTTGTAGGCCTATAAGGTGCTTACATTATTGGGCTTCCTCATGAGAGTGAACCAAAGGTTTTGTCGTGTTCTAAGGACTTCTCTTGCACTCTTAGGGTTTTCCACCTAAAAGTAGAGAGACAGAACACTAAAATTGATGTGGTTCACCCAAATAAAGGAATGTATGATGGAATTATGATTGAATGCAATAATATAGATGTAAAAAACTAGTAAAAGCTATTGATTATTGAATGGAAACTAAAGAAATACAACTTGCTTGAAAACACTTTGTGTAATGCAAAAATACCTAGAAATGAATGCAAAACTGAACAGAAACAAATGAAATTGGAAGTGTGCACCTAAGATATGGATGAATATTGGAAATGACATCTAGAATGTTGTTGATCCTAAATTTTAGGCCTAGTGGGACTCATTCCCCATTCTAGGTGAATCAGTCTTAGTTCTATAAACTATTCTAAAGCCTATTTAAGATAAATGGGTATCCAAAAATGCAAAAAACAAAAATGATGCCTGGAAGTGGGACTCATTCACCACCCATGGAAAATGAGTCCACTTTTGAATTTCTAAAGATTCAAAGGTGGAAACAAGAGCCTTTGGTCAACACTTTCAGCTTCTCCAGTTGTCTAGTTCTAAAACTGTCAAATTCGGGACTAAAGATGACTTTTTGCTGATGATTTTCCTTATCCAATGAAGATATGATTTGAACAACTTTACAATGCAATCTTCAATGGTTTCTAAGCCTCTAAGAGTCTAAATCTGCAAACACATAAGATAAGAGAGAGAAATGCTGAATGTTAGGGCATGGGGGTTTTCCTTGGTCAAACCCCTTTTAGGTAATTAAACCAAAATGATGAAAGAATTTAATGAAGCGTGAAAAAATGAATTAAAAACCTTTCCATGATGTTTGATCTTGAATTTCTGCAGCAAAACATGAAGAATCTAGCATGAATGTCCTACGAGGCTATCTTGATGACTTGCAATGATGAAACCCTAACTTGCTTGACTTAATAGAGAAGATAGATGATGAATGAATGATAATAGATGTGTGAATGAGTTAAGAGGTGTAAATTAGGGTTTATAGACTTGATTTTATAGGAAATTCACCTTATTAACTTGTAAATTGGATCTCTAAGGTCGACATGAAGAAAAAAAAACTTAAATTCCAAAATTTCTTGCTCAAAAGTAAAAAATGCCCAAATGGGACTCATTTGCCACCTTGGTTGAATTAGTCCCACCTAGTAGGGACTCATTCACCACATATGGCAAGTTAGTCCCAGTGGGGCCCATTTGATAGCTAGGATGTTGTGAAATATGGAAACAATTTTTTTATGGTCACTATGTCGGGTATTTCGTCAAATATTTCCTCAAGATGCACAATATGGGGTAATAGGGGCCTATTAATTATGACATGAAGCTCAATTAGGACTTGGGACACATAATTCAATGTGAAAGTGTGATTAAATACACTTTACAACACTAAAATGAGGTCCACTCAGCCTAGGAAGGTACAACATCCAATGTGAATGTGTAAAACACATTACAACACTAGATTAACATTAATTTTATTTTACAACCCTTCTAGATTGATGTGATAATGTCATTAAACACATTTTATAATGTTGAATTAAGGGAGAATGGGTGTATTAAGTCCAGAAAAGTGTGAAAGTCCTTTACAATACTTTACAACACCTTTACAAGACATCGTTAAATGCATTTTAAAGGGCCCAAGATCTAGTGTGGATGTGAAAAACACCTCACAACATTAAATCAAGGCCTCATTAAATTCAATTTATCATTAACTATTCCCCAAATCAAGCAAGTTTCCTTTTTTTTATGGTACATTTATCCCCCACTTTAGTGAGAGGATGGACTTGCTTCAAACTCACACTAAAGTAAACATGCAAGAGATATTCAAGTGTATAGATGTAGATGACAAAGAATGATAAATATCAAGAAGGCAGTCAAGACCATAGAATCCAAGATCCTAAGTCAAACCAACAAGATACATAATCATACAATGGTAAGAATGAGGTGGAAAAGATGTGCTCACTCTAGGGCCATAGAACATCAGGTTGGCTACTAGGTGAGATGTCCCAAAGAAGTGGTTTAGTGAGAAAGTCATGCCAGTGTGTCGGCTTCTCATAGTACAATGAGAAATTCATGCCATTGTGTTGGCTTCCCACTATACAAACCATACCAAAGTTATGCTCCTAATAACATTGATAAGGCACCACAATGTAATGCTTTTTGCAAATGTTTTTGAATATGTAAAGAATTTGTAAAAGGGGATTTTTCTTTGTTCATGTAAGGTATTCTTCTTAGGGAGAATTATGCTTAATGTCTCCAAGAGAGGACAAGTAAGGGTGTCAGATCATTATCCATGGTATTCCTTGTTCGCATCAGGCAACTTCAGTTGATTGTACACTCTTGGAAGGCATCAAACCTAATGACACCACTAAGAAGAGGACACTTCACAAGAGAAAGAAAAATCACACCATGAAATTTGAACAAAGATGTTGTCTATGTATACCACCACTTTAAAGTAGTTGCTACACACTATTCTCTAAGAAATTGCTTTAAAGTAGAAGAGGGTATCAGAGCTTATTTGAAAATTCCTATGCCAAGTCATATGTTTTCGATAGGTTGCATCATGAAGAAAGGGAGTATGTCACATGCGAGTCAATCTTAAGACATGTTGTCCACATCCCAAGCTTGATCTTATACGTTCATGAAAGGTTAATGATTATCCAAAAGAGATAATGACATGACATATGGGGATAAGGCTGTTGAACCCCTTGCCCCCACTTAGTGCAGGACAAGGGTGAGCCTGGAATGGATGATGGTGTGCTGCCCCTTGCAATGGATGAAAAACATGCAATAGTGAGTATGTTGTGATCTTACAACTATTGCATGGCAAGGAGCAACAATTAATGTTATTTATGTTGATAAGTAAACAAAGTTTCAATTTGATTGGCTTTGATTGTATATACCTTGTTATATATGTGAGAAATGTCATTGTAACTTGGTTGGTATGAAACATTATTCTTAGGTGGGTAAAGGATGAGTTTGGGTTGGTGTTGAGTTTGTTGCTTGTGTGATTGTGGGTAAAGAATTAGAGGATTCTTTGGATGTCCCACAGGGTATGTATGTGGTTCATTGATTGAAGGCGATCTAATGGAAACTTGCACATTCATAACCTCGGTGATCTTGGTTTGATGTACCCCGATATCATTTTCTTGCACCAAAATATTTTCCCTAAGAGGAGTTGTTAGGAGAACTACAATCCCAATGTTTGTGATATTCAAGGATTGGTTCTTCCACAACGTCATCATTGTAAGTAAGGGAGCTATCCATGGTTGAATTTTCTTGTTCTATGATGTTTTTCCACATAAGATTCTCATGATTCTTAGCAATTGGATCTTGTAACACCATAATATCATCTTCAATAGGAGGGATATTAGGAGAGGGGAAAATTTTATTTTTGTCCATAATCTCATTGTCTTGTGCCATAACATCTACCCTAGTAGGATAGCTTTGAGGAAAGTGATAATCAAGAGGTGCATCACATGTCATGGTTAGATGTTGTAAAGAAGCTTCATCACAAATAGGGGTGAGATCAAGGGAAGGAAAACTATGATTTTCATTTGTCCCAATGATTAGATCTTCTTGTTCAAATAGAGCCTTCCAATTGTTAGGAACATTAGAAAGGAGAGAAATAATGCTATAATTCTCAATCATTGGGTTTCTTGATACCAACATATACTCCTCACAAATGTGTTTGTCATGATCATTCACAAAAGAATTTTCACAAATAGGGGAGGTTTTGGGAGATGAATGGAGACTAGGTAAGGTGGTGGCAATGCATTCATATTGTATTGTTATATTATCTTCCCAAGGGGAATGAGGAGAAAAACCAACAAGACCTTCATGATGCTCAACGATTGTACCTTCTTTCACCAAGATACCTTCATCACTAAAAGGAGAGGTATCAGGAGAAGTACAACTATGATCATCATGGTTATCTATGTTTGTATTCCTTTCTAACACATCATCAGCACAAATGGGAGAGATAGGAGGGAGTGTAAGTTTAAGACAAGAGTTTGCATTTTCACTCTCTTGTGCTAAGAGACTATCATAACTAGGGAATGCATTGAATGAAGAACTAGAATGCTTATTAACTAGCTTTTTCTTTGAAAATTTGGAGAAGATTGAAACTAACATTTTGAAATAACAATCTATGCTAACTCAAAATGCAATGTAAAAGGCTGAAATGAAATGAAAAGTTTAGATGATAATTGACTGATTATGATATGTAACAATATGAGAATGCAAACTTGAAATTTAAACCATGCATGAAGTGAGCTAATTTAGGCTAGATTTGATAAAATGCATATTACAGAAACTCAACCCACTAATATAGATAGTTAATGGTAGAAAAAAAAAGATTAAAAACATGGTTTTCATCTCTGTAAAAGGAAGTTTTAGGGGTGAAAAGGGATTGATTCACCCAACGTGGTGAATGAGTCCTAGTATGGACTTTTTCAGAATTTTCAAAAAAAACAATCAAATTTTTTTAAGTGATTTTTATGTTTTCTCAGTTTTATGATGCAAAACTAAGTTAAAAATGCAAAATTTCAAAACATTTAAATGAATTTAGATGCTAAAAATGCAACCTAAATGCACTTTTCTATGAATGCAAAATTTGAAACCTAGCATGCAAATTAACTAATGTAAACCCTAATGCAAAGTCAATGCAAGGCTAGATATATGATGGAGGACTCCAAAATAATACAAGAAAGTGTTTGAGAAGCAGTTTCACCAAAATGAACCAAAGATTTTTTGGTGTTCTAAGGACTTCTCTTGCACTCTTAGGGTTTTTCACCTAAAAGGAGAGAGATAGAACACTAAAATTGATCTGGTACACTCAAATAAATGAATGTATGATGTAATTATGACTTAATGCAATGATCTAGATGCAAAAAAATTATAAAAGCTATTGATTATTGAATGGAAAGTGAAGAAATACAACTTGTTTGAAAACACATTATGTAATGCAAAAATACTTAGAAATGAATGCAAAACTAAACAAAAATGGATGAAATTAGAAGTGTGCACCTGAGATATGTATGAAGACTAGAAATGACATCTACAATGTTGTTGATCCTTATTTTTAGGCCTGGTGGGACTCATTCACCATTCTGGGTGAATTAGTCCTAGTTCTATAAAACTGTTCCAGAGCCCATTTCAGACAAATGGCTATCCAAAAATGTAGAAAACCAAAATTAGGACTAGAAGTGGGAATCATTCACCACCCATGGTGAATGAGTCCACTTTTTAATTTCTAAAGATTCAAAGGTGGAAACAGTAGCCTTCGGTTTGCACTTTCTACTTCTCCAGGTGTCTAATTCTTAAACTATCAAATTTGAGCCTGAAGATGATTTTTTGTTGATGTTTTTCCTTATCCAATGAAGAGATGACTTGAACAAATTTGAAATGAAATATTTAATGGTTTCTAAGCCTCTAAGATGTCTAAATCTTCAAACACACAAGACAAGAGAGAGAAATGTTGAATGTTAGGGCATGGGGGTTTGCCTTGGTCAAACCCCTTTTAGGTAATTAAACCAAAATGATGAAAGAATGTAATGAAGCATGAAACAAAGAATTAAATTTTTTTCCATGATGTTTGATCTTGAATTTCTATAGAAAAAACACAAAGAATCTACCCTTGAATGTCTTAGAAGGCTATCTTGATAACTTGTAATGATGAAACCCTAACTTGCTTGACTTAATAGAGAAGATAGATGATGAATGAATGATAAGAAATGTGTGAATGAGATAAGAGATGTAAATTAGGGTTTAGAGACTATATTTTATAGGAAATTCACCTTATTAACTCATAAATTAGATCCCTAAGGTTGACATTAAGAAAAAAAAAACTTATATTCCAAAATTTTGTGCTCAAAAGTCAAAAATGGCCCAAATGGGACTCATTCGCCACCTTGGATGAATTAGTCCCACCTGGTAGGGACTCATTCACCACAAGTGGAAAATTAGTCCTAGTGGGGTCCATTTGACAGATAGGATGCTGGGAAATAAGGAAATAAGGTTTATGGTGAGTATGTCTAGTATTTCATCAAATATTTCCTTAGAATGCACAATATGGGGTAATAGGGGCCTATTAATGATTATGTGAAGGTCAATTAGGGCTTGGGACACATAATTCAATGTGAAAGTGTGAATAAAAACACTTTACAAAACTAAAATGAGGTCCACTCAGCCTAGGAGGCACAACATCTAATGTGAATGTGTAAAACACATTACAACACTAGATTAACATTAAGTTTATTTTACAAGCCTTCTAGATTGATGTGATAATGTCATTAAACACATTTTATAATGTTGAATTAAGGGCGAATGGGTGTATTAAGTATAGAAAAGCATGAAAGTCCTTTACAACACTTTACAAGACATCGTTAAATGAATTTGAAAGGGCCCAAGACCTAGAGTGGATGTGAAAAAAAACTCGCAACACCAAATCAATGCCTCATTAAGTTCAATTTATCATTAACTATTCCCCAAGTCAAACAAGTTTCCTTTTTTCTATGATACATGGAGAGAACTTGGGGATCACCTCCTTGCAGGTCTATGGGCTTATGAGACACTTACATCTTGCAATATTTGACCATAATTGGTTTAAGGGCCTTTAGTGTACTTTGTGCAACTTCATAGTTCTACAAAGCTATGGAGTCCTTTTGTTCAAAACTTCAAAGGGGGAGTACCTGTGGAGTCCTTTACTTTCCCTACACTTTTTAGTTTTCCAAATTGTGGTCTACTTCCTTGATGGTTCAAGTATATATTTATAACCTTTTGATCTACTTTACCTAGCACTCATTAGTATTTATTCTCACTAAAGTAGGGGAAAAATGTATAGGAGAAAATTTGCACCCCTTAAGAAAATTCCCCTTTCACATACCCTATTCTTAGAAAATCAAAGTCAAAGGCGAAATTCCACATCAGCCACATTCCTTTCTTCCACTTGGCATCTATCCTATGCATTGGTGAGAGAATATTTTTCAAGAAAACATGGCTGATGTGAAAATGTTTGCATGGCATGTTGTCGTCCTTGGTGGATTCATGTGTTTGAAGTTGACAGAGGCATTACACACCTAATTGGGGTCAAATTGTAACTTCCTCAACCAAGTGACCTCAAAAATGGTAGATTATTACTCATTCTACCTTCAAATTCATCCATTCTCACCTCATTTGGGGCTCTAGAAATTTCTCTTGAACTCTAAGAAATTTATCACTTTATTCACTTCACTCTTTCACTCTCAAGCAACATTCTAGCACTCCATTGAAACAGCTTTGAAGCTCGATCAACTCCACATTGCAAGTGTAAGGAAACTTTGGAAGTGTGGGCTTAGAGTCTTGCAAGACCTCCCTTCATCACCGTTGCGGTTGTGATGACTTTGCTAAGTCCATACTTTACATTCTCCTCTATTGGCTAGTGAGCTTCTCGGTGGAGGTGGTAATGTTTCACTCCTCTCCTTTATGATTCGATTGAGTAGCATAGTGTTTTGTAGTGTTCATTTCTTTCTTTTCATTCCTTTATTAGATATTCTAATCCATTGCTTTCTAGCTGTTTGTGGAGGTGGAAACACCAAAATATGGTTTTGACTAAGGTAAACCCCTATACAGCCCCAACAATTTTCCCTCTTTCTTATGTGTAGGTGAATGTATGTGTGGAGCTAGTTGGCAAACCAGTGCTTCTGTGAGTTGGTATTTTTCACTTTAGTATTTATCTACTTACTCTGTTATTTATGTGTTTACCTTCTGCATTGTATTATCTTGTCACTTTCATTAAAGTTAATCAGCTAGGCTGTTTAACTAGTTTTTCAAGTATTTTTTTTTACTCGATGTTCTCTAGCTGTATGGATGCCAACGCGCCCAAGAGACACCATCATGTCACACTGTCATCCCAGAACTGCACTGCCATCCTTGAATAGAGAGTTTTCTGAGGTGAAGTACTGACTCCAAAAATTGGGTAACCTAGCCCAAACCTGAGATATAAGTTTGAAGAGTGACAAAATTTCTACATAGTGCTCTTCATTCTTGATCCCCATCCTTTAGAGTGAGGTAAGTTAGGACAACCCTCCATTCTTAGCTCTCTCTGACCTCGAGCCTTGATGTGGTTGGTCCCCCTCTCTTACAATAAGGCATAAATATTAACATCCATCCATAATGCCTAAAGAAACCTTCACATAACCTACCCAACATCCCTTTAGACTTGTCAGGGATCAAAATTCTCCTCTACCTTTTCCTGCCTTCACAACAGGCTGACCTTTGATCTTCGAGAGCCCAATTCCCAATCTCTGAAACTCTGAAATCTAAAGTGAGAAGATCAATGCCCGATCATCAAAAATCTGAAGTGAGAAGCTTGAATTGCCATTAGGTTTGATGGGAGTTGGATGTCTCTTCTACCTTGTCCTTCCTTCACTTATGTGAACTCCAACAAGATGACCTCTGGTCTCTGAAATTCTGATGCCCAATTTTTTTCAACCTTCTAACTTCCATTTAGAGGTGAAACTCTGAACTAAGAAGGTTTATTACCTTTAGTCTTGTTGGGGTTCGAGATTCTCCTCTACCTTTTCCAACCTTCGATTCTGTGAAAGCCAACAAGCTAACATCTGAGCTTCAAAAGCTTGATGCCCAATCTCTAAAACTCTGAAACTTTGAAGTGCGAAGTCTGATGTCCGATCTTTGAAACTTTGAAATGAGAAGCCCAACTTTCCTTTAGGTTTGTCAGGAATTAGGTGTCTATTCTACCTTCTCCTTCCTTCACTTCTACAAATGCCAACAAGCTGACCTCCAATCTTTGAAAGTTTGATGCTTGATTTTGTTCAACTTTTCTAGCTTCTATTGTGCAGACTTAATGCAAATTTGACTAAGTATTTTTAGTGAATTTGGGAAGTGATAAGCTTGATGACCAATGCCCGATTCTCTTCAAATCTTCTAAGTGTTTTCCAAGCTGGGAAGCCATATTTTCATTTAGACTTGTTGGGAAATGAGAAGATGTTAGCTCCTTAACTTATCATCAATTCCTAACGACTTTGTGTACCTCATATATGGCTTGTCAAGTAATAATTTCCATACACTCTTTGCCACTTGAAAAGGAACCACTGCCACCTCATTTCCATAAATTTTTGGCCATCGAGAAAACACCATAACCAACTACCACTTCAACACAGTAAACAACTGGACTCTGAAAGTCATTTTGAATTGCCAATCATTGAAAAAATTGCTTTAATCTTACTCTCTCTTCTAATCACGAGTACTTTTTAATGGCATCAATATCATCTATGATCTCCAATTCCTTGTATTCGCACCCCAAATTGGCAAGTGCATCCACCAATTTATTTCCGTCACAATATGTGTAGAAATTTTCTTTCCTGAGAATATAGCCTAATTTCTAGTTTGTATATCTTCTTTTCGTTACAAGAATTGTACATAAAGAATAATTTGACCTAAAAAAAATTATTATTTTTAATTCTTTTTAGGTAAGGTAAGTATTATAGTAAAGTTTGATGAGGATTTTTTTATAATTTTTAATAATTTTTTAAACTAATTTTTTATTAACCCAAATTGTTATTTTTGAAAGCCCCTCATGTATGGAAAATATAATTTGAGCCAAACTAATCATAATGGTTAATTTTTTCACTATGTAAGGAATATTGTCTATATTGTTGACATAATTTCTATACAAAAAATTAAAATTAAAAGTTGTTAAAAAGATACAAATTCCTAATATTTCAAGTTTGGGTTTCCAAGCCTAAAATAAAATGAAAACCATGGGTTTAAAATTTAAAATTTTATGAAACATGTACTCACTCCAAAATTCATGCCTATTTTAAAAAGGAGTGTAAAATATGATGTAAATAGAAATGGGTGCCCATTTAAAAAAAATGAGTACTTGTTTCATAAGAGTATTAATTTAGGTTCAAGATCTTGATTATAAACCACTTGTTCCTATGGAAATTTTTTTCAATCTTAACACTTTCCATAAAAGTGGACCTAACGTCTTACACTTACTCAATTAACACATGGGTCACTTTGGGTAAGAGATACCTTGATAAATGAGTTAGCTACAAGGTTTGATGGATCAGGATTAATATTTATTTAGATGGATGAAGAATTTTATTGTTCAAGGTTAGGATTTGCATGGATGGATATAGGTTTTGTTGGTTTAGTATTTGGAGAGATTTATGGGGGCTTTAATGGTTTGGGATTTATACGGTTAGATGGAAAATTTTATGTTTTAGGATTTGTATAAGAAAATACATAATTTGATAGAATAATATGGATGGATGTAGGATATTTTGATGGATGAATCAAAGAGTAATTATTTTATGGATTAATATTAGCCATGTATGAATTTTAATTTAGAATGTTTCCACTACATAAATATTTAGGGTCATATTTTTGGGGAAGCTTGGATCCTATCATTATGAGGTATCTTAGTAATAAATCAAGTGGAGTGTTTCCCTTGTCCTAGATATGATTTATGTACATATGATTGAATTTGATAGATATTTTGGGCTATTATGATCTTTTCTAAAAGCTCATGATTATTTATGATTGGAAAACTAAGACTTATGGAAAGCTTGCTCATGTTAATGCCATCAAAGTTATCATTAGTATTTTTGTCTTGGCCCACAAGACTATCATCATCATATTCATCTTGGTATTCAAGGTTATAATCATCATCACCATGTTCACAGGGTTTTTATGTTGGTCATAAAAGGGTAACACGTTTTCTCACCTTGATTGGTCTATAATTTGTAAATGTTTGACTCCAATTTTTGTATAAGTTTAGAACAATCAAAAAGATAATGAAGACACAAAAATTTCCTAGCTATTAAAGTTAGAGTGTTCCTACTCATGAATAGTATGTCCTATTGATCTCAATGCATTGAATACTTTTGATTATAAATTTCCCTTTAGGGAATTTCTTTCATAACCCAATTTTTATTGCATTTATATTATAATATGATAAATTGAATTATTGAGGAAATTCAATATGCTGAATGAAAATTTTGATATTTTTGCAAAGTTTGAAAGAATTTGACCATCATTGACTATGTGATCTTTTGAAATATCTTATATTTTATCATGATTGAACGTTACTGATGAATTTTGTAAGTGCAAGTGTGTGCAATTATAGGATAATAGGATGAAGGACGAGAACACAGTTGAAGTAGGATCATTTTTTTGGATTGAATGGTAAGCTAAATGGAATATGGGTGCACACACCACAAATGGCATAATGTTTGCATTTGAAATTTTCATATAGAAGAACTTTTTTACTTGATTCAAATTGATCCAATCATTGAAAAAAAAAAGGCTTGTGGAATGATACACATATGATTGTCTATTTTGATCTTGTATGTGTTTGAATTTGAAAGAAAACAATAGTATGATTAAACACATGAATATGTATTAAAAAGAAATGATTAAAAGGATAAGAATTTCATTTAAATTATATTATATGGATAAAATAAAAGTCTAAGTTCTTTTTTCTTATAGTGCTCTATGAACATATAAACATATAAATACACAAATGTATATATATATATATGTATGTATGTATGTATGTATGTATGTATGCACACACACACACACACACACACATATATTTATATTCCATATGAAAATCAAGTATGGATCAAATTTATTAAATTGTATATAGCTGATTTCAAATAAAATCAAATGAGGACATATTGGAAAAAGTGGCCTGAATTCAAATTATGGCCAAGTTAATTAAATTCAAAGAGGGGAATAAAATTAATGCCCATTATGAAAGAAACGACCCATATTCATGAGAATAAGTAAGAAGGAAAAGATCTTTCCATTTTTGAAAAGATATTAATAGCAAAAACAACAAGTAGTGGTGACGGGTATCCAGGAAAAAGAAGGCAACTGACTTGGTTGTAAAGGGACATGGAAGTAAAAGTTTAGGAAAAATCTTTTTCCTTTGAGGTAAATCTATATTTTTTTTAACAATATGCTTGTTTTCTTAGTAACTCTATTCAAAAATCTCACAATATTCTTTTAGTTAAATTTCAATTCTATTGAAATCAAAGATTAAATAATATCTATTTGCAAATGCATTTGACTTAGAGCCAAGTCAATTTCATGTAAAATCATTCATTATTCATCAACCGACCATGTATGCTTCTAGCTTATGCATTTTTTTCATCTAGCTTGGTCAGGCTAAGTATGCCATATATTTATTGCCTCTATCTGTATTGTCCTGCATGTAAGTGTATCTAGCTAATTTATGGCTATTCAGATTAAATCTGACTAGCAGGAGTTGAGTTATATGAAACAATGTAAAGTGAATTGTTGATCGTTTCCTTAAGGAAATGATTGTATTATCACCATCATTATGACTGCTACTCTTTTAATAGTATTTGATATATCATTCGGCTAGGGTGAATGAAGGATGTCATGCCCTTGGGGTGTATAAATTTGATTAGAATCTCAGGGTAATAAAAAATTGTTGCTATTGTTTATTAAGTTTGCATCATTCACCTCGAATGAAGGAGGAACAAATTTATCATTCTAATCCTTGCATTTGTTGAATCAATCTATAAGATCAACTAGCAATATGTTAATGATCATAGGTTAAATATTGCATGTCGAGCTATATACTCCATTAAATGGGCATTCATCAAGATCGGCCAATGTTATCATTTATGGTAAAAATGAATAGTTTTGCAATTGTTTATTGTTCTTTGCAATGACAAGTGACTTGAACATTAATTCTTCTCTTGCAATCACTAATAGAAAACACATGTTTTTCTATAACCTTGTATATAGTGAAATTGTTTCAAAAACACTTATGTTTTATTTGGTTTAGAAACAACAAACATATCATTCTATACATTTATTCCACATAGGATATTAGTATTATTTATATGTTGAATACCAAAATGATGGAGACTCTAATATTTTTTATGAAGCACTCGATAACTTGAATCTGTTAACGAAACATCTCCTTGCAAAAAACATCATTTTTTCATAAACAATATTTTTTTATCTGTAAACAATATTTTTTTGTTATAAATAGTATTTGTTTAGCTGCAAACAACATCATTTTGTTATAAACAATATTTGTTTAGCTACAAACAACATCATTTTGTTATAAAATAGTATTTGTTTAGCTACAAATAACTTTTTTTTGTTATAAACAACATTGTTAAGCTACAAACAACATTATTTTGTTATAAATAATATATGTTTTTCTACAAAAACTTTTTATTGTTACAAACAACATATCAGAATGTGGAGACTATTCAAATAGACCTAATCTAAATTCTTTTACTTCTTGTATTTATGAAAAATGAGATGACAATCTATAACATTGTTTGGAATAGAAGAAATATGGTATAATGGTTTTATTTCAGAATGTATGCACAAATTAATAAATTAAGTTGGCACATATATGTGTTGCACATAGAGCTTTGTCTATGTACATACACATACTTGTGACATACCTTTTTTTGTTATTAAATTCATCCTTAAATGAAAACTCATTTACTTGAATGTAATCATGTGTCATGTGTATGAAATAAATGGATAATGTTTTGATCAGTTCCATTTGAATCATTTATCTGATTTTTATCTAATGAGGAAATAAGTAGAATGAAATTACTTTTCCATAGATAAGTGCGTAAGAATATTCTCTTTATTGAGTAGAACAAAAACACCTAAGTAGACTAGAGCACCTCAGGGTAGATGTTGTTAGAGGGTAGATAGCTATTACATATGGAATAACTATGTTGTTGAAAGTTACCTTCTAGGAGGGTGTCGAAATGGAGTTTAGAGAGTATAGGTTTTTTCCTTATTCAAAACCTATTGTTTGTTGTTGCAACTTAATTTTTATGCTTGGCCAAGCAATTAGCCCAATTATGTAGGTATGGACTTTGTGATAACACTCTCTACCATTCCTAGCATAGTTCTTGCATTTTTTTAATCATGTAGATAGAGTGCATGTTGATGTATGGGAACACACCAGATTCCACCTTGCAGATTGTTCTCTTGCTAAATTTGTTGTGTAGGGTCGGGTATTCTTCAATTTGGAAGAATTTCAAGGAAGTGTAAGCTTTGTGGTTGAGTGGTAAAGTGCTTCAACCATGTTCTCATCCACCAATGGAGGCAAGCTTCAAGAAGAAACCTTAGATTGTTTCAAGTCTATCTTGGTCTATGATGTAACATCAAGATGTAAAATTTGTATATTGTATTGACTTAGTGGCCCTATGAGCCAAGTCAACATGGATATTATAATTGACATTTAAATTGAATATATATTTACATTTGACTCATGTTAATTAGACATGTCTTGGTATGATTGAAAATAGCTACTTAGTTATGTCTTCTTAAAATTAAATATTCATAATGTCATTTGCAATAATATAAATGAGTAATAATTAGAATGGGTTATTATAATTTCAATAGATTATATGCAGCCTACTATTTTGTTTCTAGAAGTATGGTGTGAGTAACTTCCCAAGGATAACCAATTACCAATACACTACAAATACCAGACAATTAAAGGGTTCACTATGATATTTTTGAACCATGTCTTTCTATGAGGTTTATTTGGTATACTCAAAGATGCATGAAGCTCAAATCCATGAAAGGAGGTATATGTGTAATAGCTTGTTGTCAAATGGTAAAATAAGATCTCCTCCTTCACTTTGCAAGCTATAAAGTATCTTTAAATCTTATATTGAATGAAAAGTATACCATGAAGGGAGATTATTTTAATTCTCTCCTTAATTTCTATAATCCAATACAACACATGGGTTTGGGTTGCCAATTGGTGATAAAATGTAATGCCCCATCACGCAAACCCCAAAGGAACAACTAAAACACAACCAATTTTTTTTTTTAAACATAAGGAATGCACTTTAAGTATTCCAACATAACTAATGTTTCAAGTTGCACATCAAAATCTGTTGGGGTACACAAGGTGACATTACTAAACTATCCCATAACAAAATTAACAAATGAACAATAAGTTACCAATTACGTAATCCATTCATTCACACATCACAATTTAAAAATATTCACTAAAGATAACCAAATGATAAGAATAATCCATATAAAACCATACATGCAGATACAATAAATTAATCACAAAGATATTAAGTACATATTTCCAAAGACACAACATAACATGATTAGTATTTACATATGGTAATTCAAGAATGATTACATTGTATGATAATACCTTAAATCAGTCTAATAGTACATCTCAATAAACATGTATACAAAATTACATAAAAGTCTTCCCAATGCACGTGGGAGTGATACATCAATAAATAAAATACATTTGGAGTAAAAATATACATCTAGTAATATATGAATCTTGGATCAAGCTACATCAGCAAAACTTTGCACTGAATGGTACGACTACATCCAAGGGGACCCAACAGGGTGCGTAGCACGTTCCACCCCACCACCCCTGTGCTAGGAGTAAACAAGGAAGGACCCCTGACCAAGCACATCTAAACAGTAAGACAAGACTAACTCTAGACATGAAAAGCAAGAGAATACAAGGTAACACAATATCAAAAGTCCTCTCACAAAACTTAACCATGATAAATCATCAAAACATAACAATAGACCACTTCTAGAGGATTTCAATAAAACAACTCAAAAGGAATGCTAGAGGAGAGTGTCATCGCATGGCCTTACATGGATTATCTAGAAACCCTATGACAAGGTGTCACCTCCATATATGGTTATCTTGATAGCCTATCTCAAGGCGTCGCTCCATAGGGTTACTCATGCAGAATCATTAACCTCTCGTGAAGATGAGGCAATGATCTTGCCAACCACGCCCTTCTCGTCCCACCTTTAGCCTATGGTAGCACTAACAGGAAGACGAGACGTCCATATTTATCTTATTAATGTTTAACTACCCACCCCCTAATTAATTACTTAGGTTATCACTGATTACTCTAACTCTATGTGGGTTACCCTAACAACCCCTTTGTATGCTGACCCCCACTTAGAGCCACTCTCCCTAGATACCCAAACCATAAAATCCAACACCAAGGAGTTGTACCACAAGAACACTGAACCAACAAATGGAACATCTGTGAGGCATAATCATCTTTCCAAAATCATATGAAACACATCCATAAAATGGTACAATCCATGTGTAAACTCAAATCACAACCATAGTCAAAACATAGGCCAAATGTCAAATTACAAGATCAAATAAAAACATCAGTATCCCCACCTCTGGAGGTCCCTAATCAATGACTTAACCTCCAATAGAAGGATAAACTAATTCAAGGGTTTTCCCACATGACACAAAAACCATTAAAGAGAAAACCATAATAGATTCAACGAATAATCTCAAGAGTAAACAATTATGTTTAAACAATGCCACATAACACATTCTAATACACAATTTTATCAAATAAATAAATTTAATTTCTCAAGAATATTCAATTTAATTTAAATCACAACTTATTTCTTGTTTACTCAATTACACCATAACATTGAAACTTTTAAAATTAACTAATTTAATTCTTAACCACAACACATATAAATAGCCATCTCTCTCTCTCTCTCTCTCTATATATATATATATATATATATATAAATCATATATTTAAATCTCATTATAAAAATTACCCATACAACTTTATGCAATTTACTGTAGTGTAAAAAAAATATAAATATATATATATATATATATACATATATTTATAAATATTTATTAATATTAATATTAATATTAATAAATATACATATATATATATATATTTATATAATCTATATATTACATAAAAATCAAATGAGATAGAATCGAGTTTAAAACACATTCAAATTAATATAAAATTGAATTTAAAAGAAAATACATCATTTAATAAAGTCCCAACCCCCCCCCACAACCTATGGTATTGCATACCACAATGTGGGTGGGTAGCAACCCCACATGGCTGCGTATAGTAGCCCTCAGCTATTGTGCACATCCAGGTGTGGTTGCATTTGACCAAAATGGGAGTCGGCGGTGGTACGACCATTGCCGACCACCCCGCTCCCTTAACATAGATTTTTTATTTAATTTTATATAATATTTCATTCGCCCCCCAAAAAAAGTGAAATCCGTAAATATATTTTCCCATAATAATAAAATAAACAATAAGATAATAGTCCAATTTATTTCCTCTAGACACAAAATAAATATGGGTATAAATTTATAATACCCTAGTAAATTGATTTTCTTTCAAATCAAGAATCTTAGCAACAAGATTTATAGAAGAAATTCAAAAGATTTTTCAATAGATTTCTACAATAGACTTAAAGATTTAACACAATTTTTTTTTTCTAAAACAAAACCCTCTTTCAAAAATAGAGAAATTGATTTTCAAATATGGTAGACATGATTTTTGTTTTCCCTTACAGAACAATAAAAAATAAACAAAAGAATTAATTAATCGAAAAGAACCTGGAGTCCTTCATTTGATGACGAATCCAAACACAGTAAGCCTTCTTCCTCTTTTGAAAATGAACTTCCTCTGCAGATCATTCTCAAATTCCTTTCAGCTAACTTCTAAATCAATTTGCTATTCTTTTCTTATAGAACAATTTCTCCAAAGAAATGCCAAAAAACTTTTCTTTTTCTTTTTCCAAACAGAAACTAGAAACCATTCCTATGTGTGTAGAAAAAAAAATTTCTTCCCTCACAAAAATAAAGAAAAATAAATAAAGTTCCTTTTTTTCTCTCAAAAATCCAACGCATCCATTGGTTCTTTTTCTTGCTTTAAAAGCTCACACTTATCTCACAAATTTAATTAAAAATTCATTAATTTTATATGATATTATCCTGACAAGATATTCTCTTCTAATTTTCTAATTTTAATATCTTGAAAAAGATAATTTATAATTATCACCAACATTATTTATTTAAATTAATTACTTATACCTTTTAATTAAATAAATAACTTTTAATTTACAACATTTAACTCCAAAATTACAATTACTCATAATTAATCATATCCACAAAATATCATTAATTTATTCCATATAAAGTAAAAATAAATTAAATAACAACTAACCATAATTAAAATAAATAAACAACAACAACCAATACAAAGATAAGAACAAAGCCAAAACCATGACACAACAAGACTCACAACGAGGTGATGGAATTGGGACTGGGACACGTCCTTATCAACTCCCTTTTTCAACATCATACCCATTGGGTTAATTTAATGCTCGCCCTATCTTGTTGAAGTAGGTGGAATCGAGACTTTATTCCTGCAATTCCTAAATACAAACAAACATCAAGTAATATGTAAATCTCTATTGTAGACACACCGTGAAAGGAAATCACAGGGTAGCAGGGTGCTCACAAGCGAGTGATGCTACTCTGTCCTTTCACCAAGACTCACTAACAACACATCAGAAAACATAGCAACATAGAATCACAACATCACCACATATATTATTAAGGAAATCATAGCATAACCAAAAAATATAATAACCACGTAATGTATCATCAATCATCATAGTAATGTCAAGTGCAACAAACCAACCAAATCATGAATCCAAACACAACCAAGTCGGTGAACTAATCACCATCACAAACTAAGTATCAAACCAACACATAAGAGTATTAAAGAGTATCAGCAACATGGGGGGTATTACATCCTCCCCCCTAGAACATGGCTTACTTCTGGAAGCCACTAAATAAATATGGGTAAGCCTCTCTAATATGGGACCCATGTCGCCAAAGTCTCATCATTCGGGTCCCACTGAACCCGCACTTGATCAATATCTTTGCCCCTAAGGGCGAGTCTCTGATGCTGTAGCATAGCCACAAGCTCGAGAGCTAGCTATCCTTCCTCGACCTATAAAGCATTTCAATCAAGTGTGTGAGTAACATTAGGAAAATATGGTCTAAGGACTGAAACATGAAAAACATCATGAATCCGCGACAGACTGGGTGGTAAGGCTAGGCAGTAGGCAACAAGACCAATTCTTTCTAACACCTCAAATGGCCCTACAAAGTGAGGCTCAAGATTAGAACCCTTTTCATAATGAATAGGGCTCTTCCATGGACGTACTCGAAGAAACACCTGATCACCAACTACAAACTACCGATCAACTCTATGTGCATCAACATACTTCTTCTACCTATCTTGAGCTGCTACAAGAGACTCCTAGATGTGAGCTACCTATTGCTCCATATCTTGAAGCATTTTGGGTCCAAGGAGAACCCTGTCCTCTAACCGATCCTAGATCAAAGGGGTACGACAAGGACAACCGTATAAAGGCTAAAAAGGAGCCATGTTGATCGAACTATGGTAACCATTATTATAGGAAAACTTGACCAAGTGCAGATAATCTTCCCAATGTGATTGTTGGTCCATGACATACATGCGGAGCATATCCTTGAGCACCTTATTGACTCTCTCAGTCTGACCATCTATCTCAGGATGCTAGGAAGAACTAAAGTTCAATTGAATCCCTAAGGATTGCTGCAAAGATGTCCATAGCGCATATGTGAATACCAGATCTCTATCAAAAATGATTCTTTGTGGTATCCCATGCAATCAAACAATGTCTGCCATGAATACCTTGGCCACCAAAGAAGTAGTATAGGAAGATTAGATAGGAGAGAAATGGGCTACCTTGGTCAATCTGTCCATAGTGACCATGATAGTGTTGTACCGCCTGGAAGACATAGGCAAGCCAACAATGAAATCCATAGAGATAATGTCCCACTTCCATTCTAGAACAAGATAAGGCTGCAACAAACCTTTCGGATGATGATGCTCAGCCTTAACCCTCTGGCATTCTAGAAATCTAGCCACAAAATCAGTGATATCATGCTTCAATCCTACCCAAAAATATAGTGAGAACAGATCTGCATACATTTTCTTAACTCCGGGATGTGCCGAATAAGGTACCCGATGGGCTTTAGTCAAGATTAGGGTGCAAAGACAATTTGCAGGAGGTACATACATTTGGCCTGCATAGTGCAAGACACCATCAAAATCCAGTGAGTATCCAACAAATTTTCCTTCTAGAGTTCTGCCTGACTCAATTTTAGATTTCACCTCTTGATACCAATTGTTTGAGGAAAGAGCGGTGAGGATCTGACTCCTCAAATCAACCTCGAGAGCCACTGTAGAAATATTAGGTCACGTTGGCTCAAAGCATCTACCACCACATTCTCTTTGCCCTGGATATACTTCACTTCAAAATCATATTCGCACAAGAATTCCATCCACCTTCTCTGTCTTACATTCAGGTTCGGCTATGTGAATATGTATTGCAGACTACGATGATCCGTATACAACTCGAACTGATGCCCTAAAAGGAAATGTCTCCATCTTACTAGAGCATGAACCACAGCGGCTAACTCAAGATCATGTGTGGGGTAGTTCATTTCATGATCCTTAAGTTTACGGGATTCATATGCAATCACTTGCCCTTCTTGCATCAAAACGGCCCCTAAACCTTCCAAAGAAGCGTCTGTACATACTACAAATTCCCTCATAGGATCTAGTATTTCAAAAATTGGTTCACTGGTAAGCTTTTCCTTAATATTTTGGAATGCTAACTGACATTTATCTAACCAAAGAAATTTATTCCCCTTCCTCTAAAGAGAGGTAATGGGATGCGCAATCCTAGAAAAGCCTTGGACGAACCACCGATAATAGCCTACTAGTCCCATGAAACTGTGAATTTCTGAGACATTCGTGGGTATGGGCCAATCCAAAATGGCCTAAATCTTTGTAGGATCCATGAAAATTCCCTCACTTGAAATGACATGACCCAACTATTGAACTTCAGTCTTATAGAATTCACACTTTTCGAGGTTGGCATATAGCTGATTGTCCTGTAAGCACTATAGCACCTATCTTAGATGTTCCTCATGTTCCTCCATAGATTTGGAATAAATCAAAATGTCGTTGAGAAACACAAGGATGAATCTATCCAAATACGTTCGGAACACCCCATTCATTAAGCTCATGAAGACTGAAGGTGCATTTGTTAACCCGAATGACATCACAATGAACTCGTAATGTTTGTATTGAGTGTGAAATGTTGTTTTATGAATATCTAGTTCCGCAATCTACAGCTGATGATACCCTGATTTGAGATCAATCTTAGAAAATATCTTCACTCCTTTTATCTGATCAAAAAGATCATCAATTTTGGGTAGGGGATATCGGTTCTTCACCGTTACTTTGTTCAACTACTTGTAATCAATACACAGATGGAGAGAACCATCATTCTTCTTAACAAAAATTATGGGTGCTCCCCAAGGGGAAACACTTGGGCAGATAAAACCCTTAGCCAACAACTCCTCCAATTGTAGACGGAGTTCTTGAAGCTCCTGCTTTGTCATCCAGTACGGATCCTGAGATATAGGATCAGCTCTAGGTACCGAATCAATCCTGAAATCTATATCCCACTTTGGTGGCATACCTGGTATCTCACTCAGAAAAACATCAAAAAACCACTTAAGGAGAGGGTAATCATCCAATGACACCCCTCGACTATCCTCTAACTCAAGATCACTCACTGCTACTATAAAAAGCTGACAACCCTACCAGAAAACCTTTTTAGTTGCATGGCAGAGATCATTCGCAATGAAATGGGCCTTTGAATAACCATGATCTCCACCTCCTTTCCAAAATCATCGACGCACTGCACCACTTTACGGTGACAGTCTATCATGGCACGATGTGCACTCAACCAATCCATTCCCAAGACGACATCATACGAGCCAAGTGGTAGGATCCAGAGGTGCACCTTAGTTGTCAATGCCCCTATATCTAGACTACAACCCTGAACAAGATTCTCTACTACAACCTTTGACCTTGAGGTGAATTCAACCTGCCATTTTATGCCTTGCCTAGATGCCACCAATCTACATCGCTCTACTATTAAAGGAGATATAAAAGAGTCAAATGCACTAGAATTAAAGAGTATGGAAATACTAGTATTATGCAACACACCTGATGTCTCGATCATAGTGCCTTGATATTCTGCTTGACAATTGTCCACTGCCGCAAACACCCGATGTGCTCTACCCACATTGCCCACTGTCAGCTCAGAAGTAGCTAGTTTTTGGCTAAAACCTAAAGTACTCCTTTGTGGACACTATCTGGCAATATGTCCCTACTTCCCACATGAGAAACAACATGTGCCTCACCTAAATCCTCTGACACCAGATGGTGCACTCAACTGCTAAAAATTGCCTCGTGAAGTTGCCAACTGTGTGCTTTGTGTAGGCTACACAAAATAATCTGGTCTATTACGCTGCCAGCTTCGGTTCTTCCTGTTCTGAGATTTGTCTCCCTATTGAGACTGTGATTTGTTCTGTTTGGGTTGTGACTGCTGCTGCTACTGTAGACCACCCTTAGAGGCTGCCTGAAAATTCTTGGAAGACCCTACAACTTGAGGTTGTCCACCTCTAGAACCAAAACCTAATGTTGGAACACTTCCAATCTGAACTCTTGTGTGTCCTCTCAATGCCATTGCCAAATTTTCTTCTACTAGCTGAGCCTTCTCAACTGCTACCTCCATTGTCTTTGGCTTGAAGCCTCTAACTCCACCACTAATTTGGGCATTTAAGCCCTGAACAAAATGTTGAATCAACATTCCCTCATCATGACTGATTCCTACATATTGCTTCAATTCATAGAATCACCACTCATACTATTCAATAGACATTGACATCTACTCAAGGTCATGAAACTCATCTACCCTGCGTTGCCTCCAATGATATGAAAGGAAGTGAGCCTTGAGCCTGTCCAGAAATAGCTCCCATGTGTCCATGCTGATATCCAGATGTAACTTTTACTCTTTCAACCACCACCAAGTGGACACGAAGCCTCGTAGATGCATGACTGCGCACTGAGCTTTGGTATTGCTACCATAGGGGTGCATCACGAAGCATCAATCCAAGTCAATTAACCATGTTTCTGCTTCTAGACCCCCTCTAGAACCATCGAATGTAGACGAGTGTGCTCTCATCAAGTCTCTCATATGACCACCTAGCACTGCATCCTGATTTGTCATTACTTCGCTCTGCCTCGGTGACCTTTCCCTTTCTCTCTCGACCTATTGCTCCTCCTCTGGCCTGGGTCCCAACTGATCAAGAATCTTCCCTAGAAGGTGCTGCAATTGTCCATCTAAACTAGGTTGTTCTAGGTTCTAACCACCACCTGATGGATTGTTTTGAGGACTCTGTCATTCCTCATGCTCTGAACCATGGGAACTCAATGGTGATGGACTTTGGCGATTGGCTCCATGGCCACCACCTCAACCTCTTCCTCAGCCATGACCTCTACCTTGAGGCATGATCCTGCACAACAATTAGGGTTATGTAAGATCAAGATTTAACGCAAAGGGTGCCTAACAAACAAAAACTACCCAGAGAACCCAACATTAGCAACTTGGCTTCTGATACCAATTTGTAATGCCTATTCGTGCAAACCCTAAAGGAACAACTAAAACACAACCATTTTTTTTAAAAAAAACATAAGGAATGCACTTTAAGTATTCCAACATAACTAATGTTTCAAGTTGCACATGAAAATCCCTTGGGGTACACAAGGTGACATTACTAAACTATCCCACAACAAAATTAACAGATGAACAATAAGTTACCAATTACGTAATTCATTCATTCACACGTCACCATTTAAAAACATTAATTAACGATAACCAAATGATAAGAATAATCCATATAAAACCATACATGCAGATACAATAAATTAATCATGAAGATATTAAGTACATATTTCCATAGACACAACATAACATGATCAGTATTTACATATGGTAATTCAAGAATGATTACATGGTATGATAATACATTACATCAGTCTGATAATACATCTCAATGAACATGTATACAAAATTACATCAAAGTCTTCCCAATGCATGTGGGAGTGATACATCAATAAATAAAATACATCTGGAGTAAAAATATGTACATCTGGTAATATATGAATCTTGGATCAAGCTGCATCAATAAAACTCTGCACTGAATGTTACAACTACATCCAAGGGGACCCAACAGGGTGCATAGCACATTCCACCCAACCACCCCTGTGTTGGGAGTAAACAAGGAAGGACCCCCGAATAAGAACATCTAAACAGTAAGACAAGACTAACTCTAGAAATGTAAAGCAAAAGAATACAAGGTAACACAATATCAAAAGTCCTCTCACAAAACTTAACCACGATAAATCATCAAAACATAACAATAGACCACTTCCAGAGGATTTCAATAAAACAACTCAAAAGGAATGCTAGAGGAGAGTGTCATTGCATGGCCTTACATGGACTATCCAGAAAACCTATCACAATGTGCCGCCTCCATCTATGGTTATCCTGACAGCCTATCTCAAGGCCCCGCTCCATAGGGTTGTACTCATGGAGAATCATTAACCTCTCGTGAAGACGAGCCAATTATCTTACCAACCACAACCTTCTCATCCCACCTTTAGCCTATGATAGCACTAACAGGTGAACGAGGCATCCATATTTATCTTATTAATGTTTAACTACCCACCCCCTAATTAATTACTTAGGTTATCATGGATTACTCTAACTCTATGCAAGTTATCCTGACAGCCCCTTTGTGCATCGACCCCCACTTAGAGCCACTCTCCCTAGACACCCAAACCATGAAATCCAACACCAAGGAGTTTTACCACAAGAACACTGAACTAACAAATGGAACATCAGCGAGGCATAACCATCTCATAAAAATCATATGAAACACATCCATATAATGTTACAATCCATGTGTAAACTCAAATCACAACCATAGTCAAAACATAGGCCAAATCTCAAATTACAAGACCAAATAAAAACATTAGCATCCGCACCTCTAGGAAGTCCCTAATCAATGAATTAAGCCCCTATAGAAGGATAAACTAAGTCAAGGGTTTTCCCACATGACACAAAAACCAATAAAGAGAAAACAATAATAGATTCAATGAATAATCTCAAGAGTAAACAATTACATTTAAACAATGCCATATAACACATTCCAGTACACAATTTTATCAAATAAATAAATTTAATTTCTCAAGAATATTCCTTTTATTTTAAATCACAAAGCTTATTTCTAATATACTCAATTACACCATAAGATTGAAACTTTTAAAATTAACTAATTTAATTCTTAACCACAACACATATAAATAGCCATCTATATATATATATTAAAATCATATATTTAAATCTCATTATAAAAATTACCCATACAACTTTATGTAATTTAGCGCAGTGAAAAATATATATATATACATATATATATAATCTATATATTACATAAAAATCAAATGATATATAATTGAGTTTAAAGCACATTCAAATTAATATAAAATTGAATTTAAAAAAAAATACATCATTTAATAAAGTCCCCACCCCCCATATCCTGTGGTACTACGTACCATAGTGTGGGTGGGTTGTAGCCCCACATGGCTGTGTATAACAACCCTCGGTTGCTGTGCACAGCCGGGTGTGGCTGCGTGCAGCCAAAATGAGAGTCGAGGGTGGTAAGGCCACCACTGACCACTCCCCTCCCTTAACATAATTTTTTATTTTATTTTATATAATATTTTATTCGTCCCAAAACAAAAATGCGAAATCCATATAGTATAACAATTTTTTTTTAAAAGAACAAAAGATAACATTTATATAGATATATATATATATATATATATATTCACATAACAATAAAATAAACAATATGATAAGAGTCCAATTTATTTTCCTCTAGACACAAAATAAATATGGGTATACAATTTCTAATACCCTAGTAAATTTATTTTCTTTCAAATCAAGAATCTTAGCAACAAGATTTATAGAAGAAATTCAGAAGATTTTTCAATAGATTTCTATAGGACACTTAAAGATTTAACACAAAGAAATTCTTTTTCTAAAACAAAACCCTCTTTCAAAAATAGGGAAATTGATCTTCAAATGTGGCAGACATGATTTTTGTTTTCCCTTACAGAACAATAAAAAATAAACAAAAGAATTAATTAATCGAAAATAACCTAGAGTCCTTCATTTGATGACAAATCCATACACGGTAAGCCTTCTTCCTCTTTCAAAAATGAACTTCCTCTGCAGATCCTTCTCAAATTTCTTTCAACTAACTTCTGAATCAATTTGCTATTCTTTTCTTACAGAACAATTTCTCCAGAGAAATGCCAAAAAAATTATGTTTTTCTTTTTCCAAACAAAACCGAAAAAACCATTCTTGTGTGTGTAGAAAAAAAACTTTCTTCCCTCACAAAAATAAAGATAAATAAATAAATCTCCTTTTTTTTTTCTAAAAAATCCAACGCATCCATTGGTTCTTTTTTTTGCTTTAAAATCTCACACTTATCTCACAAATTTAATTAAAAATTCATTAATTTTATATGACATTATCCTCACAAGATATTCTCTTCTGATTTTCTAATTTTAATATCTTGAAAAAGATAATTTATAATTATCACCAACATTATTTATTGAAATTAATTACTTACACCTTTTAATTAAATAAATAACTTTTAATTTACAACATTTAACTCCAAAATTACAATTACTCACAATTAATCATATCCACAAAATATCATTAATTTATTCCATATAAAGTAAAAATAAATTAAATAACAACTAACCATAATTAAAATAAATAAACAACAAAAACCAATACAAAGACAAGGAAAAATCAAAAAACCATGACACAACAAGACTTACAATGAGGTGACGGACTTGGGACGGGGACACTTCCCTATCAACTCCCTTTTTCAACATTGTACTCGTTGGGTTAATTTAATGCTCGCCCTGTCCTGCCGAAGCAGGTGGAATCAAGAATTTATTCCTACAATTCCTGCATACTAACAAATGTCAAGTAACATGTAAATATCCATTGCAGACACACCATGAAATGAAATCGTGGGGTAGCAGGGCGCTCGCAAACGAGTGATGCTACTCAATCCTTTCACCAAGACTCACTAACAACACATCAGAAAGCATGGCAGCATACAATCACAACATCACCACATATATTATTAAGGAAAACCATAGCATAACCAAATAATATAACCACCATATAATTTATCATCGATCATCATAGTAATGTCAAGTGTAGCAAACCAACCAAACCATGAATCCACACACAACCAAGTCGGTGAACTAATCACCATCACAAACCAAGTATCAAACCAACACATAAGAGTATCAAATAGTATCAAAGACTATCAAAGAGTATCAAAGAGTATCAACAACATGGGGGGTATTACATAAAATCCAAGCCAACCCCATTGAAATAAATTAATAAAGGATTAACCACTTTTTATTTACAATTATTTTTGGCTGGATGAGAAAAGCATGTACAAAATGTTACTCTTCTAAATAAAAGTAAAAAAAGCGACTGCAGATATTTTTTTTCATATGTCACCTTTTGGTGCAAGACAAGATCATACGTTCCCTTGAAACACACAAACATAGAAAAAAGGTTCTATGACCTTAGAAATGAAAGTGTGTTATGTAATAAAAAAAAATATTTTTAAAGTTGTTTCTTGGTCAATGGAACCTACAACCCAAATATTAGTAGTTTGATGTTATAATTGACCTATTCAAATAAATTAACTTATAATAATGGGATATAATGATGTACAAAACACAAGAACACCCTTGTAATGACTAGGATTAGTGAGGAAAAAATAAAAACAATAGAATACATGGCTAAATAGGAGTAGAGTCATTGTTACATATAACACATATGTCACAAAGAGTGTGCACACTATTATGTAGAGTTCATATGCTAAATAATTAAGAATGAAAAATTTAGAGAGTATATGTATGCCAAAATCTATTTAAAAAATGCTAAATTATAAATAGATGTAAAAATTCTAAAACTAAATACTAAAACCCAAAGTGTGCCACCATAAGGTTGTGCACTTGTGCTAAATAAGGAAAAAGACCAAAAGGCATCTACACTACTTCTAGTGTATCTATACCACTTGATAAGATAGGTGTGTTGAAGCACAATACACCTTTGCTAAAACATTATTAGAAAAACCTAAGTGTGCATACACCATACCAAATGCATATGTTCCATGAGACAATACAATGCCACTATATAGAACTCTTGCACTATGAGTTGAGATTCAGGGTTTAATTTTTTTTAAATTTAGGTACACTAGGGTAGAGTGTGAATGTGAAAAAATTGAAAATATGTGCTACAAAAATTTCTTGTACCAAACCAAAAAATATCAAATCTACACGAAAATCTAAAAAAATAACTCAAAACACAGTTTCTAAGAAATAAAATTAGATTGGCATGTGATGCCACAAGGTGTATGAAAATACATAAAAAATAATATGAAAAAATGCATACATAATAATTCTATGCTATACCTAAGTACACCTAGGATTGAGTTAAGAAATGAAAATAAATGAAAAATATTGAACAAAATTTTTACTAAAGGAAACCTTGTTGACTAGGTGATGTGCTCAATATGATTGATTATAGTTGAGAGGGAATGTGGTTTCCCAATCCCACAACATAACCTTTCCTTACATTCTAATTCATATTCTTGTAAATATCTTATGGAATGATTAATTTATAGATTTTTAATGAGGATGATGGATGGATAGGATGCAATCTCATGTAATGGAGGTATGGGTTTGATCCATTTGTAAGAGAGGATGAGAATATTAAAAGTGACATCTTTTTATTTGTACACATAGTTAGGGAAAATATTGGAAAGAGATGGAGGGTGAGGATTAAAAAATGGTCCTTTCAGAGCCTTGCCCAATTGAATTTATGATCAAGATTGATTTTTTTTTTAAATGAAAGACAAATGTGTAAATGATTAATTATTTGAATAAAGCTAACATTTCTATGCAATTAATGGTGCTTGGGGGATTTTAGATAAATTAAATGAATATAATTTGTTTATAGAATTTATTAGATAATGTTGAAGGAATGATTGATTTAATCAAATAGATATAACTTATTCAATTAAATTGGAAGCCTAGAAGAAATGATATATTAATTAGATTAATTAAATAAATAAAGTTCATTTATTAAATTAAAGTTAGAAGAAACCTTAGACTTGTTAATTAAATATTAAATATTTATTTAACATTGACACAATGATCAAACTAATTGGTTAAATAAATATATTTAATTGATTAATTTTAGAAGAAAATTTATGGGATGGATCTAGTGTGATGATGATAGAAATGTTGGAATGTATTAGGAGAGGGAAAAAGATAAAAAAAAATTAACATAATTTATTATTCTTTTGTAATAAATTAAAAAACAATTATTTTAAATTTTCCTATAGAACATAAAATTATATAATTATTTACAATATATCAATTAATCCATAATAAATAATATATAATTTTATATATGTAATGAGAAATATTGCTACTACATTTCCTTTAAATAATTATAAAATTAGAATGAGAGGATAATGCGCATCAAAATGTATAGTTAAAATGCATGATCAAATATGTTTAGGTAGAATACATACTAAGGTTTAATATAAGGAGTTTCAAATTGTAAGAACTCACAAAATACCTATGATCATCATTTTGGTATTTTGATTTTCTTGGATCTAAGCATGTTATATATAATCCCCCTTAGCCCCTTAAATCAAATCTCCTTGCAAGAAAATTGTGTAAGACTCTTTTCCCCTTTAAATCAAATAGATAATATAATTAGACCAAAAATGACATTTTAGATTGCATTTTGGGGTAAAACAAAGTCACAAATTATAAAATTTAATAGGTAATTACTGCTCTCTATGAAAAAATTAAAAATATTAATTCTAATCATATTTTATTTAAGTATTAATTTTTTATTTTTAATAAAATTAATTTGTTACAAAAATACTAAATTCTATTCAAATAATAGGAAAAATAGTAAATGATTATAAAAATAATATAAAAGACATGACTCTCTCTATTGATGTCTTTGTTTAAATGTAAACAATTCAAGTTGGGTATACAAAAGGAGTAATATATTAAGTGAAATTAATAATAAGATATATTTTTGAAAAAAATAGAAAATGTATAATCCCATATGTATTACTATTAAATATCTATGTTTGAGAAATAATGAAAATATGTTATTTGTAACTCAAGGTATACTAATTCAAAAATAATAAAATTATAGTATTTTTAATTTAAAATTAATCAAATTTGATGATTTTTTTTTTAATAATTATCAATTAAATCTAAATTAAGAAGGTACAAATAAATTGCTTCCACCATCTTTGAATTCTTAACTTTTTTCTTGTTATAATTGATTTAATATAATTAATTTAGGAAAAGACTAATTTAAGTGGTCGGTATACATTTTAATGTTAAAATTGATTAACACAATGCATTTGAATATTTAGCTCTAAAGTTTAATTTAGAAAGTTTTGTGACATGTTGCTTGATCATCTATACATCCACAAATACCAGATGACTCCATTCTTACTATGAAATTAACTATTTTATACCTTAGATAAATATTTTTCTTGTGGATATGATCTTGATAGCTATGGATCCAATCATTTATCTAGAAATGAACATATAACTTGAATTTTTTAAAATTGTTGAACTTAGCTATCTATATATGGTGATGCCGATAAACAACAACAAAGTTTGATGTGCTAGACACAAGATAAAACTTTTAACACCCCTCCATTTACTTAGTTAAACCCTTGGATCAATAAATAACAATTTTGTAGGACCTATCTACTTATCAAGGATTAGTCGTGATTCTCTATCTCAAGGTTGAATGATATTGAGCTATTCAATAATGCAATATATTATTCAAGCTCCATTGTGTGAAGAAATGGAGGGCTTGGCTAATAAATTGTGTAATGCACACAAGCTAATTCCATTAATATAGTCAATGCATTTCTGAGAAGGCATGAATCATAGATCTTTTGACTATATGAATCATAAATAGGTGATCAATAAAATTTATTACATTTTTTATCTTCTAAAGATCTACATGAGGTGAATAATATCAATCAAATGGATGTGTAGTGGTAGAGATTCTTGTTCAAAATATGGTTGAGGCATATGAGATCATATGTTCAAATTACAACATCAATGTTGGAAAAATATTTTCATATATTAACCATACATTATCATAGACTCCATACCTAACATAATAATTTTTCACATCTTCTTTTATATTCATCTCTACATTTGTACAAGTTTCCTCTACATGTGCTAGCATTGAAAGACATTGAATTCCTTTCATTTTATGCGTACATATGTATTTGAAATTTATCTCTCAACCTAGACACTTAAAAGAGAAATAATTAGTGAACACATATAATTGACATACTAAAAGAAGTAAGAATTCTGCATAAATCATGTTAGGACCCTTGCTTGCTATTTTTAAACTTTGATACACATTTGTGGAGGTTAATATATGAGAATATTTTTCTCGTGACATAAATACAACCCTTTTTAGACATTTCTAAATAGTATCACTTATAAAAATGAAGAAGAAATATAGAGTAGATGAAGATCATCTAAGTGAATAGTAAAGTATTTAACAAAACACATTGCACAAGTTTGAATTTGAATACAAAGGAAAAATCTATAAACAAATCCATGATTCCAAACTTGACCTAGACTTTATAGCCTTGACGTTTGATAGAATACATATTTTATTAATATAAAGGTAATATTTCTAAAATAAATATCATCCAAAACTCAAAATTGTATGAAAATTGACTATTATCAAATTTAAAATTAAGAGGCATTTCCCTTCTTTTGACTTTAACAATTTCATCAAGGTTATGAATACGTGTTCCCTCAAATTTTGTTGAGGTTGGAAGACTTGTCTTGTGTCATTGCTTTTTGTTTATTTTTTATATATTGACTAGCAATCACACCTTAGTGTACAAAGGGTACGCCAAGAGGTGTGGAAGGTCAATTAGGCAATATTTTGGTCTATTTTTTGCATACATTTGTGTAGTACATGAGGTCAATTGGTAAAACCTTTGAATCAGGAATATAATCGGGCTCCATAGAAGATTATATGAGTCAATATAGTGTTGGAGATATTTTGCCAATATATTTGTACCTATAAAATATTATGATAATATCTCCAACCTTACCACTCAATATATATGAGTGTACAAAAAATACCATGTTTTGTAAAATACTATATAATTTAGACATCCATATCCATACATAAATTTCAGCACCCAATTCAAGCTTAGTTATCTAAGTATTGTTATCCTAACGTTTCCATAACTACTCCATGGATCTCTCCAAATCCCCATGCTCTTTCCTTTTTGACTACTCACACCTTACAGGTTATTGTAGTTGTAATTAGAAACTATAATGACACCTAGTGTCACTCCAAATAAAACACCCTAAATATGGTAAGTATAAGCAATGAATAATTAATAAAAAAAAACATTTAAAATAGCAAGATCACAAGGTGTATGACACCTACACAAAAAAATTGTTACTCCTTCCAAATCTAAATGCTTGCATAATGATAGCTCCTTCAATGGTTTGAAATGAGCTAGGATTCTCAAATGTGGTTTGAAATAAGATAGGATGCTCAAATGTGTGTGGATGTGAAACAAATGTAATTAAATACCTTTAAATAATAATACATATCATCAAATTTTGTAAGGAAAAAAATAAAGGGGATGAGTTGGCCAAATTTTGAATTTGAATTTTGAAAAGACAAAGGTCAAGTCCACAATCACAAGCTCTGTCTGGCAACTTTGAAAATGACCCTAGAGAAGAACATAATCATATTGGACTATATAATAGTTATATCTAGGTAAGTGTAGACTTAAATGTTTTAAATGCATGAATGAGCTAAATTTAATACGATATATGCATAAGGATAAGGTGAAAACTGAATATCTAAAGATACTTATAATTTAAGAGTAGGTAAGATTAAGAAAATGAACTTAATTTTACACAAAACTACATTTTTCAATATATTTCTAGAAATGAGTACAAAACTAACTAGAAAATGATGTAGTTGTATTTTTTGCACAAAACTGTATCATTTGTCAACATATTCCTAAAAATGAATACAAAACTAAGTAAAAAATAATACAATTATACACACATTTCATGTAACATTGATATTTTTTGACAAAAGTCAAAATGTTTGAAACACTAAAATATATTATAAAGTGTATGTGAGTTATCTAAGTGTTTTGTAAAAATATAAGAATTCCATTGCACATTCATATTCACAACTATTTACAAATTAGAATTTAATGGGATCAAAATCTAAAATCTTCCTCTAAGAAAAACCCACTTCAACCATTCTTCCCTTAAATGAAATGTTTTAATGAAAATAAAACTTTTCCTTAATGATTAGAACTCAATGCATGTCATTTACAGTCATCTCCAACCAAAATAATAGACTTCTATGTGACATGATGATCCTTAGTGACTTATTGAATGACTTTATATTATTAAAAGTCTAAGAGATATTAAGAAGTTAAATGTTTATTATTTCATACTATTTCATTATTTCATTTCAAGGTTTAATTACCAAAATAGGGTTTGACCAAGGAAAACCCGCATTCACCAAAACAATCATTTTTCTCCTTTATGTGTGTGTTTGCAGATTTAGGTGGAAGAAAGCTTGAAGACATATTGAAAAGAAAATTTGGAGAAAGTCACAAAGTTACAAAAGTTGTCAAAAGTGTCATTATTTCATGGAAAATCAATTACATAATTTATTTATGACTTCCCAAACCTGAAATTGGGGAAAATTAAAGGATTCAAATTTGTAGCAGAAGCTCCTGAAAGTTGCAAAAAAACCCTCACTCAAAATCCATTCACCCTAGGGCGAATTAGTTCCTGATCGGCTTCAGAAAAGCACTTTTGGTGACTGGTACACATACTTCTGCCCTTCTCTGATCTGCATTCTAATTTTTTGTTCTATCAGTATTAAGTTTAATCTTGCTATTCCAAGTGTTAGATTGCATTTTGGAGTTCATTTTCTATTTTTAGTTTTTCTCCCCAAAGTGTTGTTTGACCTTGACCCCCATCCCTCAAGCATAAGGAAATCAACAGATTCATACTTTGAGTTGATTCACCTAAAGGTTGTTAGTCAACTCATTATAAAGATCTCATTTCCTAATGAAGTGAAGGTGATTAGGTCCATCATACCCCATTTTCCATCATTCCATATATTTTGATAAACCTAATTTCTTCATTTCAATTACAATAAAATAAATATATTTTATTATTTGAAAAAAAAAATTCTAATTCTTATTCTTGTTCTTTTAAAAGGAAATTAGATTTACATATTTCAAGTTTCTTCATTAACAATATCAATTAATTATAGATAGATATAGATATAAATAATATTTGCAACACTCGCAAACTTCATTTGTAATATGAATTAAACATAACTTTAAAAGAATATACCCAAATTTTTTGGCGTACCCATTGCACACCAAAGCGTGATTGGTGGTTATGTATACAGTTTCTTAATAAAGCATGTGAAGGTATACATATGCAGATGTATCTTTGTAAAGAAAGTTCCACAGTTGAGATCTCTAGTGTGAATGCAGAAAGAGTCGTAATTTCGTGTGCCATTGACTATTGTTCCACGTGTTAGACTTCCAGAAGTGTTATACTCACTGATTTTTGATAAAGAATCTCAAGACAAGGTTTGGCTTAACGAAGGGTTGATCTCGAACGGTGCCTCCATTTTGTCTAGGGTTGTGCTGTGGGTTGTTCCGGTGCTGATCTTGGGTCCCATAGGCTTCTTTGGCCTCGTGGACGTCATTAAAATATTTCATTCATTTCATTCATTCATTCAAAGAAAAGTCAGTCAAGATGAAGAATTGATGGATTTAATTTTGTCGTTCTGTCTGGCCCCAATGTCAAGCTCTATTTAGAAGAAACGATTGAAATTAGCAGAAGTCACGCGTACATGCTCTAGCAGAATTTTATTTACTTAGAATTTTTTTTCTTATTTTAAATATTTAGTCAATGATAAGACAATTACAGATAACAATATTTTACACTCTTAAGTTTTTATAATTATAATAGTAGGACATTTTTTTCTTAGTGGATAATTTTTTTTCTTTCATGAAAATGAAAAGAGTTTATAAAAGAATATCTCTAAGATTTTAGGATTGTAAATTATTTTCAAATTATAAATTTATTATTTTATGTGAAAATGAAAAGAGTTTATAGAAGAATATCTCAAAGATTTTAGAATTGTAAATTATTATTTTCATTACAAATTTATTATTTTAGTTACAAATTTTATATATATAGGAAAATCATTACAAATTTCACATTTTATATCATTTCTTCAATCTTAAAATTAAAATGCACTCTATACTTCATCACATATATAGTGATTTTATTAATTTTATATATCTTTTTTAAATTTATGTCTAAGAATATTGGTCAATTTATGATTCGAGGTTGTAAAATACAATCGGAGGTGACTACATGATTTATGAAACCTCAAACCCTCATAATGTTGTAAAACCTTCTAAACAATGAAGCCAAATGAAAACCCTTAGAAGCCCATAAATAAAAGCCCATCTTCACAACCAAATTGAGGTGAGGGATTTCTAAATGATTGGGTTGTTACTTGTGAAGGGTTTTAAAGCATTATGCGGGTTGCATAATTTGTAAAACCTAGTGTTTTGTAACTTGGAATTTTATAAAATTGTATGAATGTCTTGAAAAGCTTTTGTTATTTAGATTGTAGGAATATAATGTAAGGTATCATTTTGTAAACACCTAGTTTTTTTTCAAGCAATCATTAACACTCTGTGTTTCACCACTATCACCAAGTTCATTCATTATTGCTAATAACGTCAAGAAATTGGTGTTCTTGCTATTGTAATGCGCACCTACATATACAGGCTTGAAAACCTCAAGGGCTTGAGATATGATATTATTATATGTAAGTTAGTAGAGATGGAAACATGCAACACATACTCTTAAGTTAGTTATGAAGATAACTTGTGTAATTAAGTATATTAGGTAATGAGTGGGCTACATGGGTTGAGTGGTTACCCCTCCATGATGTTATTAGACAAAGGTTTATATATATATATAATGAAAATAATTGTAAGGATATGTGGAGAGTGTGTTATGAGCTTAAGATCTCTTGGAGATATAACATAGAGTGGATTCTTCCTTAAAGAGTATTGTCTAGTGTTACTCCACCTCAATAATTTATTCTATTTCTACACATAAAGAATAATTAAATATCCTAATTTAATTATTAAATCAATAAAAAATAAATAAATTTATAAAATTCAATTCATAAGGTTGAATAATTTAACTTTAATAAATTTAAAAATATTTGAATTGGCATTCAATTTCAAAGTAGAGCTATAATAATTCATTATAGGTGAATTCTTTCTTTAAGAATGTGCACAAATATATGAAAGCCATGTAAATATGTAACCACTCAAAGGTCAAGTATGATATCGATCTTCAATAAGATAACTTTTATATTTAGTGCAATAAAAATATAAATATATTTAAATACCTATTTTCTATCAGATACCAAGATATACTAAACTTGATACTTTATTTCTATCCATTTAAAAATGCATTCACACTAATAAAATCATTGTCATTATCACTCCTACAACCCTTTTTTTCAAACACATATTTTACTTACTACCATATGATAGTGTTCCTTTTCAACTCATTGAGATAAATGTTTTGTTTTGAAATTTATATGATATTTTATTTTTGCGCAGTTTTTGTAATAATTCATTGTTGAATTTTATATTAAAAAGTTTATTTTCCAACTTTCAAATATATATTTATATTTATTTTATTTTAAATATTAATTTAGTGTTGATAGGTTAAATGAATAATATACACATTTACATTTGAAGTCTCAAAAAAAAAATCTATATTATAGAGTGTTTCTACTCTAGTAAATTGGAAAATGCTCATACTTTAATGACCTTTAATAGGTATTTTTTAAAACATTTTAATTGCATTTTTATAACGTATGTAAAATATTTTCTCATCCATGATCAAATTTGGGAACTATTGGAAGTGAACAATTTATTTTACAAGGAATTGATAAGATGCTTCTAGAGTAGGTACTTTTTGTACTAAATTAATTAGAGTTTGCAAATATCCTTATTTTCTTAAAGAAATATTGATCAATTTGTATTTTTTGGCAAGTTCTGTGACTATTATAAGTAGTAACTAGATGGGAGTTCTCTATATATTATTGGTCATCCTTATTATGAAGAAGAAAATATTTTTCTCTCTGAAATGTGTATGGATCTCACTATTAATTTCAATTTGTAGTAGAACATCAAGAAACTAACTTTTGTTTAAATAGAAAAGCTACAAGGTATTTGCACAATTTTTATTTGCAAAGTCAAGGTCTAAATTTGTCAAAAAAAAAAAATTCAAACTTGAAAGCTTGGGATGCACATTATCTTGTTTTATTCTTCTCATCCATCTCTTAAGTATTCAAGTTGAGAGTAGTTCTTGTAATTTTTCCAATAAATCGAAACCAAATTTTTAAATTTTAATTTTTATACAAAAGATGAGGGCTTACATTGCCCAATTTAATTAACCAAGGAAAAAAATAGAACTGATCCAAAATGAAATAATTGTAACCAATACTCTAGTGGTCCTTCAACTTTGAATCAAAATTTTAAATCAATAGAAAATAACTCTATGTATCAAAATCGGTTTAAAAGGTTAAGATATTAAACATAATTAACTTTCCAAGTGAAGTGAGAGAATAATTCTTTAGAAGCAAATTATGTTTACTTTAAGACTTACGAGAAAAAGAGGAATGTAGACAAATGTACGAATGTCGTGAAAATATTTTGCTACTCAAAAAATTAGAATATATAATTTTTTTCTTTATTTTATAAATAAGTGTCTTTATTATTGATTATAAAATAATATTAAACATATTAAAAAAAATTAGAAATCACACCACTAATATCCAAACGGAACTTAAGAACAAACAAACATTAAAAAAAATAAAATGATAGTAAATATTTTGTTTTTAATGCATTAAAATTTCCAAACCATACCTACGACATAGACGACAGTATAGAGTAAAACAGTAAAGAAAACAGTAAAGAAACAAATACAGAGGATGTCTTGCTAGGACTGAAACCCACGATGACAAGGAAATTTCAGTTACTGTTTTAACATCGCAGAAGACGTGCAAAGATTTCCCTTATCTTAAACGTTAAGCTTAGCCCCTACTTCATTTTGAAACGCCTCCTCACTCAAAGAATTGAAAGTAATAAGATCATCATCATTGCTGTCAGTCATAATCTGCGGGGTTGGAAGGTCCATCTTCCCTTCCAGCATCCGCACCACTTGCCCCATGGTTGGCCTAACAGTCTCATCCTCTTCAATGCACAGCAACCCGACAATAATAGCTCTTCTCACCTCTTCCATATCTGCCTCCTCTGCAAGCGCAACATTCTCCTCCAAAATATTAGTTGTGTTCCCCTGGTAAATTTGTGTTGCGACCCAGCGGGGAAGGTATTGTTTGTTTGATTCCTGCTCGCCCATGTTCAGACTTCTTCGCCCTGAAATGATTTCCAAGAGCGTTATACCAAAACTGTAGACGTCAACCTTGGGAGTGATGGGAAGACCGGAGAACCACTCTGGAGCAATGTACCCTCTCGTTCCTCTCGCAGTAGTCAGGACGCGGCTGAAATCTCTATCCACAAGCTTTGCCAGCCCAAAATCGGCCAGCCTGGGGTAAAATTCGTCATCCAGGAGAATGTTTTCGGGCTTAACATCGCCATGAATGATGCGCTCTCTGCATTCTTCGTGGAGATAGAGTAACCCTCTTGCAGTGCCTAGTGCGATCTTAAATCTGGTCTTCCAGTGGAGTACCTTCCCTTTACTTTGGGACTTGCCATGGAATAGTACGGAATTCAGAGAGCCGTTGGACACATAATCGTAAACCAGTAACCTTTGTGACCCTTCTGCACAAAATCCTCGAAGCCTGATCAAATTCACATGTTGTATGTTTCCTACAGTATTGATTTCCGCTCGGAATTGCTTCTCTGATCTTGAACCCTCCATTTTTTTTAAGGCTATAAGCGCGCCGTCTGTAAGAGATCCTTTGAACACCGAGCCAAATCCTCCGCCCCCCAACTTAGAACTGAAATTCCTAGTTGCAATCTTCAACTCCTTGTAAGTAAACATTCTAAGAAAAGAGTTAGCGGAATATGCACATCTCTCCGTCGATCGCAGCCGATGCCGCCTCCACATTATAAATGAAAAGGTACCCAAACCTACGGCGAGAGTACCAAGAATACCAAGCACTGCGCCCACAATGATTGGGGTTTTGCTTTTTGAGGATGGTGGAGCAATCTTTGGAAGTGAAGAAGCAGCTACTCGAATAAAGACATTTGAATTGATTTGTGATGAAGAATCCCGCATGTTTAGCAAATCTTCGGACCAGATTTGGCATGGCCCTGAAGGCGGATTGAAAGCAAACGCAGTGCAAGAGCAGTTGCGGAGGCACGCTTTCTGGCAATCTTTGTGTGTGGATGCAGGGTATGAGGAAGCGTGGTCATTAGGCAACATTACACTGGACCTGGGGAATCCGTCGGTGCTGCCGTTTTGGGCGTCGCAGTTTAATGGGCTCTGTCGAACACAGCCACTGGATGACCAATCTTGTGAACTCCAGGAGCGATTGTCTTTGGGGAGGAAGCCTTCGACGCAGTTGCAGAACTGAATATTGTTGGAGTTGCAGCTTCCATAAGCGCCACAGACATTATATACGGTGCATTGATCTCTGGGCCGAGACCAGAACATGCTCCATTTACTGCTATCAGACAAAATAAAACCTTGAAATTGTCCGGATGTTTGCAGGAGCCAATGTGAGGGGGTGTGTGCACTTCTTCCCGGCGTCATTGTGAAAGTGAGATACAAACCAGAGCTAGTATTTTCAATGCTGTAATTGAACAAGCCTAACAGCCCCATTTCCGGAACTTGACTTAGGCGTTTACCATCCCAAACTCCGCTCTCCCAATACTGCACAGAATTGTTCCATAGTAGCACAAATTGTCTGATTCCCGAGGGATCCTGTTGAAAAGAAAAATGCCCAGGAGCTGGATCCCATGAATTGTTCCAACAGACTAGCTTTTGATTTCCACCGACCTTCGTCCCGGGCATCCACGTATCGACAAGATGGTCGAAGCTCTGCCAAAGAGTCTCAGATTTATTGCCATCGCTCAACAGTACGAAATTGCCAGAATCTAGTATCACAGCCCGGGAAGTCATGTTCTGCGTGTTGACCGACCAAAGAGATGCACCCTCTGCGTCAAACAGTTCCAGACCACCTTGTCTAGACAGCTTCAAAACGCCAGGCCTCTTCTTTGCGGGAGTCACCCTGTTAGCCACCCAAACGATCGTCTTCTCTGCTACTTTGCCATACCAGATGCCAATGTACCAGTTGTTGGTTCCATTTGGGCTGAAGAATCCCAATTCAAACGTTCAATTCTTTGAAACTATTGTCCGATTTCCTGTAAGCGAGGCACCCAGGGAAAGATTATCTTCCCTCTCAGCAATGCACTCCTCACAGTTATGCAACATAATTAGTACAGTAAGAGCATTTTCTCCGTCCTCATGTTTATGGAGTTGATCAGAAGATATAACAGTCGTAGAACGCAAAATCAAGATCAAGAATTGAATGGATGTGCATTCGATTTAATTTTCGTCCTTATGTCTGGCCCCATTGTCAAGGTCTATCCAGAAAAACGATTGAAATTAGCAATTGCGTGTTAATGGAGTCACGCGTACAATTGAACGGTTGAGAATGCTCTACCAGAAGTTTCTTTATCTTTTGGTAGAAATTTTTTTCTTGTTTTAAATATTTAGTAAATGATAAGACAATTACCTAAAGATACAATATTTTACACACGTTTTTACAATTATAATAGTAGGGAATTTTTTTCCATTTTTTTTTTATTTTATGAAAATGTAAAGGGTTTATCCAAGAATATCTCAAAGATTTTAAGATTGTAAATCATTTATTTAATAAATTTATTATTTTATATGAAAATGTAAAGGGTTTATAGAAGAATATATCAACGATTCTAGGATTCTAAATTATCATTTTCATTACAAATTTATTATTTTAGTTACAAATTATATATATATGCATAAATTATTACAAATTTCATATTTATATCATTTCTTCAATCTTAAAATTAAAACACACTCTGTACTTCATCACATATATAATGATTGTATTAATTTCATATATCCTTTTATAAATTTATGTGTAAAAATATTGATCAATTTTGTATTTTTAAAAAGTCACACTAAAAAATTCAACATAAGGATTGAATATGGTGTCGCTGCCGAATTTCCGAAAGGCTAGGGCTGCGAGGGCTTTTGTAGGTTTCGGCTCCTTCGAATCTCTCCATGGCTACGACGGTGCATCGGCTATTGTTTCTTTGGAAGATTGCCCGGTGGGGGGCACTGGTTTGCAAGATACTTTTGGGCGGCCTTCTTCCATTTCAGCGCCATCTTCTACTTGTACTGGCGTCAATGCTTAGGGTGCGGTTGCGAGGGGGTATGGGTGCTTCGATTGGTGCCTCCCTTTGACCCTCAGTGGTTTCCAAAAACATGAATTGTGGGGCTCGATTTGATGCCAAGACATCTTGTTTGGGCGCGGTAATTGGTGCTTCGGAGACTCTCGATTCGTGCTTCGGAGACTCTCGATTCGTGCCCTAGCTTGGCCAAGGCCTTTGTTTACCTGCGCTCTGAGGTCTCTCTAGTGAAGCAAATAGGCCCTCAGGTGGGAACCTCTGGTCTGACGAAGCTATTGCCTAATGGGGATTCGCATGTGCAGGCCTCCGTGCGAATCGACTCATCTTATCCACTCTCAGTTGGCGATAGGCAACTGACTATGCATGGGGATGGATGCCATGCGGTTGATGCTTCTCCAAGATCCACAATCAATGCCAATAAAATGCCCTCCGGAGACGGTTTTGGGACAAATCTCTCTTTTCTGGATGCGTTAAAAAATGGACAAGGAATGAAGGTGCGATCTGTGGATGCCCCTCGATTTGGTGCCCCATTGGAACACCCCAGATCTTTGGTTGATTCCCCTGCTATTTCACTGAATCCAAAACACTCAGGTATATCCTACAAGTGGGTTGTGCATTACTGTGATGTACCCATGAAACTGAACTTTGATACCTTTTTATTGAAGGAACTGCATGAAAATGAATTGTTCTTCTCTAAGAATAGGTTAATAGGTAGGTTTAGTGAATTTTGGTCCAGTCTTCCTATGTTGCATGATTGGATTTTAAAATCTTGGGCTCCTTTAATGGAAAAAAACTTGAAAATTTATCTGAGTGTAAGGGGCTTTTTTACAGTGGTTTTTGATAGTAAGAAAGACAAAAATGTCATTCTCAATCACACTTGGTCATGGGGAGAGAGTATGCTATTTTTAAAACCATGCCACCTAAACTTCGATCTGTCCACCAAATCATTTTTAGTTTTGCTAATCTGGGTTCATCTTCCAAATCTCCCCCTTCACTATTGGTTTGAATCTTATTTCATAGCAATTTTCAATACTCCTAGAAAATTCATATGCACAGATGCAAATTCAAGCAATTTCATCCACACAACCTTTGCTAGGATTTTGGTTGAGATAGACATTTCTAAAGTCCTCCCGACTAAAATAATCTTGAATGCAAATGGCAACAACTAGCAATAATCCTTGGATTACGAAGGTTTACTTTTCAGGTGTAGAAGCTGCTACAAAAAATTGTTCACTTGGTAGCAAATTGCCCAAATACACAATCTCAAGCAAATCGAGCAACATCTTGGTGGAAAGATGCTACTCCCAAACACTATTATGTATTCAACTTGCCCAAAAATGGTGTTTCCTCAATAAAGGATAACATGTTGGAGGGGAAGTTTGATGTGCCTCCTTAAAGCTCAAAAATTGAACATAAATTAACCTATGTTAATGCAAATGATGCTACTTCTCAAGGCTCAGTGGTAGTAGGTGAAGGATCTCATACCATGGTTGTTGAGTGTTGTTACTCTCAGGATCCAACACATGTTGTAAAGGATTCTATTGGTGGGGATGTGAGAAATGATTGATAGACAATAAAGAAAAAGAAGAAACATAGTCAAAATGGGGAAGTTGTCAATAGATTGCATCAACATTTTAAAGGGGAAATAGAGAAGCTTAATGCACAAAAAAAGGAAAAGGTTATCCTCAAATTAAAAGAAATCCGAGATAAGTTGGGTTCTCAAGCTAACACTCAACAGGAAATGATTGTTGGGACCCTCCCTCACAAATTGAATTTATATGGATAGTTTCTCCAATAAGTGTCATGCATAGATGTAGTTGGGTTGTTGGTGTTGTGGGTTAGATGTTTGTCTTGTTAAAAATAGTTTATGTATGTATACAAGTAAGTAGTCATTTGTGCAGTCTAAATAACCATGGCTAAATAAATCAGGAGTAGTTCTAAATGCATAGGGATGAGATCCCTCTTTTGTGACCTCAACTAGTGTTGGCCAAGCTTAATTCTAGTATCCTAATGAAAACTCATTGCTTACAAAACAAAACAAAAAAGTTGCACTAAAAATAATGTATTAATTTATTTCTTATGACTTTGAAAATCAAGAACATTAACGCACATTCACTTTACATTCATAGACATTTTTTGTAAGAAAATATTAAATATTTCTATAAATAAAGGTTGGAGAAAAAGACCAATACACTTTGTGTTTAATGAGAAATTTAAGTAGTGTTCTTTTCAAATATGTCATTTTCATCAAAATAAATTAAAATTGCTCAAAAATACCTTATTCATTTATAAACTATAATCCAAACTCCTATAACTATCTAGTATTGTATTTCGCTATCACTTGAGGGCATTTTTTTGGTCCATCATTAGTTTGCACATGCTTGATAAAGAAAGTATGATGCAAAAAAGGTACACATGACACTTTAATGCATTTTAAAAATAGCCTTTTTATTCTAAGGTATTGTCTTTTAAACATATTAGCTATTGTGCTTAGAAAAATTCTAATCAAATTGCCTCAAATTTGGTGTCTATAATATAGCATGATTTTTTTTTAGAAAAAATGGTAATTTTCCGTACGTTAATCTATTTTGATAGATTTTTTCAAACATTTCCATTGGATTTTATTAAAATATGTGGAGTATTGTCTCGTGCATGATCAAACATGAGAAATGTTGAACCAGTAATATATAATATAAGTGATTTGTTGCATCCCCATAGCATATGCACATTTTTCCTAAATTAATAAGAGCATGGAAATTTTAGTCTTATCTACAAAATTATGGATTTTTTTTTCCCTCTTGTTGGTGTTATGGCTATTGTCACTACTATTTGTTGAATTAAATGGGAGTTCTAGAAGTATTGTTGGAAATGCCATATTATTGAGAGAAATTATGTTCTCCTTTTAATTTGCATGGATCTTCGTATTAGTGTCATCTTATAGTAGAACATGAAGCAAAAAAAATATGATTTAGGTGCATATATATGTATCAGCATAAATTTTGCTGGTATTGGCATGGTGTAATGGTTTATAGGTGGCATTGTTGTTCTTGCCACCAAGGTTCAAACCCTGTTGGGGTGGTATTGTTGAATGGTTATATCCGGTTCATAGCTCCGGTCAAAAGCGTTTACCCCTTGAATTAAAAAAAAATGTATCACCATAAATTTTAAAGGCCAACACCATAACCTAAGGCTAGATAATGTCAACATATGTGATGAATGATACTTATGTGTAGAGGTCCAAATGAAACATTTTTAAAAAAAAATTTATAGATGGTATAGAAAGATAAGTAGAATTTATCTTCGGACAACCACATGATTAAACATGTTTGAGTTGAGTTAGTATTAGGATGGGTGACCTCTCAAGAAGTCTTAATACTTCACTCTGATGAGCATCACCTTAATGTACTGAGTGCTAAGTGAACCGCTCACACTCATGAGAGATGGCTTAGTGTGAGCCACTATTCATTAAATAAGATTAATAAACTGTGACTCAAAAAATATGTTGTTGAATCCTCATAAAAAATCATAGTTCAATATATTATGAAAAATGCCTACTATTTGGAATTGGATGAGTTAAAGGGGCTCAACAATGAATGGTTTATAATAACACCACTTGTTGAAAATGTTACAAATGGGTTTGTAAGCTAACTAGACTTGATCTTGAGAAAAATTCCTAGTAATTGGAATTGGATGAGTTAAAGGGGCTCAACAATGAATGGTTCATATGAACACCACTTGTTCAATGAAGATGTTACAAATGGGTTTGTAAGCTGACTAGACTTAATCTTGAGGGAAATTCCATGATTAAGCACATGTTGGAGTCAAAGTAGTACTTGAATAGGTGAACTGTTGGGAAGTCTTGATTATTCACTTGTATGAGCTTCACTTAGACATAATGAGTGCTAAGTGGATGATTTACCATATTGGGATATGGGTTTGTGTGAACCATTATGTATGGAATATGGGTTAATGAATTTAACTAAAATTTATGTAGTTTAATCTTAATAGACTATCATAATTTGATACACTATGAAAAATTTCTACTATTTTTCATTAGATGAGCTAAAGAGACTCTATAATGAATAAGGCACAACACTTGCCAATTTTTTTGAAATGTCTAGTAAACCAAGTGGACTTGATCTTGAGGGAAAATCAATGGTTAAACACATTTTACTTAAAATAGTATTGGGATAGATGATTTCGTAGAAAGTATTGATGTTTCACCCCTACAAGCATCACTTGGATGCAATGAATGCTAAGTGGAACAATAATGCTTATGAGAGCTAGCTTCTTGTAAACCACTACTCATGAAATATGGGTCAATGGTATTGATTCAAAAACTACACTATTGAATCCTTCTAAAACACCATAATTTGATACATTATAAAAATACCTCCTATTTGTCATTGGATAAGCCAAAGGGGCTCTAAAATGAATGGTTCATAGGGTACAACACTTGCTAAATTTTTTAGAAATATAGTACTAAGCCACAAGGACTTATTCTTGGAGGAATACACATGGTTAAGAATGCTTCAAGAGTTTAAGTAGACTTAGGATGGGCGAACTCCTTGGAAGTGTAATGTTTCACTCCATGAGCATCACCTAGATGCATTGAGTTCCAAGTGGACCATTCATGCTCATGAGTGATGGGTTCATGTGAACTACTACTCTTGAAATATGGGTTCATGAGTTTGACTCAAAGACTATGGAGAGGAATCATGATAAAACATCACAAATCGATACATTATGAAAAAAATTCTCCTTTTAGCATTAGATGAACTAAAGAGAATCAATAATCAATGGTTAATAAGACACAATACTAGTTGAACATTTTACAAATGTGATGGTAAGCTAAGTGGACTTAATATTAAATGAAATTTCATGGTTGAGCATGCTTGATGCAATAACTACTAAGTGAACCATTCATACTAATGAGAAATGAGTTTGTATAAACCACTACTCATTAGATACAAATTAATAAATTTGACTTAAAAACTATACAATTAAATTGTGATATAACATAATAATTTATACATCATAAATATATTTGGTACTTAATTAAATTTAGATTATCAAAATCTAAAACTAAATATAAGCATTAACCATTTTAATTAACATTTAATTAATGCTATACTTTAATTGAACAATAGTATCTCATAGAATTACATCGAACAAATGTATAAAGGGATGCATAAATATACGTCCTCTTCGAAGGGACTTCAGTGACTTGATTTTAGCTAATTGACTTTATCAAATTTGTTTCCAACTCTTGGGACATGCCTTGGGGGTCGAAGAACCAAAAAATGGAAAAATAGTTTGCCATATTTCAATGAGTTTCATTAATTTCCAAATGGTATCTTTGAGTTAAGCGGAAGCTGGATTGTGCAAATTGAAGACACTAGTGTTGGAGGAATTTGGATTCTTTCATAATGGGAAGGACTAGTAGTGGTAGTCTTTCTTAACGTACCTTTTACATTGTAAAGACATTTTTTTATTGAATAGAGCTGAAAAATCACAATAGAGGAAAGAAAAAAAATGTAGTCCAAAGGTGGACTACAAAGGAAATAACATAGCAACACAAGAAACTGTAAGAGAACAAATCACAAGGAGTTCATATAACCATTACAACTAATAATGACCAAAAGGCTATAGCAATCGCCAATTCACTTCACATATAACACAAAGTACCAACATACATATTACATATTAAACTTGAAAAAAAATTGCATCTGATTGGCACAATGGAAATCCCCTTCACAGTGTTGTAGAAACTAGTATTTGATCACGTCCAACTGTTGACCATAATCTACATGTCCCTTTTGTTCCTTAGCTGAGAACATAGAAAAATAAATTGAAACATCAATTCTGAGTAAAAAAAAGTTAATTTCTTTTTTATGATGCAAAATATGATTGGCAAACATAGTTGAACATCAACTTTTCCATAGATGAAGCAAAATACATTGTCTCATAGAATCAACAATTATATTTTTATGAAACCTAGTACCAAACATAGCCTCTTTCCATCGTAATGCATGATCATAGATAGTAGATAGGTGAACAAAAAAAAAATCACTTATGTTTTACTCTATAATAGTCCCAAAAGATATGTTTCAAATTTTCATTATGTTGACAAAAAGGGCACTAGGCAGGTTGTGTCTTTAAATATTTTATGCTATCCCCTACACTTAGTTTATGATGCAAGATTTTCCAGGCCAAAATTTGGTCATTTGCTTCTTCCTTAGACTTCCAAACTTGAGCATTTAGCATTCTCCATTTTTTTTTTGAAAATTTACAATGCCATTTCCTATTAAGTCTCAGGTCTAAATTCATACTAGGGTATGTGTAGGATCATGATGGGCCAAAAAGTGGCAATATGATGGGTATGTGGTTGACAACTTTTTTTTACCCAAAATTGATGAAACGAAAAGGGTTTTTAAAGGAAATTCTCAACTTTTCACCAATATAAATTATGCTTTACTTTGAGTTTAATAAATAAATATTATTCATTTTCTATTTGAATTACGACTAAATTCTTGATTGATAGGCTGATTGAAAAACATCTATAGCTTTCAAATGGTATCACATTTTTTTAATCCAAAACATGTGTCACATTCTTTGCTTCGCATACTATAGGGTTAAAAAAAATTGAATTCCATGAAATTTTGACCAAGTTAAGGTGGTTAGACATACATTTTTTTATAATTTTTAAAAGTCATAATAAAAATTCATAATTAATTATTTACTTGGTAAAAAAATAGAAAAAAAGTATGCATCACATTTGGACATGAGTCCTCTACTTATATCTTATATCTAAAATCTTACAAAAAAAATTATCATTTTATTGTGGTTAGGGTGGTCAAACAGACACCTACTTCTTATTTTTTCCCTGAAATTTAAGTACTATTGCATTGAAATTTCAAATTTTCACCAAATAGACTTTTTTTAAAAATAAACCTAGTAGTTTAGAAACTACATTCAATTTTCTATAGATTCTATTATTACATATTTTTGAAATAATATAGATAACTTATTCAAATTTTTACGTCAAGTTGCCTAACTTTGATTTTTTTGAACTTTTTGCCACTTAAGGGCCTATCTTTTCCATGATGATCTTACACATACCCACTAGGAAGGAGTTCAAAGTATTTTTTCTTCAAAGGGAAATAGAAGGAGTAATTTCCAAGCCAAAGCCAATCCTTGAAGAAGTTACAATGTAGAGGAGTACAAATTTTCATAAGGAGCTCTATAGGAACCAATGCCTTTAAGAAAACCATGAAACCTTTAAACCTATTAGTTAACTTAAAAGCATGCTTGGCATCTTGCCAACTGATCCAGTAAATGGAGGAAAAGTCCCAAAAGTCTCTAAATTTTGGCACCCCTTTATTAAAAAGATAATGAGATTGTCGAGGGAAGGTGACATCAGGAGGTTGTCCATGATATTACACAAGCTTATTCCACCAAATGGAAGATATAGCAAAGCTGAAGCCATGTGGTAAAGAGCCTTCTTTCTAATATAAAAAATTGCAGACTTGTTGCTAAGCCTTCCAGATGGATTGCAACATAAAAGAATCTTTCACACAAAAAAAAGGAGCAAGCAGAATTTTATCTTGCCATCCCACATTCAGCCACCTGTTATTAGCCATAGCAAGAGCAATACAATGTCTTACCAAAATTTTCCATGGTTCATTACTAGACATAACTCTTACTATCTATTTAGCAAATAAACACACCCCTTGAGTTCTAGGATCGAAGCGACCCTAACCTCCCTTGTTCTTTGGTTGTATACAATGCAGCCATGAAGTGGCCCTAAAACCCATTTTTCCATCCCAATTAGTCCATAGAAACTGTTGAATGAGTTTAACCAAATCTTCATAGCCTTTCCTAGACAAAATCCAACATGAAGAATAGTAGACATGAGATGCCAAAAATATGCAATTTATCACCTATAGTTTTCCTGCTAATGATAAGAATTTATTCCCCCAATTAAAGATTTTGTTCTTCAATTTGGTGAGGAACCAATTCTACATATCATGAAGTATAAGCCCTAGACCAAATGGAATACCAAGATATCTAGTGATCTGTCCATGTTTAGGGTATGTGCAGGATCATGATGGGCCAAAAAGTGGCAATATGATGGGTATGTGGCTGATAACTATTTTTTACCCAAAATTGATGAAACAAAAAGGGTTTTTAAAGGAGATTCTCAGCTTTCCACTGATATACATTATGCTTTACTTTGAATTTAATAAGTAATTATTATTCACTTTCTATTCAAATTACGACTAAAGTCCTGATTAATAGGTTGATTGAAAAACATTTATACCTTTCAAATGGTATCACATTTTTTGAATCCAAAATATGCATCACATTCTATGTTGTGCATACTATAGGATTAAAAAAATGAAAATTAAATTTCATGAAGTTTTGACCAAGTTAAGGTGGTCAGACATACGAGTTTTTATACTTTTTAAAAAGTTGCAATAAATAATTAGTAATTAATTATTTACTTGGAAAAAAATTAAAAAAAATATACATCATATCGGGGCATTAGTCCTCTACTTAAATCTAAAGTCTTATAAAAAATATTATCATTTTATTGTGGTTAGGGTGGTTCAAGACAAACACCTACTTATTTTTTCCCTGAAATTTAAGTACCACTGCATTGAAATTTCAAATTTTCACCAAATAGATTTTTTTTTTAAACAAACCTAGTAGTTTAGAAACTACATTCAATTTTCTACAGATTCTATTCTTACATATTTTTGAAATAATATAGATAACTTATTCAAATTTTTACGTCAAGTTGCCTAACTCTGATTTTTTTTGAATTTTTTGCCCCTTAAGGGAATGTTTTTTCCATGATGATCCTACACATACCCTTTAATTTGTTTCCATTATGTAGGGATCCATTCAGGAACTCGATCATATTGATGCATTATAAATTCAGTTTTATGATTATCCAATTTTGACCTTGAAACCTCACAATACAAATCTAAAACCTCCATAACATTCTAATTTTTTGATTCAGAATTTTGAATGAAGAGTAAACTGTCATAAAAAAAGTGTGAATTTATAACAATCGCATTGTTGGGGATATAGATGCCTTTAATCAAATTCATTTGATTTTATTTATGAAGAAGATACCCAAGAGAATCAGTTGTAAGAACATAAAGGAACGGTGATAAAGGACACCCTTGTCTAATCAAGCATTGGAGGAAAAAAGTATTAGGCAAGGAATTATTGATCACAAACTGAGCATTCCCATCAGCAAAAAGCATATTAATATGTTTACATATCTTAGGACTGAAATCCAACCACTACAACATCTTGATAATAAAACCCCATTGTATCCTATCATTTAAGATTTATCAAAATCAAGCTTAACCAATAAAGCATTTTGATTTGATTCCAGGCCCATTCACTTGTCTCCCAGGCCAATTAAATTGTCAAGTATAAATCTGCCGCCTAGAAACCTAGTTTGCTCAGGTCTAACTATCTCCTTAACCACTAGTTTTTTCCTAGTGGCTAAGGCTTTAGCAATAATTTTATAGGAAGTGTTGAGTAGAGTTATTAGCCGCCATCCAAAAATAATATTTGAATTCTTCCCTTTCAGAAAGAACTTAATTAATCATTTATTAATAGATCACCCCAACGAACCTTGATTCATAGCTTCCAAATAAACTTGGTAAAAATCATCTTTAATATGCTGCCACATGGTTTGGTAAAATTCTATTGATAACCCATCAATCCTTGGACTTTTGTTATGAGCCATAGAGAAAACAACATGTTTGAATGATATCCTCTAAAATAAATTGAGTATCTTTCCAATGAGGATCTTCTCTAAAAAGTTGCTCATAAAATTTTTGAAATGTTGTGTTTGTTCTCATTTAGGTTTGTACAACTCCTTCCATTATCATCTTGTATTGATCCAATATATTCCTTTTTATGTTTATATTTTAAATAATTGAAGAAATGTTTAGAGCCTTTGTTCCCTTGTTTGAACCAATGCAATCTAGCCTTGATTTTGGCCCCTTGCCCCTTATACATATCAAGTTTACGAAGTTGAGCTTCAATATTAGCTATGGAATTATGAATAGAAATACTTTTAGGATTTGAAATCAACATCTTCATATTCAACTCAAGCTTTCCTTGAAGAGATTTTTCTTTATGTTTGCACTTCCATGCCAATCTCTTACCAAACTTACATATGAAATCAACACATTGAGTAATAGCAAACTACCACCATATCTTGTAAGATTCTCCTTCTTTTGGCTTAGGAATAGACTTCCAAATACCAACCAGGGCATCAACACAAGAAGGAATTTTGAGGTGTGATGTATTAAGTTTAAAAGGAAATTGGGAGTCCACATCACTAACAACCCCAGTTATAAAAGCATGGATAATTGGAAAATAATCTAATAAAGTAGTAGAATAATCAACTTTCACATAATTCCCCATAGAATCTTGAACTAACTACAAGTTTGGAGAGATATAAAACCTATCTAATCTACTTAAGGGTGATCCCACAAAGATGATTTACAATTTTTGGGAGATTCTTAATTTTGTTGAAATCACATAATTTTTAGAAAATATAATGTTTTAAGTATTAAAAAGTTCTATTTAAAGCATTCCAATTGAAGAGGGTTTTATCAAACTATCTTAGATCAAACCCCCTTGGATAAAACCCTGCTAGTTTTAAACCATACCTATAATAGAGTCTCCTTTACACCTATCAAAATGCTAATAAAAAACCACTTTTGATATACCTTTTGGGAGATCAAATGAATTCATTTAAAATTTATTTATTGTATGTATTCCTTATTATAAGCTTCCCTAAAAGTATAATTTTAAATAAATTTAATCTTATTATTATATTTATTTTTTATTTCTTGTGAATGTAGGTTTTTCACTTAAAAAAAAGCTCTATGTTCTACACATGTCAAAAAAAAGAAAATTATCATTTTAAAAAAATAAAAAATGAGTGCACTAGATATTGAAGTCCTTGATCCAACAAAAAAACAAAAGAATTTCAATACTTACAAAAAAAATTATGAGTTATACAGTCTACCTATGTCTTAATTGTAATTGGTTTGACTTTGAAACTTGATTAAGGAAAAAATATTCAATAAGAAACTATGAAACCAATTGGAAGCACTAGATATCGTAGTTACAAATTTAAATTCAAAAAATTTATAATTTTATCCTTCATTGAAAAAAAATTGTGTTATACGGTGAGTGTCACTCCTTAAAAATGGTGTTTATTGAAAAAAAGTAGTTTTCGAAGGACATGGACAAAGAAGTGCAATCTGATTCCAAATTTTTTGAGAAAAGTATATTTAGAATCTATAGAAAAAATGTCACAAATCACTAGTTTGAATCATTTTCAAATTCCTCACAGTTTAGCCGCTATAGGTGCTCGAAAGTGAAGATTTAGTTAGAAAAAATCAATTCAGTGTCTATTTTGACAAAAAATTGTAAAGCAGTATTGTGGGATCACCCTTAACTTCCTATTAGCTCCCATCCTATAGTTAGTCCAAGTGTACTAGTCATACTGATTAATTTATTTTTCTTTAACAATAGGATCTATAATACCCACAAAGTTTCTGGAAAATATCCATTTGTCAAACTCTTTATTGCTTAATTTAACATGATTAGCCCAACTGCGATAAAAATGGTGTTCTACCACATTAAAATCTCCTCCAATGACCCAATCAGCTTGAGGAAGATTATTGGACATCCACTCCCATAATTCACATATTTCTTTAGCAATGTTGGGAGTATAAACAAAACATAAACCAATAGGTTGGCTATCGATAACAACAAGAACCCGAACACAACTATGTGAAGGGTCCTCCCCATTATCAATGAAAAACCTATTAATCCAATAATGAAGACCAATAACAACCCCCCTTCCTTTTCTATGCAATGTATGGAAGAAAACATCTCTCCATATGTTGGATAAAGAAGAGAGGAAATGGATGCCATCAATCTTGACTTCTTGCTAGAACACAATATTTGGCTTCAATTTGATAATAGCATCCTTTACCTCAAATTTATGGTGAGGTAAAGATAACCCTCTAACATTCCAAGAAAGAGTTCTAAAATTCATAGTTAAGTAGAGTTATGGAGGTCTTCCACTTGAGGCAGAACTTCAAAGTGATTGGCTAGCATAATTGACTAATCAGAATGCCTACCTTCCTTAACCATAGAAGAAGGAGACCTAGATCTCAGTCTTGCAGGAGGAGAAAGAGAGACATGTCCACTAATGGGAGAGTGAACCTTATGATTTTTAGAGTGTATTGGTGAAGATATCTCACAATTTTTCTCAATGGACTATAATGAGGAGATGCCATAGTTTTGTGAAGATAATTCCACATTATGGACTTTAAGGGACTTGGAAGGCTCCTTTCTTTTCTTAACCATCCTCCATCCATTAGTCCCAATGGAAGCTTTATAGGAGGGAAACATGTCATTCATGGTATGTTCTTCTAGATTGATATTTTCAAGTTGGTTCACATTATGGGCTGGACTAGGCATAACAATAAGCTGAGTAGAACATTGCTTCACATTAGAGACTGGAATATGCATAACAATAGGCTAAGTAATATTTTGCAATTGTTTTGAATTAGATGGGACTGTTCTATTATCTTGCATGTGTCCATTCCTCTGGAAAGGACAATCTCTAATCGAGTGACCATCTTGTCGACAAAAAAAGCATGCATTGGGTTTGTTTAGATAAACTACAAGTTGGAAAAACTCACACCTTGGCCCAATTAATTTAATGTTTTTAGGTAATTGAAAAGTTAGGTCCATTTCCACACAGGCCCTTTAGTGCACCCTTAGGCTGGAAAATTTATCTATAGAATTCTTACACCAGAGTACTCTTCCTAACTGTGAAACAATCTCTCTTATAAATGGTCTGAGAGAAAAGTTTTAAAAAGGAAGCTCTATCCACATAGGGTACTTGGACTTTGAGGGACCCTCTGGGTGAAAATCCAAAGTCCAAGCCTATAAACACTGACTAGGAGGAGTGCACCAACACACCTTTCTCCTTTCAAACCAATAAAATGACCAAAGATAAAGGATTTTTAATGTTTATTTATACAAGTCAAGTTATTTAGTCGACATGCGATTAGGGCACTAATCACAATTTTCAAACCATTCCCCTTTTTTAATTATAAATTTATGGATTTTAAATATGTGAGGAATTAGGGGGAGAAGCTAATCTCTGGATAAAATGCACTTATGTATGTAACATTATAACATATCACCTCATCCTCCATTCCATGTATTTTACAAAATGCATCGATGAAAAGACTTAATGAATGTGCTAAAGGATGTTTAGGTGTGTATCATTTGAACTGTCTTCACCTATCCCATTGTCGAAAAAGCAAGGCAACATTGGCAGGTTTTTCAAAATAAAAAATTAAATGGACAAATAGCCCAAAACGTTGCCATTTTGACATTCATATTTTGATAGTTGTTGGGGAGTACGAAAGGGAGTTGTAGGTGTTCAAAGGCTAAAGCAAAGCAGAAACTCTCCCTACCAAAACACATTTGACAAGCGTGGGAAGCTAGCTAGTAGGTGTGTGTATTTGCTAGAAATATATGCCATTTTGTCATTATGCCTAGGAATTTCTTGAAGATTTGAACGACTATTCATTGTGAAGATTGGTTTTTAGTGACGAGTTTCTAAGGGTTTTCCTTACAAAAAAAGGGGTTTCAGTTGAAATGAAGAGCTTTTTATGTTCTTTTGTGTTGCTTTTTTTTAAAAAAATTTCCATTTTTATGTTCTCACTAAATAAATTGAATGGCTATTCATTGCAAAGATGGGTTTTAGTGACGAGTTTCCAAGGGCTTTTTATTTCAAATGCAGAGCTATTTATGTGATTTCGTGTTGAAGGGTTTTTAATTTTTCCATTTTAATGTTCTCAATGATTAAGTGAATAACATTTAGAGAAACTAGAAAGGAAAACGCAATGTGGGTTCTATGCCGACAAGTTTTCAAAATCATAATTTGTAATGGAAAAAAATCCCAAAATGTCACCATTTTTGACATTCTCATTTTGAAGATTGCAAGGTTATTTGTAAAGTATTTTAAAATATTAAGTGGGTTGTTTCTTGTTTAAAGGGTTTTCAAACATTAAGTGGGTTGTTTCTTGTAAAGGATTTTCAAACATTAAGCGGGTTGTTGTTTGTAAAGGGTTTTCAAACATTAAGTGGGTTGCAATTTTTGTAAAACCCAATGTTTTGCAATCTAGAATTTTACAAAACAATATGAATGTCTTGAAAATATTTTTTTATTTATATTGTAGGATTGTAATGAAAGATGTTTTATAAACACCTAGTAAGGTATTTGGCTTCAGTTTGCAAAGGGTTTTACAACATTATGTGGGTTGGAGGTTTCATAAAACATGTAGTCATCTCCCACTGTGTTTTCCAACCTCTAATCATAAGTTGTGCATGTATATGTAGATCATATTAAGAAATTGAAATGTAACTTTTACTCTATGTAACACTTGTTATAAATTTTGACGGTGCCTTTCATTACATTCATACTTTCTAAATAACAAAATATTTTTCAATAAATGTATACTGTTTTGTAAAATTCTAGGTTGGAAAACACTGGTTTTTGGAAATCATTGAATCTTCTCACAAAAAAATTTAAAGTTCGCAAAGTGGAGCAACCCTTCAAACATGTCTTAATGAAAATGTCCATCAATTAAGGAGGATTTACCCCCAATGCACAACATACTACTATTATTTTAAATTTATATACTACTATACATACCTTAGAGAGAAGCTAATCTCCTAACAAAACACACCTTTGTATGGAACATTATAACATAACACCCTATCCCCCATGCTAAGCTCTAGAAAAAATGGACCAATGGAAAGACTTGATGGATCGAGTTGAGAAATGTTTTGGTGCATGCTATTTGGAGTGCCATTTTTATGTGCTTTTCTATGTACATAGGTACATTTTGTTAGGAAATTAGCTACATCCCATACTTATTTATAAAATTATAGGTTGGAAAACTCTAGTTTTCTAAAATTTTCAACCCACATAATGTTTTAAAACACTTTACAAGTAACAACCTAATTGTTTACTCACCACTCACCTCAATTCTATTGGTTTTTTTGTCTCCCCCACTTACAACTCTTCCCCTTACTCTCCAACCTTTCACTTTCAACTTGTAGAATGAAAAAACTCACAACATAGAGTGTTTTCCAATAACAATACTTGTTATAATTTAAAATGCATTTCTTAGTCATGTCAGCCTTCCCACCTATGATGGATGGATAGATTCTCATGTAAGCCACCATGCAAAAAAAATTGTAAGTAGCAGGAAAAATGAGGGTTTTATTTTGGCTTCAGTGTGTAGAGGGTTTTACAACATTGTGTGGGTCAGAGGTTTCATAAATCATGTACTCACCTCCCACTATGCTTTCCATCTTGCAATCATATAGAGTGTTAATGGTTGTTGGAAAACACTGGGTGTTTATAAAATGATACCTTTAATTACATTCCTACTATCTAATTAACAAAAGCTTATCAAGACTTGATCATACTATATTGTAAAATTTCAGGTTGCAAAGCACTTGGTTTACAAAATCTACAACCCAAAAAATGTTTCAAAACCCTTTACATGTAAAACCTCAATTGGTTACTCACCCCTCACCTCAATTTTGTATGTTTTGTGATTGTCTTGAGAAATTTTTGTGAATTAGATAGTAAGAATGTAATAAAATATGAAAACACTAGGTGTTAAGAAACCTGTAACCAACACAGTGTTGTAAAACCCTCTAGACATAACAACCCAATTGGTTAGTCGGGAAAAACAAGCTAATGCCACTGTTATCTCCTCCCTTCCCTTTTCGTGATGTTTCCTCCCATTTTCTAGTTTCATCACTTTTATCATTCATCTTGGCTAGCCCCACACTATGCCATCCCATCATGTTATGTATATTTCTATGTTTTTTTTATGCATTTTTGTATGTACATAGGTTCATTTTGTTAGTAGATTAGCTACATTCATAGAGGGTTTTACAACATTGTGTGGGTTGGAGGTTTCATAAATCATGAACTCACCTCAAGACTATGTTTTCCAATTGGAAATCATATAATGTTAATGGTTGTTGGAAAACACTAGGTGTTTATAAAATAGTGCCTTTGATTACATTCCTATTGTCTAAATAACAAAAAGGTTTTAAGATATTCAAATTATTTTGTAAAATTCTAGGTTGAAAATGTTGAAATGAACAAGACAACTAAGAGGTGGGGTGAATTAGTTGTAGCAAATTAAATGTTCAAAACTCTCAATAATAATTAAATCCACAATCATTCATTAAACCATTATTCAGTTAGATTGATTAAACATAAAATGGAAATAACAGAAACTAAAATAACAACACCATACACATGAGAACACTAGATTTACATGTAAAATAAAATGAGGGAAAAACCACAGTGAGGATTAGCTCACAATATAAGTAATATCAAAATCGGTACAAAAGGGCTCACTGGCAGAATAGGACACGCTATCCAAAAGGCTCACAACCATGGATCACTACCAAAAAAAGAATAGAAGAAGATAGAAGAAGAATGTTACATAGATAAAACACTTCTCAATGCAACAAGAAGTCCATAATTTCTCACACACTCTCATAGTCCCACATGAAAGATTTTGGATGCCTTCAACTCACTACCTTTAGGAACCCTAACATGAAATTCCAATTGCTCTGCTCAATTTCTCATCACACACATTACTCACATCAATCTCGCATCTATCTTTCTTCTTAATCTTTTTTTCACACCTCTTGCATAAATACCATACAGGATTATATCAAGTTCTACCTCAAAACCTTTCTCCAATGTCAGCCACTAGCCATTATACATTCAAATTCGAAATAGGTCGACACCTAAACATTCTTGTGGTGGAAAAGAATGAATGATGACCTACATAAATCCTTAATTAGGACCAAAATAGATCCCAACACACTTCCAAAATCCTTGCATGTAGTATTAAACACAAGGTCAGCCAACACCCATGCAAAAACACCATAGACATTAAGTACATGCTTCCTTAAACCAAGCCAAAAGTTTTGGACAACATAATTCACTTGAATCCAATCCAGAACAATCCAAGAACTACTTAAGATTCATCAAACACTTCATCCAACCTTTCATCAACAAATAATTCAACTCAGGACAACTTGGTACCCCTTATTTGCATATTGATAAAAGAAACTCACAATGTACTGCACCAAATCTTGAGTAAAACCTTGAATACAAAAAGATAAAATTATTATAATAATTTTTACAAATATGCACAACTTGAAGCCAAATAGTGAAGAAACACGAAGTAAATAAATTTATCCTAGACCATAGAAAACATTACTAAGCAACTGGTTCATACACTGGTGAAAATATCTCAAATTGTACAATGATTTAGAAACCCAAAATTTGAAAATAGCAACCTCTATCAACCATGAATAACATGTAATCTCCACACAGGCATAATATCAACATTGAAAGAACTTGGAGCACAATATCAGAGCACACTATGAACATTTGCACAACACACTTTACCCTGTTTATTAAATTTTCTCAAAAGCACTTGGAAACCAAGTACTAGAGACATCATCTCATCTCATTACTTCATTCCAACTCATCTTCAAAATTTGCAACAAAAGATAATAGCTCCATGTACTCACAACATTTTCTCAAGGTCTCAACCAAACATGCATAACCTCTTTTCCTCTTTTCCACAATTTTCTCAATATCCTCAACATCTTCATCCCATGGTTGACATCAATGACAACACCAATTAGTAGACTTCTTGTTGACACCAATAACAACACCATTAAACTTGTAACAAAAAAGCACTAGTTTTAAAAAATATACAATGTGACCCACATAATGTTTTAAAACCACTTACAAGTAACAACCAAATTGATTACTCACCCCTCACCTCAATTTGGTATGTTTTGTGATTATCTTGAGAACATTTAGTGAATTATATAGTAAGAATGTAATGGAATTGGAAAAGACTTGGTATTAGGAAACTTACAATGCACACAGTGTTGTAAATCATATTTGGAAATTGAAAAGCAATTTTTAATGTAAGAGTTGCTATAAATTATGAAGGAAAATGAACTTCACTACATTCATACTGTCTAGAAACTTAAAGGTTTTCATTATAATCATGTTGTCTTTATATAATTGCATGTTGGATAACACTATGTGTTATTGTTGGCAACTAGGAATGTACCCTCAGTCAAGCTAGGCTTGGCTATCCTATTGCAACATGGAAACACTCCCTAATTTTTGGGTCAATCAATTAGTGGGAGCAACTCCCCAAAGTGGGTTGGTTCCCTCTAGCTAATCACCTAACCTACAAATTTTATGAGGAAAAGGGGCAGAAAGAAGGCTAAAAACAAAACCTATAGCTATAGATGATCAACTAGATATTTAGAGATTCTAACAAAACTCAACTCATAACAACCTCTTTTGAAACATTACCACTCACAATCCACCTCAAGACATTTAGCTCAATAGTGTTTTGCATAAAAAATAGAGAAAATTTGAAAAATATGAAACTTGAACTATCTACAATTCTTGCCTACAACCCACAATATTAAGAAAATGGAAGGATTCACCACTTTGAATCACAAACAATCATCAGATTATCACTATAAGAAAATGACAAGAGGAAGGGAAAGGAAAAATCTGCTGCTTATACTGAAATTGAAGGAGTAGGTCATCAAAATTTGTTTCAAAAGTTTACAAGACTCTCTGCAATGCATATGAGAGCAAGAAACAAAATTATGAACCCTAAGAAATTCAAAGTTCTCAAACTATATAGCCTCCAAGTGACATCCATGATGAAAATAGAAAAATCAAGCCTACTACCTCTCCAAAAAGCAAGCCATTCTTCATTTTCAAGCTCAAGCAAAAGCCTGGAAAATAGTGCCAAAAATCTGCCCAAAACTACCTCAAAAATATGGAACCTTTCCATCTCTAAAGGTTTCATCCAAAAGGTCCTCCAGAATAGGTGCAAATAGCTAGAAACTAAAAATAGAAACTTTAGTTTTCATACTCTTTCCCAATCCGTACAACAACTCAACTCAAAATGACAAGTTTTTTCGTCAACTCAAAGTGCATCATCTAACTGCATTTAAACATTAACAAACACCAAGGTAATTTATAGAAACATTGCCATTAGTATTGCCTTACAATCATATGCAGTTTTTGAATTACAATATAGAAAGCTTGATTGCATTTGATTTTTACAATTTGCCTCCAATTACTTTGATTTTTCCTTTTCTATCTCTAAATATTTTGATTTTTGCATTAAAGTTTGCAAAAAATTGAAACATTATGCAAGGCTCTCTATACACTTGATTACTCTACAAAAAATCATAAAAGAAATAAGACTCCATCACATATAATAACTCAAACTTCAAGGGGGTCCTAAATTGCATAGGACTTAGGGCGGGGGCCCTAGCTTGGTTGGCTAAGTAATTCCGTTGCGGCTCTGCTGGTCACAAGTTCTAGTCTCCCCGTCCGTACCGGAGGTGGCCAGCGCCGCCGCACGTTAAAAGTTTACCAGGCGCACTGCAGTTTATAGGGGGTCGTGCTACCCGATTCCTGCAGTCTAAAAAAAAAAAAAAAAAAAAATTGCATAGGACTTAGTCAACAATCAAAAAGGCCTAGAGTCACTATGTTTATTTTACAAGGCAAGGTGCATGAGATGTTTCTAAGGAATTGCAAAGGAAGCTTACCCTAATGTGAGGCACAATGTGCATGGTTTTTTTATTTTATTTTATTTAAAATTCACAAAAAAATTCCTAAGGCATTCAACCTAGGCAACAAGGCATTAATAAAGTGTTTTAAAAATAAAAGAATGTGATAAAAATCACATTCACTTTAGGGCATGGGGAAAAACCTAGCCACAAAAATGCCTCCAAACACATCTTTCACCATCATTTTTCATCAGCCATGTTGAGAAAAATGGGGCTCCACTAGGCACTACCATGAAACCTAAGGTTTGGAGTTTGGGGTCGCCATTCAAGCTTGATTCTTTTGATTCCTTGGTGCATCCTCTTCTGTGTTTGATGGTAAGTTCTTCTCCTCTATATTTTGATTCATTTTTACTCCATTTGATGAAGAAAAAAGGGCCTAAAGGCCACAACTATGACTGGTTTTTTATGACTTTTGTGTTTTGTTGTGTATTGACTCCTCTTTGATATTCTTCATAGTTTCCAATGGAGGGTTTGTTCAAGCTATTGGAAGCTCTAGCTATGAGATTTGTTGAGCTCCTCCATAGAAAAATCCAAGGTAAGCTCCACTTATTCATTCTTGAAGGAATTTCCATCTTAAATAAAACTTTGTTCAAGCTTTTCTTTACAAAAATGATGTTGCACTATGTATATGTGAGCTCAGCCATTTTACTAGCCACAACTGTCACTATTGGTTCTCCTTCTTTTCTATAGAACAAAATATTATGTGCTCGACCCATGATATGCAAATGATATCATTGTTAAATGAAAGCATTTTTTAATAAAAGTTCTCCTTTATATGGGTTTCCAAAACCCGTTAGGGTTGTGACCTGTAGCTTTGGTTTCTTCATATTCTGGGAACTCCATTATTTGTATGTGCTCAAACCATTGTTATTTCTCTTGTACTTGCATCTTGGTGACAAAAACCTAAGTGGGTATTCATTTTTCTAGGACAAAAACTCTCTCAGGTCACGGTCGTGAGTTCATGATCAAGGCTTTTTATAGATTCTTAACTGACCTCAAATTATTCTTTTATTTCTACATTTGAAAACTCACAACACTACCCATGAAAATTTCCATTGAACACATGATAGAATCATTGCTCTTATCTCCATTTGATGCAAAATCTATCTTATTTTCATCTATTCACACAGGTGCATCTTGTGTTATGGAAAGCTTGATATCACTATTTCTTTTGCTTCAAAACCCTAGTTTATTCAAGACAAATGGTTAATTGTCCTGAAAAGCAACAAATGTTTTCATTTTTGTGTACATGTCACTGTATCTTTCCTATTCACCTTCAAATTGTAAACTTTACTTCACTCAAAAATTTTACTTAATTGTGCAAGTTGATATGTTACTCAAGTGACATCTTGTATTCTCTCTAATGAAATTCAACTTTATTTGATGTTTTTTCTAGTTACTTATCAAATAGAAATGATTTTCCATACCTTCATGCACCTTCTCATGCACTGTTTAACATTGCTTCTATGTTGTTGCACACACTTTCTTACATAGGAAACCTTCTTTTGTTTCTTCAAATGCATTGTAAATGAATGATTCAATTTACTTACTTGTCTTGCAAAGCTACACTCGATCATCATGTGCACCTGTAGGTTACCATTTTGTCCATTATCACACATTTTATGCATTTAAATGATTTAGAAAAAACACATCTATTCTCACTTCCACCACAATTTTATACTTTATTGAGAACATAGAATCATGCAATAAGATTCCCCCTCACATTCATGGCATCAAATTATTGAAACAACTTAAGCTCTAAAAATTACCTTCATGAATAATGTTTTTTCACATTGTATTTACTCCAACACCTGATGCACTGTACTCGGAGTCAACCATACCTCTTTTTCATTCATTCTCTGCTTTCAGAAGCTCACTTGTAGCCACTTGTAGACTCACTTCTTGATGAAACCAAAACTTGCTTTGGCACTCTTCATGCATTTTTGTTTCCTTTGGAAACAATAGTTGATGTAGGACTATTCTTTGCATGGAAGATTTTGAAATACAAGCAATTGTTGTTGATGCTTAGAAGCCTCTCCATTTGCTTTAGTTGTTATTGTTTGATTTGTAAACAAGGAATTATGTATGCCTAGTCACTATCACATTTCATGATGATTCACTTGATGGTAATTCACTTGAGAAATTGGTCCTCTATGATTTTCAATTCATTGCACTATCAGACCTAAGTTTCCTAGATGATCACTTGCTATAGATTTCATGGAACTTGGATGCACTGCTTTAGATGCATATCTCCTTGAGCAAAATTGAATTGTTTCTTTTTTGAAAGCCCTATTTGGAATGTTGAGGGGCAACATGTCAGGTCTCAACTCTTGTGGGAGCCCATTTTACACCACATGCTTTATGATATTCAAAACAAATCAACAACATGGCTTTTCCTATATGGGTATGTGTAGGATCATGATGGGCCAAAAAGTGGCGATATGATGGGTATGTGTAGAGTATGTGGCTGATGACTTTTTTTTACCCAAAATTGATGAAATGAAAAGGGTTTTTTAAGGAGATTGTCATATTTCCACTAATATAAATTATGTTTTACTTTGAATTTAATAAATAATTATTATTTATTTTCTATTTGAATTACGACTAAAGTCCTGATTAATAGGATGATTGAAAAACATCTATAGATTTCAAATGGTATCACAGTTTATGAATCTGAAATATGTGTCACATTCTATGCTTCACATACTATATTATTAAAGAAAAAAATTGAATTTCATGAAGTTTTGACCAAGTTAAGGTGGTTAGACATATGAGTTTTTATATTTTCTAAAAGTTGGAATAAAAAATTCATAATTAATTATTTACTTGGAAAAAAATTACAAAAAAATATGCATCACATCGGGACATGAGTCCTCTACTTATATCTAAAATCTTATATAAAAAATATTATTCTTTTGTTGTGGTTAGTGTGGTCAGACAAACACCTACTTCTTATTTTTTCCCTAAAATTTAAGTACTACTACATTGAAATTTTAAATTTTCACCAAATAGATTTTTTTTTTAACATAAACCTAGTAGTTTAGAAACTACATTCAATTTGCTACTAGTTCTATTCTTACATATTTTTTAAATAATATAGATAACTTATTCAAAATTTTATGTCAAGCCTAACTCTGATTTTTCTAAAAATTTTGCCACTTAAGGCCCTATTTTTCCCATGATGATCTTGCACATACCCATACCTGCACAAGAAACAAATAATGTTAGATTAAAACAATAAATTCAAAAGTGTCATGATTTTTTCTCCTTGGTATTCTCTTGTACTCCTCTTGTTCTTGGTCAGTTGATTCATTGTGTAATAGACAATATTCTATATTACTATTGATGGATCATGTAGGAGTGTTCATAGTTTGAGCTCTAACAAAACTTTCATCCACTTGCAGGTTCACTTGGAGCACGAGAGAAGAAGGGAGAACTCAACATTGATGGCAACTCAAAGGTGCAACCAAGCAATGACGATTATTTTCTTTCTTACATGCTCTTTCTCCTTTTCAATCTTCAGTAGCGTAGAATATTCTTGGAGATTCATTTTTCCCGCTACTCCCATGAATTGTGTGGGACAATTGATTCTTTTTTACTCCAATGAATACAAAAAAATCATTTGTGAAATACTTGTTCAATTTTGTACCTTCTTTTCTTGCAAACAATGTATGGAACATTGTGAATGAATAACAAAATGAAAGTGCCTCTTTTACTTTTATGCACTATTAAATGTTGAAAATCATATAAGGCAATTGAAAACACATTGCACTTCTTAAAAACTAAAAAAATCAAATATTTGCAATGGTTAAAACATCTGCAGAAACAAACTAAAATTCTTCACCTTAAAATGAGCTTGCATAACTAGCTTTGTCAATTTGAGTTGTGCAAAAAATTGATAACACTTTTGGAAACCTCTACTAGATGCTTTCCTACTAAGCACTAGGCCAGTTGCCTTATGAATATCCATTGGGAATGGATTCAATTATTCCCTTCTGAAACTCAAAAGTTCTGAAAATAATATGAAACTTGCAACTCCAAACAACAACAAAATCAATAGCAAAACAACAAAACAAAAAACAAACAAGGCCCTGGCGGCCAGAAAGCAATGTGCAGAAGCACTTATTGAAAAGAAAATACTAAAAAGAAAATGCTCCAAGCACTTATTAGCAACAACTACTCTACTAAAGTATAGGAGAAGAATTTAGAAGCTCAGAAACAATGTTTCAAATGGATCCCATTGACAGGGATCAGAAGCACTTCACCAATTAGCCTCGAGAGCTAAAATGAATTACGCTTTCTACATTCTGATATAGCATATGGGCCTTCCTAAATTTCATATAATTTAGAATGTCTCCCTAGTTTATTCTTGTTCTCATCCCACTTGAGCACGAAGTCTCCAACAACAAATTCTTTGAACTTCTCTTTTGTTAAAAGAGCTCTTCATTTGAGCTCAATGAATTTCAAGCTTCCTCCATGCTTCTTTTGTGGTTTCTTTGAGCTCCATTTATTGTGCAAGTCTAACCTCCATGGGTTGTTCTTTTGTGGTGGATTTCGCTTGTCTATTACCCTATGGGTAATAATTTGATGAAGCGCTGAAAAATATGTTATTTCTTACAAACCAATCAAAAATATTTAAACCAATAAATTCTAGAGCATTATCAGAAATAATAGAATCTGGAACACCAAATCTAGACACTAGATCTTGATAAAAATTCAGAATAGAGGCTTCATTTTCCTCTTTTAGAGCAACAACTTTGGTTCACTTAGTGAAATAATTAGGGGTTGTCAAGATCCACTTGTGACAAGCACTCGAGGGTGGATTAATTGGCCCACTAAAGTCAAGCCCCCACTTAGCAAAGGGTTGCTCAACTTGAATAGGATTCAAAGGAAAAGCTCCAAGATTCTGCTTACCTATGAACAATGCAGATTTTCCACATTTCTTTGCCCAAGAAAAAGCATCCTTGAAATGTCTGGCTAGTAATAACCAACCCTCATTATTTTTAGGGTTGTTTTTCTTGCTACAAAGTGGCCTCCTGAGGGCCCATTGTGGAATTCCTTTAGCAACTTTTTAGTTTGGCTAGGCTTAATGCACCTTAGTAGCATACCCTAGAAATATTTCCTAAATAACACACCATAAAAAATGGCATAAGGAATGTCCTTCCATCTAAAATACCTTCTCTTTTCTCTATCAAGGCCTTTAGAGCATTCTCTGGTTTGCAAATAGTGGATCATTTTTTGTACCCAACTTGTACCAAGAATTGGTACAATAGTTTTCTCTTTATTACTCAATATTGTGGCAATATTTCCATCATCTTCAAGACTATTTTTTGTGTTTCCAGCAAGTTGTTCACAGAAACCTTTACCTCTAACTAGCTTCATAACTTTGATATCAACATTGAATTCCATTACTCTTGTTATCCATCCAACTCTCTAATCATTCATATCTTTATTCAACAAGAAATCTTTCACAGTAGGGTGAGCAACTAGCAAGTGAATTTCATTATTTGACAACATGTGTCTAAATTTTTTAAGACTTCTAACTATTGAAAACACATGTTTTTCCACAAAAGAGTATTTTACCTCATAGTCATTAGGCACTTTACTAAAAAAGGCTATGAGCTGCTCCAAGCCCTCATCATTTTGCTAGCATAACATGGTAGAAATAGTATCAACACCTCCAAACCTGCGTATAAGATAAAATATTTTTTATAATTTGGATTAATGAGGGTTGGAGCAATTGAAAGGGCATATTTTATTTGCTAGAAGCTCTATTTACCCTCCTTAGTCCAATCAATTGAAAGGCACATTCTTTTTCAACATTACTGTAAGGGGTTGTAGTAAGGCTGCAATATTTGGTACAAACCTCCTTATGAAATTAATTCTTCCAAGGAAGCTCTGCAAACCCTTTTTGTGTGCTAGCAATGGTAATTCTAGAATGGTTGAAACTCACTCTTGGTCAATAGAAATTCCATTTTTAGAGACAATATGTACTAGAAGTTTTCCTTCATGAATGAAAAATATGCATTTCTTCGGATTAAGAGAAACTCTGAACTCTCTGCATCTTTGGAAGATTTTTCTCAAATGTTCAAGGTGTTCATTAGTATTCTTAGAAAGTACTATAATATTATCTAAATACACAAGAACAATCCTATTCATAAGGCCATGAAAGGTCATGTCCATTTCCCTTTGGAATGTCACCCCAAAATTAGATAAGCCAAAAGGAATCTTCATGTAAGCCATAGTGTTAGGAATTTAGTTGTGAATGTTGTTTTATATTGATCATCTTCCCTAACCAAAATCTAATTGTAGCTAGAATACCCATCAAGCAAAGAGAATCTTTTAGAACCTAACACTACTTGCAAAATTTGCTCCATCAAAGGAAATCCTTGTTTAAATCTCTGAAATCAATGCACAATATGATTTCCCCATTTTTCTTCCTAACTGGGACTAAGTTGGGAACCCAAGAAGTGTGTTTAATAGGGAAGATTATGTTACTCTCAATCAACTTAAATTTAATTTAGCTTTCATCAAGTGTTCAATCTTAGGATTTAGGGTTTTTTGTTTTTTCTTAACAAGCTTTGCATTAGGTTCTAACTCTATGGTATGTTGAGCTAGTTCGGGATCAAACCACCTTAGATCTATTTATTCCCAAGAAAAAATATCATTGAACTCTTGGCATAAAAAAAAGAATGCTACTCTTCCTTAGTACACATTTTGCTCAGTTTCAGTTGTTTACCTATAAATATTTTTATAATCCTCATTATGTTCTTGTTTGAAATTCATTCCACACTTGTCTTTTCTTGCCTAATCATCAGAGTTGAAAAATGACTCTAATGTTACCAACCCCTTCGACAACTTATTTGTTTTCAGCTACACAACTTTTTCTCCATATTGTTGTTGCCACTTTGGCTGGTTCTCATCTACAAATTCAACTTCTGCTATCAAAAATCTATTCATCATTGTTAAATACCTGCCAACTCACATTGTTATCTAGCACTACAGGTCTAACAACTATTTTCACATATTGTTGTGTTTCTACATTATGGACCTCATTTGGAATATCAAATTGAGCACCTAAAATAGCAATTCTATTTGCATGTTTGTTTTGAGTTCTAGGCATAAAAAGTAAATTAAATGCACCAAAGTATTCAATTAGATCCCATACCCAATGGTTGTACCTCTTAAGAACATCATTTTTCACAACAGTTGAATTTTTGACTTGATTCACAACTAATTTAGAGTCACCATAAACTCATAAGAATGTAATACCTCTTTTCTGAGCCCATTCAAAGCCATGAATGAGGGCCTCATATTCAGTTGTGTTGTTTGTATAGCTGAAAGAGATTCTCAAGGATGAATAGTATTTGTCCCCCTCAGGTGACACTAACATTGCCCCTCCGCCAATACCTATTATGCACCTTGAACCATCGAAATATAGCTCCCAAAGCTAGTTTTCTTGTTACTTGGGATGCTCTTGGTCCTTGACCAAATTGGGAATTGTTGTATTGGGTTTGTGAATCACGTAGAACCCTAACCTAACTTCTTTAGTATGGCTGAATAGGTCAAGGTCTTGATTTTTAGCAGCCCATTCATCTAAGTCTTCTCCCCCATTGGATGAACTAGGACCAGAGGCTACAAATTTTCTTTCTATCCCATGAGTGGTTAAGAAGATGGCATTAATAGAGCTGATGGTGCATGGCTCAATGTGATCCTTGAATAATGGTTTGGACTCAATGGTCACCTTCATGCCATATTTGATTCTAAAGAAAATGTGAGACCAATTAGTTGATAAAAATCCTCCTAGTTTGGTAGTAAAATCTCTCGAAAAGCAGAGTGCAAAGTGGGGAGGCAACTCTATCACATGAACATCTTGGGAAACTACAAATTTGGGGCAAGCATGTAATGTGAGGGCCAATTTTTTAATGATTCCTATTGTTTGAACAACAGATCCATCTAATTGCACAACTCCCTTTGATACAGGTTCATAAGCTAAGCCTAATCTATTAGCTAAGCTTTTAGGCATGATTGAGCTGCTATCTCCCAATTCTATCATGTAGTTATGGACAAGTTTATCACCTATAATCATACTTAAATAGAATGGTGGGGGTATAACCTCTTGATTTTGTTGCCTAGCTTTGATCTTTGGGCTATTCGTAAGCACCATTCTACTCTTTTATGCATTCACAACATCTGAAGATGAAATTTCAGCTAACGAATTTTGAAAAAAATATTTCTAGCCTAGGATATGCAAGGCATTCATAATAGATAAGTTGACTGTAGATTTATTTAAATTCTCAACCACATTGAAAGAGAAAAGATTTACCTTTTGTTATCCCGAAGAATTAATAGTCTTGTTAGTTACCTTTTGTTGTTCTCTATGTAGAATATGCACATTTGGTTGAGTTGTAGGAATGTTTTTGGATGAAACAAAATAATTTTTGTCTCTCATAGCTTGTTGTTGTGAATTTACATCTTGTTGTTGCGAGCTTGCAACTTGCTATTCCACTTCAACCACTCTTTGTTTTGACATTGTGTTTACAACAATGAATGAACCTTGTTGGTTTTGGCTCTAGATATGATTAACCTCGCAATATTTCATACTTTTCTAGTTTACCAAAGCAATTTCATAATTTCTTTGCTATTCCACATTCTCATTTGGAAAACTTTCAGGACCAACATACTGATTTTGTGCCATTAGAGCTTGAATCTCAATTCTATCCATACAATAAAATTGGTTGTGTGGTTGATTGCACAGATAACACCAATCATGCTCTTGAGCCAAATTATTTTATGATACTAGCTCTCTTGAAGGGCTAGCTACATTGGGATCAAAAGGCTGAAAAGGTTTGGGGTTAAAATGCCTTCTTTGTCCTTGAAAATCATTCAGAAATGGTGGCCTATTTTGTTGGTTCTGCTGAAAAGAAGCTTGGTTAGGTCCATTTTCTTTACCAAATTGCATCATGAGACTCATGAACTCATTGCTAAATGTCTTACCAAATTTTTTCAGCATGCTTTTGATCTCTTGGATCTCTTTGGTTTGGTCTATAAGGGCATTTTATTGAACAACAACTTTATAACCTATTGCTAGGACTAGTGGGACAATAGCAATAGGAGACAAAATAATAGGGATAGGTGGTTGAATCTCTAGAAAAATCAGTTTGGGTGGTCTAGTTGCTGTAGATTCTCAGCTTGAATAAGACAATTTTTAGCCTTTAGAGCAATGCCATAGGTATTTGGCAATGTAAAACACCCCATAGATTATATCATAACTAATATCTCAACATTCAAGGCTTTTGAGAAAAATAGAAAGGCATGTCCAGGTGTGGGTTTGTGACAATTACAGGTATCCTATCCCAGGTTCTTTAAAACCTAAAATTGAAGTTAGCCATATGCTTGTGGGGAGCATGCTTGATGGTGCTTAGTTGCTCAAGTAATGACAGGTGGTCTAACTTGTCTACGAACTATCGGTGAAGCCCATCGCCAAGTTGGTCCCATGTTGCCATGGAATTGGTTGGGAGTCCTTCGAACCACTAAAGGGCCTTCCCCTTCAATGAAGCAACCATCAATCTTATAGTTGCATTTTCCTCTGTTATGTTGTGCACCGAACATAATGTTTCTATGTCCTAGATGTGTTTAATAGAGGTAGCCTAGTCCTCACCAGTGAATTAAGGAAATCCTTTGAGTGTTGCTACTGGTATGTCATCGTGTTGAGCCAACAATAATGGGCTACCCCCATTGAACAACACAAAAGAAAATTTTCTTGCCATAGGTGATGCTTGAGAGATTGGGGTCAGATTCCTCTTTATGGAGACAATGGAAGTGATCTCTACTGGTGTGGACATTGTTCTTCTCATAGAATCAAATGTTCTTCTAGGTGTTTTTCCTCTCCTTCTTGGCAGAGAGAGCTGCAAATAATCAAAAGGTGCTAGACTAAATTTGGTCTGGATCCTTCTCATAAGCTATTTGCACCAAATGTGTAAGGAAACTAGGATTAGGAGTCACCAGGTATATTTTTAGACCTCTATAGGTAGAAAATTGTTGTTGCATATACCGAAAAACAATTTACAACTAAGAAAAAATGACTCTAAAGACAAAACTCTAGAGTCCCATCGGGTGTGCCAAAAACTATTGGCAACCAGGATTGTGCCCTTAGTCAAGCTAGGCTTGGATATCATGTTGTAACATGGAAATGCTCCCTAATTTGTCGGTTAATCAATTGGTGGGAGTGAATCTTTAGAGTGGGCTAGTTCCCTCTAGCTAATCACCTAATGTATGATTTTTCTGAGGAAAAGGGGCAGAAAGAAAGTTGAAAATGAAACCTACAGCTATAGATGATCAACTAGATATTTAGAGATTCTGACAGAACTTAACTCACAAAAATCTCTTTTGAAACATTAGCTCTCACAATCCACCTCAAGACATTTATCTCAATAGTGTTTTGCATAAAGACTCGAGAACAATTGAATACAATATGCAACCTGAACTATCTGCAATTCTTTCCTACAACCTACAATAATAAGACAATGGAAGAATTCACCACTTTGAATCACAAACAATCATCAAATTATCACTATAAAAACACATGTGACAAGAAGAAGGGAAAGGAAAACTCTCCCGCTTATATTGAAATTGAAGGAGTAAGACATCAAAATCTGATTCAAAAATATACAAGACTCTATACATTGCATATGAGAGCAAGAAACAAAATTTTGAACCCTAAGAAATTTGAATTTCTCAAACTATATAGCCTCCAAGTGACATCCATGATGAAAATAGAAAAATCAGGCCCACTACCTATCCAAAAAGCAAGTCATTCTGCATTTTTGAGCTCAAGCAAAAGCCTAGAAAATAGTGCCAAAAATCTTCCAAAAATTGCCTCAAAAAGATAGAAAATTTCCATCTCCAAAGGGTTCATCCAAAAAGTCCTCCAAATCAGGTGAAAGCAGCTAAAAACTAAAAACATAAACTTTAGTTTGTCATCCTCTTTCCCAATCCGCCCAAGAACTCAACTCAAAATGGAAAGTTTTTTAGTCAACTCAAAGTGCACCATCTAACTACATTTAAAAATTAACAAATGCAAAGGTAATTTATAGAAGCATTACCATTAGTGTTGTTTTACAATCATATGCAGCTTCTAAATTACAATAGAGAAAGCTAGATTGCATTTGATTTTTACAATTCACATCTAGATACTCGGATTTTTCCTTTTCTATCTCTAAATATTTTGATTTTTGCATTAAATTTTGAAAAAATAAATACATTATACAAGACTCTATACATTTGATTTCTCTACAAAAAATCATAAAATAAATAAGCCTCCATCATCTATAATAACTTAAACTTCAATCGGGTCCTAAACTGCATAGGGCTTAGGCAACAATCAAAAAGGCCTAGAGTCACTTTTGATTTTACAAGGCAAGGTGCATGAGATGTTTCTAATGCATTGCAAAGGAATCTTACCCTAATGTGCTAGGCACAATGTGAATGGTTTTTTAATTTTATTTTATTTAAAAATCACAAAAAAAATTCCAAAGGCATTCGACCTAGGCAACAAGGCATTAATAAAGTGTTTGAAAAACAAAAGAATGTGATAAAAATCACATTCGATTTAGGGCATGGGGAAAATCCTAGCCATGAAACCACCTCCAAACACATCTTTCACCATCTTTTTGCATCGGCCATATTGAGGAAAATGGGGCTTTGTTGGGCGTCGTCATGAAAGTTACATTTTGGAGGTTGGGGTCGCCATTCAAGCTTGATTCTTTTAATTCTTTGGCACATTCTCTTCTATGTTTGATGGTAAGTTCTTCTCCTCTGTATTTTGATGCATTTTTACTCTATTTTATGAAGAACAAAGGGCCTAAAGGCTGAAGCTGTGACTGGTTTTTTTTTTACTTTTGTGTTTTGTTGTGTGTCGACTCCTCTTTGCTATTCTTCATAGTTGCCAATGGAAGGTTTGTTCAAGCTATTGGAAGCTCTAGCTGCGAGATTTTTTGAGATCCTCCATAGAAACATCAAAGTTAAGTTCCACTTCTTCATTCTTGAAGGTATTTCCATCTTAAATAAAGCTTTGTTCAAGATTTTCTTTACAAAAATGATGTTGCACTATGTATATGTGAGCTCAGCCATTATGCTAGCCGCGGCTGTCACTGTGTGTTCTCCTTCTTTTCTGTAGAACAAAATATTATGTGTTCAACCCATGATATGCAAATGATATCATTATTAAATGAAATAATTTTTGAATGAAAGTTCTCCATTATATGGTTTTCCAAAACCCCTCATGGTCGTGGCTTGTAGCTTTGGTTTCTTCATTTTCTGGGAACTCCATTGTTTCTATGAGCTTGAACCATTGTTATTTCTCCTGTACTTCCATCTTGGTGAGAAAACCTTAAGTGGGTATTTGTTTATTGAAGAGGGAAACTCTCTCAGGCCATGGCCATGAGAGCATGATCTAGGGTTTTTATGCATTCTTCATTAACCTCAAATTATTCTTTTATTTATGCATTTGAAAACTCATAGCACTACCCATGAAAATTTCAATTGAAACACATGATAGAATCACTGCTCTTATCTCCATTTGATGCAAAAAAAATCTTATTTCCTTTGTTCACACGAGTGCATCTTGTGTTATGGAAAGCTTGATATCACTATTTATTTTTCTTCAAAACCCTAGTTTATTTGAGAAATGGCTCATTGTCTTGGAAAGCAACAAATACTTTCAGTTTTGTGTACATGTCACTATATCTTGCTTATTCACCTTCACATTGCAAACTTTACTTCACTCATAAATTTTACTTAATGGTGCAAGTTGATATGTTACTCAAGTGACATCTTATATTCTCTCTAATGAAATTCAACTTTATTTGATGCTTTTTCTAGTTTCTTATCAAACAAAAATTATTTTCCATACCTTCCTACACCTTCTCATGCACTGTGTAACATGGCCATCATGTTGTTGCACACACTTTCTTACACAGGAAACCTTCTTTCATTTCTTCAAATGAATTGTAAATGAATGATTCGATTTACTTGTTTTGCAAAGCTACACTCGGTCATCATGGCACACCTGTAGGTTACTTTGTTGTCCACTATTACACATTTTATGCATTTGAATGATTTAGAAAAAAACACATCTATTCTCACTTCCACCACAATTTTATACTTAATTGAGAACATAGAATCATGCAATAAGATTCCTCCTCACATTCATGGTATAAAAGTATTGAAACAGCTTAAGCTCTACGAATTACCTTCATGAATAATGTTACATTTCACATTTTTTTCACTCCAACACTTGATGAATTGTACCTAGAGTCAACCATGCCTCTTTTTCATTCATTCTTTGCTTTAAGAAGCTCACTTGCAGCCACTTGTAGACTCACAGTTTCTTGATGAAACCAAAACTTTCTTTGGCACTCTTCATGCATTTTTGGTTTCCTTGGGCAGCAACAGTTGATGTAGGAGTATTCTTTGCATGGAATATTTTGAAATATAAGCAATTTTTGTTGATGCTTAGAAGCCTCTCCATTTGCTTCAGTTGTTATTACTTGATTTTTAAACAAGGCATTATGTATGCATGTTCACTATCACATTTCATGATGATGCACTTGATGGTGATTCACTTGAGAAATTGATCCTCTATGATTTTCAATTCATTGCACTATCATACTTGATTGTACTAGATGATCACTTGCTTGAGCTTTCATGGCACTTAGCTTCAATCTTTCAGATGCATATCTCCTTGAGAAAAATTGAATTGCTTCTTTTCTAAAACCCCTATTTTGAATGTTGAGGGGCAACATGTTTAGTCTTAACCCTTGAGGGAGCCCGTTTTATACCGCATGCTTTATGATATTCAAAGCAAATCAGCAACATGGTTTTTCCTATACCTACACAAGAAAAAAACAATGTTAGATTAAAACAATAAATTTAGAAGTTTCTCATGATTTTTTCTCCTTGGTATTCTCTTGCACTTCTCTTTTTCTTGCTCAATTGATTCAATGCATCGTAGACAATATTCTACATTATTGTTGATGGATCATGTAGGAATGTTCATAGTCTTAGCTCTAACAAAAATTTCATCCACTTGCAGGTTCACTTGGAGCATGAGAGCAGAAGGGAGAGCTCAACACTGATGGAAACTCAAAGGCACAACCAAGCAATGATGATTATGTTCTTTCTTACATTCTCTTTCTCCTTTTCAATATTCAGTAGCATAGAATATTCTTTGTGATTCATTGTTCTAGCTACTCCAATAGCTTGTGTGGGACAATTGATTCTCTTTTTACTCCAATGAATACAAAAACAACATTTGTGAAATACTTGTTCAATTTTGTACTTTCTTTTCTTGCAAAGAATGTATGGAACATTGTGAATGAATAACAAAATGAAAGCACCTCTTTTAATTTTATGCACTATTAAATTTTGCAAATCATATAAGGCAACTGAAAACACATTACACTTCTTAAGAACTCAAAATCTCAAATATTAGCAATGGTTAAAACATCTGCAAATGCAAACTAAAATTCTTCACCCTAAAATGAACTTGCATTACCAGCTCTATCAATTTGAGTTGTGTGAAAAATTAATAACAGTTATGAAACTTGCAACCCAAATTCTATTCTCAACTTTGAGAGTGTCTTTTTGATTAGAGAATGCATATTTTTTATTTTTAATAAATTGTTTACAAAATTTATCTACTTTTTCACATAGGACTCTCATGTCTTAACCCAACTAATTCTCTTTTCTACACTAACGTCAAGCATATTGCCTTCTTTTCATCCATTTGCAATTGTATTTGTTTCAGGGAATTCTTATGTTCAAGAATCTTTGAATTTACTTGTTCACTCCACCCATAGCATCATCTCTCACTTTCTTTGCTTGCAAAAATTCTTGTGCAATACAAAACCTCTCCAGTTTTTCCACTTGTGTATTGTCATTTTCCCATTACATATACTACACATGTACCTTCCTCGGCTTCTTAAGAGAATGAAGGATCTCTTCAATCCATACATTATTTATCTCACTCACTCTTCTTTGCTTCTTTTTAATTTTTTTCCAAGAAGATTCCTTTTTCATTCCATGCATTATACTCCTTGTTTCCTTCGGTTCTACACTAGAATTTTCCCATTTCACATACTGCACATGCTCCTTCGTCAACTTCTCAAGAGCAAGAACAATATCTTCAATCAATACATTATCTATCTCATTCACTTTCGTCATTCCTTTTCAAGTGTTCATTAAGAGACACTGGATATAAATAGAAGTTTGATAGTGGTATGTGGTATCCTTCTTTTCTATCTTCTCTTCCCTTATTTATTATTGCAAGTTATGGCCTTTGTCATATTCTAGGAGAGATGATTTTTTCATATATCTGAATGAACATTTAGTGCTTCACAATTCTAGCAAAATGGTAGATATAATTGTTGATATATATATATATATATATATATATATATATATATATATTACTAGTGTTAGCGATAGGTTAAATTGGAAATTAAATTCATATTGTACTATTTAATATGTTTGTTTATTGTTTGTACAAGCTGCCATGTTGGAGTCACCACTACATATAATCCTATAGATATTGATAAATTTGAAATAAAATGAATTCTTTGTAGCACCAAATGTCTTTAATTTTCCAATTAAATTTATCACTAACACTTATCTTCCTTCCAAGTGATTGATATATTTGAGGAAACAAGATTGAATAAGACAAGGGCATGTGGATTGAGAAGGATTCTTTAGGAGACATGAAGCTTCTACACTAAATATAGGTGATTCTAGCTATCATAGCTTGAATTGCAAATGTACTGGATCCAATTAAATTTCCAAAATTTATTTTACATATAGAAGTTATAATTTATTTATAGATGAGATGCTTATTATGGAAAATGCAAAAAAATTGAATTTTAATTTAAATAAAATAAATTTTACATTATTGTGTTCCTATTATATCCCAAAATTCTATATGAAGGATGTTTCCTCCTTGAACTGTGAGTGTTACATGGGAAATGCTCAAAACAATAGTGAACGATGATATTGTATCCTTTTAATTATCCTCCTCATAATTGATTTGTGTTAATTTTAGGATGATTTCTCCAACACTACATATGTATGATCTATCTCCCAAAATAGATCAGGAACCTTTGGATCCTTGGTAATTAGATTAGATATATTTTCAAAAGAACATAATATATATCATTTTACATTAACAACAATTATCCATTTAAATTATTTACCTTTGTTTAGTTGTGAAGCATCTTTGCATAGTTGGGTTTCATAAGGTTGTGATTAAGGAACATTATTAATGAGATTGCATTTACTCTATATAATATATTGTACAAAATGCCACAGTGAGACCATAATAACACACAAATGACCATTGGGCTTCCCAAATTTTTTGTATTGGAATTTTTGTTGAATAAACACAATGCAAAAGTTATGTAAACACAATTTTTTTTGCAATGTAGAAGCCTCTTTACAAATATGAGTATTCCTTGTTGCCCACTTTGAATCTTTAGAAACACAATGTGTTGTCAACTGTACAACCACTTATGCCATGTTCCCCCTACACTGTCAAGTCCGTACTATGAAGTAAAATATGTATTGATAGTTCATAGAGTCTTCCTTTAATGAGAAATGTGCTCTTTGAGAAAATATAACCCCATCTATACATTTGTATATATGCATTTCATGACAAAGCTTGGGTATAAGTAAAGGTAGGCTCCAAAAAGCATTGTGTTTGTATTCTCTCCCCATCGTATGTAGCTAATCTACTAAAAAAAACACCATGAATAGGAATGTAACATACAAAAAATATACATAACATGATGAGATGATGTAGTGGGAGGTCCACCAGACGAGGGATAAAAGTGATGAAACTAGTAGATGGGAGCAAATGTTACGATGATGGAAGACAACCCCTAATGGCACTTTCAACTCGTTTTTCTTGCTACTTCAAATTCATTGGCATGGTGGCATGCACAAGAAGCTATCCGTGCAACATAGGTGGGAAGGTTGATGTGACCAAGGCATGCTTTTAAAATTGTAGCAAGTATTGTTATTAGCAAACACTCTGTGTTGTGGGTTTTCTCATTCTGCAAGTTAATTGTTAAAGGTTGTAGAGTAGGGGGAAAAGTTGTAGGTGGGAGAGATGAAAAACTAATTGAATTGAGGTGAGGGTTTTGTAATCAATTGGGTTATTACCTGTGAAGGGTTTTAAAACATTATATAGATTGTAGATTTCATAAAACTAGTGTTTTACAATCTGAAATTTTACAAAACAATATGAATGTCTTAAAAATATTTTGTTATTTGGACATTAAGAATGTGATGAAAGGCACCATTTTATAAACACCTAGTGTTTTCCAACAACCATTGACATTTTGTATGATTGCAGCTTGGAAAACAAAATGGAAGGTGAGTACATGATTTATGAAATATCCAACCCACACAATGTTGTAAAACCCTCTACATACATAGCTAATCTCTTGACAAAACACACCTATGTACATATAAAAATATAGTATGATTGGAGGTTGTAAAACACTATGGGAGGAGACTACATGATTTATGAAACCTCCATTGCTCGCAATGTTGTAAGACCCTCTACACATTGAAGCCAAATGAAAACCCCTCAAAACTTGTAAATAAAAACACATATTCGCAACCAAATTGAGGTGAGGGGTTTCTAAACGATTTGGTTGTTACTTCTAATGGGTTTTAAAGTATTATGTGGGTTGAAGGTATTGTAAAACCCAATGTTTTGTAACCTAGAATTTTATAAAACGGTCTAAATTTCTTGAAAATCTTTTGCTATTTATATTGTAGGAATGCAATGAAAAGAATTGTTTTGTAAACACCTAGTTTTTCCAACAACTATTAACACTTTGTGTTTCACCACTATCAATAAGTTTATTTATTATTTCCAATGATGGAAAGAAATTTGTTTTATTTCTATTTGTAATGAACACCTACATATATGGGCAAAAAAACCACAAGTACTTAGGTATGTTGTGATGCAGGTTACAATTTGATAAATTCCCAGAGATGGTATGATTGTAATCAAAACCTTTAGTTATTTAGATAGTTTAAATGCAATGAAAGACACCTTCAAAATTTATAAGAACTCTTACATAGACTAAAAATGATATTCTAATTTCCTCATTTGATGGTAAACCCATATCAAAAGAAATATTTTGGGGAAAATTTTGGAAAACCAAATGTATATATAAGATTTTTTGAGAAAATCGAGGAAATTTTGGATTTAAAAATAACGTAAAAAATTGTTGAAGAAGAGATAGTTTTTTTTTTTAAATTGAAAGGAATTTCCATATTATAGAGATATAGAGAGAAAACAAAATAAAGAGGTTACCTAATTTATTGTAGAAAATAGATTTTTGTACTTTATATTCATATCGTTGATTACGTTGCATTGCACATCTTTCAAACTAAAAGGATTACTTCACATTCCATAACTAATAACTAGATGTTGATAGATGACAAAATTTAAACTACAATATAGTTTTTAACAAAGTCAACCTAAGTAGTTATGTAGTTACTTCACATTGCATAATTAATAACTAGGAGGAGCTGCCAATTGTATTTTCATTTCATGGCATTCCATGAGACCACATTTATTTGAAGCATTTTTTCAAATAGTTCACTGCCTTTTCTATGCTACCATAGTTTTCATATATGTCTGCCAAAGAATTTTAACAAACAGTTCACTACCTTGCTACTATGGCTAAAAGCCTAAAATAGGTGCTTTTGAACAAGCTATGGATGCTTGGAAAAAATATTTCAAAGTATAATAGTAAGAAAATTTTTTGACAAGTGATTGGATTAAACTGTGGTCTTAAAATACTCTTGAATTGAGCTTAATTTATTCTTTAGAAATGGCTTCCTCAGTTCATCCTAAAGTGTCAATCCAGGAATGTAGGCTTTTGAACCATGTTATGGAAATATGCCAAAGGGCTGCAACTAATAAACCAAGGGTTGATGAATGCACACTAAAATAACCTATAACAAGGTAAAAGTATGAATTATTGACTTCCTGTCATAGATGTGATAGGAACCTAAAAAAGAGTAATTCTACAATAGAAGACAGGTTACTAGTATACTGCATGACAAAAAATGCCTAATGAGAATGAATTAAACAGAGTTTTCCTTGCAACTGACAAAAATATAACCTTTATAAATTAAGCTATCAAATTCCAATATATTTCTATTCCTAATTAATCATGTAATCTGCCACTCCTAGCTAATTGATTATATAAGCTAACAGATATTAAAAAATTTGGAAAAGCTATTCAAAGAGATTATGGAGATAAATTAGTAAATATCAGAGCTGAATAGATAAAAAAACTTAATAAATAACAAAGAGCTTAATAGATAATTGACAAAAAATGAAATAACCATGAAATAATGTAACGTTACCATACACAAAAAATGTAAAGATCACCAACAATCGAGGAAGTGGGCCTTGCCTTCTCCAGCTATTAGGTGATTAGAAACTTACAATCACATAATCTACTTCATGCTATTCATTTGATAGTAATAAAATGAAGTGATTAACATATATAAGTAGTCTCTTATCAATTATTTATGTTTATGTTCAACATACATGCATATTTATATAGATCAACTATACTTCTAGTAGGTAACAAAGTTTGTTTGTTTGTCCGGCCTATCAGCCACTCACAAACATAAATTGATAAAGTGACAAAGTATCTAAAAAAAACTATCATTTTTCTTAACAAAGTATTACTAAGTCCATGCAACCAATTCCACAAGGTTCCCATGCTTGTAACAACTTCTATCTTCTTCTAGCTATCTCCTGCCATTTAGACATAAAACAATTAGAATTTATCATGATTTTTGGCAATTTACTAATCCTAATCTCTTTTCCACATTTTATTAAATATTTAGGGCCCTTTAGTAAATGGTAACAGGAATATGGACAGAAACAAAGGTAAAAAGGAAAATATATGGTGAACATAATAGAACATTCTACACTCATCATCCCCCCTAGCTAGACAATTTGCATATCCTCATGCAAAGATTACAAACCAGGTAGAGTGGCGAGTTTCTACAGAGTGCTCTTCATTTCCTTGATCCACTATTTTTTCATTTCCCAGACCTTCTCCTTATGTTCTTGGATGGATATCTGAGAAAATTTCATATTGTCAAGCTCAGCCTTGAGTTCACTTATCTCTTTTTCTTGTGAATCAATAGCGGAATGGGTCTCTTGCAACAACTCATGTAAGGTCTAATTTTTTGTCTGTACCTTAGCCAATTCAGCTTTTAGATCCTGAAGTTCTCCTTCCTCAACTTCCTCGTTGGATTCAGGGTTCTTAGTCTAAAGTCTTGCATTCACATCATCAATCAATTCATCTATCTTCTTATCCCCATGTGGGTCAAAAGAAAATAGTGTATCATGTTTTGGCTTCTCTTGTTCGGTTTTATGGATAATTCCTTATACCCTAATCTATGTTTGAGGATTATTATCAACATTGTCCATTGGTTCCTCTGGAATATGTGCTTCTATCTCTGAAGTTTTTTTGGTTTCATGTTCTTGATTCATTTCTGGTGCTGTCATAACCCTAGCATCCTCTATTTGGTCCTGTTAATTTTTTATTGGCTCATTTTCTGGGTCAGCACTAGGTGAATCTTCTCAAGACTCACTAGCTTCTTGCCTGGATTCTTGTTCTTTTTCCTTTCGGCATTTTTCCCTACTAAACTCCTTGTGGAATTTTTCGTCATTTCCTCGTTACTTCATACAAGACTTCTATTTCCATAGAACTCAACACACTACCAGCTACCTGGGCTACGTTATCTAATTTGGTTGAAACATCCAATTTTTGTTTTCCCTTCTTGTCACCAAATTGACCAGTGGGTGGTAGTTCTAAGGATTTCTTTTTCTCATGGTCCTTCTCATTTGGAGGTGAGGGTTTTGGCTTGTTAGATTTTGATGCATCTTGCCTTGTGGTACTCTGGGTCATTCTACTTCTAGGTTTTTGGGTTTGTACAGAGGATTCACCAGGGATCCCCTTGTTTTTATTTTTACTAGATGACCTAGGTGACTTGTTAGAACCAGATTCCTCACTTACAAAATTATCTTCAGAGGAATCCTAGGTGGAAGATTCCTCTTCCTCAGAGGGTCCAGTATCCTCATCATCCTGAGATTGGACAAATGAGTCCCAATTACCGGGAGGAGACAATAACTTCAATTCTTAGACTACCAACAATTTTATCAAACCATGGTGGGATAAACAATTGGGTTTACAGCTTCTCACCATTTTAGACATTCATTGCAGGGCACAATATAAAAAATATGGAATATTAATCAACAATCTTTGCTACAAATGTAACATTAATTTAAAATTTTGGGAAAAAACATACTGAAACATTCCTTCATAGGTAATATAAGGGATAATGTACTTTAAAACTTCCTTCCAATGCCCTGGAAAAGATTGCAATTTGGTGCCCTACCCCACAACCATTTCCACAAATTCGCCCCTCTTCAAGAATTTCTTTCGCGTTGGTTGTAACTCTATATACTGCTTGGATTTCTTAGGAAAATATTTATCTCCTTTCATTGGGAGTCCAAAAACTTCAGCAATGGTTTCCATGGTAACTGTAATATCCAGCCCTCAAGTAGTAGCCTTCTGGTTATGAAAGTTAAGGGCAAATTTTAGTGCAACTCTCTCATCAAACCCTCTCAACGGTTCGAAATAAACATCCTAATGGGCCTTCTAAAATTTTGTGTATGCTTCAACATGCATTTTTAAATTTTGTAGAGTGATGGGGTCATGACATGGGTGGTGACCTCTTGCCATATTCAAAAACTTACTGTGAAAAGTCTTGTTGGAGCTCAACAACAGTGATGTAGACAAGTAGAATGCAAAAGTCAATTTAACAGTAATAATGCAACTTGAGGAAATTAATGTTTTGATCAAGGAAATATTAATAGGGAATGATGGCACAGTGTAATAATGAATAGTTAATGTTAATAATATCAGTGACATCATGGAAAAATATGATTACGATGACAACTCCTCCCCCCAACTGATTGGGTGAACCATCTATAGGGCAACACACCATTTGTGAAAAGGTAACACTAAATATAAAATAAAACAAGAAAAATAAATTAAGAGTTACCAAATTACCAATTACCACAATGGAAATGTGACATGATGAGTGCAGGCCGGAAGCAGTCACATTGCACATGTTGTTAAATGATGAAGCAGGAGATGCTGGTGAGGACGAGATCTAAAGTGGTAATAAAGGTGATGGAATGGGTTGATCGTACAACACAGATGACAACCACTAAGAGAAAATCATCTAAAAGGGACAGCTAGGTAGAAATAATGGAAAGAGATGTGGTAGTATGGAGGATGGAGGCTTCTAAGTGGTTGAAAAGGAGATGACGGCAGTAGGACGGGTAAGTAGAGCATCTACCGGTGGAAGAAGATGACCAATGAAGGTCAGCCATCATATGTGAGGAAAAATTATTGAAACCAACAAGGATATGAGAATGGACCATGGAACTAGCTACTGGAAATAAAAGATGAGAAGGCCTCTAGCAAGGAAAAGACAGGAACTCGAGCAAGAAGACACACTCAACAGTGCCTATCACCAAAAATGATAGGAAGGAAAGCACAATCTGGATAATGGTTGTTGGTTGTAAGCCACAAACAACCATTATAGTGTGAAGGGTGAAAGCTAGAATGGAGTTGTGTGGAAATTGGTCAAGAATGATAAAATGATATGGATGGGGATGGGTCAGAAAAATGAGTGAACACAAGCACCGACAACTCAAAGAAAGATAGTTCCTAGAGGAAAACTGACATGAGGTTTTTTTAATTTATTTATTTTAATGACAATAGATCATCGGTTGCCCGATTTTCAATCTACCATTGCTTAGTGGCACCAAAAAATTGGTTTTCACCACTAAGTTTATTCAATGGGTAATGCCCACTAGAAATTGGCTTTCAAACATTAACCAGTCAATAACGCCCAAAAGGGTTTTCATTGTTGGATCTTTTATTTCATTTTTTTTTTTACTTTAGTGGTCAATTTCAAAGGAGACCAAAAGGAACAATAGTGAGTTCCTATGCCACCTCTAAAAAGAAAGCTTCTTGTGAAAGAGGCTTCTTGTATAGTTTGAGGTAGTGACCATTGAAAAAGAGAGTCCTTATTTTGGAGTCCACTGTATAGAGACGAACAACACCATTATCATATATCTGCCAATCTCGTAATGTCCTAGCCATCATGTTTGAAACTTTCCTTTGAAGTCTTGGAAGTAGGAGTCGTGTAAGAGTGCCCAATCACTAGGCTAGAAGGATGATTAGTGAATGTGATGATAATGCCACAGAGCCTATTGTTGTTGAACATCCTCGGTGTGGAAAAGTGCTTCCTGGCACATTTCATCTAAGTGTAGTTGATCATTGCACACTTTTTGAGCATCTAAAAGAGAAATACTCAATTGAAGTGCAGTGTGAAGGGTCTTAATCTGAAACTTAATGGGAAGCACTTCCTTCTTACCATAGATGAATTCTTAAGGGGTCAGACCAGTGGTGATCTTCCACATTGTGTGATAGGCCCACATAGCTTTAGGGAGTCATGTAGCCCAATTTCGCTTATGAAGAGCAATTTTCTTAGTAAGAATATTCTCAATCTCTCTATTGGTGACCTCCACCTGTCCGTTGGCTTAAGGATGATAAGGTGTAGACTTGTAATGGTGGATTTCATACTCATTAACCAAGGCAGAAATGAGCTCAAACATGAATTATGGTCCTTGATCTATGGTTATCTCTTGTGGCATACCAAACCTTATGAAAATATCAGAGTACAAGAAATTTACTACTTTTGTATCTCTTGCATGCTTCAGAGTTGCCACTTCAAACCACTTGGTTACATAATCAGTACATACAAGGATGTATTCCTTATTTCTTGATGGTCGGTTGATTGGGACCACAAAATAAAGGCCCCACTTCTTGAATGGTTCTATGGATAACTGTGGATGTAAGGGAATCTCATTAAAGCATGTGGGGTAGCCCATCCATTGACATTTGTCACAATGATGAACATAGAGTTTACAATCCTTGTGGATTGTAGGCCAATAGTAACCTACAGTAAGAATCTTGTGAGTTTTCCTCTAAGCAGCAAAGTGTCCTCCACATGGTTTTGTATGGCATGCACGAAGTATATCGAAGACATCATATTCGGGTACACAACACTAGATGACATTATCAATGCTAGTGCGGAAGAATAATCCGTTGATCCATGTGTATTGTCCACTGAGTCCAGCCAACTTCCATCGTTCGATCATAGAGAAATGTGGTGGGACCCTACATGTAACCAGATAGTTTGCAATATCAGAGAACCAGGGGCTCTTTGTTGATATAGCAAAGAGGTGATCATTTGGAAAGGCATCATCAATTGGAGTAGGTTCATTGTCTAGCTGTTGTAATTTGGACAAAAAATTTGCAACCACATTTTCTTGACCAGGCTTATCAATTATAGTTATATCAAATTCCTAGAGTAAAAGCAACCATCTAATAACCCTACCAGTTATAATAGGTTTATTCATTAAAAAATGAATTATCAAATGATTTGTGTGGAAAAATACTTTATACCCAGTAATATAATAATGAAACTTATTAATTGCATACACAATAGCTAAAAACTCTTTTTTAGTTACCGTGTAATTTACCTTGGCCCCTGTGAAGTTCTTGCTAATGTAGTAGATGGAATAGAAGAGATTATCCTCTTTTTGTCCAAGCACAACTCCCATCAAACAATTTGAGGCATCAATGTGAATATGAAATGGTAGTTCCCAGTTTGAACCTCTAAGGACTAGTGTGGTTACAAGTTTTGTCTTGATGGCCTCAAAGGCTTCTTGAAACTCAAGTGTCCAAGAGAATGCAATGTCTTTAGATAATAAGTCAAACAAGGGAGAGGCAATCTTGCTTAAATTTTGGATAAATCTTCGGTAATATCCTGCATGATCAAGAAAACTATGAACATATTTTTGGCTAGAAGGTGTAGGCAAGTTTTGAATAATTTGGATCTTTTTAGGATCCACTTGGATACCTTTAGAGGAGATGTAATGGCCAAACACTATCCCTTTAGTCATAATCATATGTGTAAGAACTTATGAAAAGAAATAATAGGATCAAGAGATCAAAGATACCACAAGAGAGAGAGAGAGAGAGAGAGAGAGAGAGAGAGAGAGAGAGAGAGAGAAGATGAGAGAATATGATGACTATATTCTCAATTTACATGAAGATTTTCTATTACAAGTATGTACAAGGAGTGCTTATAAAGGAAAGATAGGACACAATTAAGGGCCATGAATGAGACAAGTTTCCCAATCATGTGCAAGGTAGGTAGAAAGAAATAATAGATAATTCCATGAAAGGTGGATCACCCACCTAAAGTGGAATTATCATGCCATGAAAAGTGGAGATAAAAAGGTGATAACTAGATCACACCACAAAGAGTGCAATTTCTCCTACACACACTTCCCTAAGTGTCCAACTCATATCTCTCAATGTATGCACAAACCTAGATGCAAGATGCAAATAACTAGATGTCATAAGTGCTGACTACAATGATATGCATTCCCTAAGTAAGCTTAAGTAAAGTGTAATAAGTAAAATACTTATTTACTCTAACAACCCCCCTTAAGTGCAACTGAGGGAATGAAGACTCAAGCTAACCATGCAAGATAAGATGCAAGATAGGTCCTAACAACTGAGCCATGTTAGGAACCCATGTACAAATGCAATGGAAACTCTCATAAGTGAGGAAAGGGAGAAACCTCATGGGAAGAACTCCCCCTCAAAAGAGAGAAGAAAACAAATGAATGTACAAGTGGAGAAGGAAAAAAACCCAAGATGAGGAAAATGTCCCCCCATGAAAGAGAAGAATAAGAGAGACAAGGTATCCCCCCTCAATGTTGAGTCTCCTGCAATGATGGTAGAAGCTCGAGAAGGAATGAAGAAGCTTCTCCAAAAGCATCAAACAATGTTCCTCCCATTAGGAAGAAACAATACCAAAGGTGCATGAATGAAGTCTCCCCATTCCACAAGTGAAGAAGGAAGAACCCTCAAAATGTAAGGATTCTTTGAAATCTACTCAAATTTCCCTGTGTTGATGCTAAAAGATGCGTTTCCCAAACCATGTGAAGCTGCAATGGCAAGTGAAAAGTTTATAGTGTAGTCATTTCCTATAACCTGTGAGAAACCCTTTGCAACAACACTCCCATCTGTTGAAAAATACAACTCAAGATCTAGAAAGGATGAAGGTAGAACATACTCCAAAGACGCATGTGTCTCCTTGGAAGAGAAAGTGGCCTCCTCCAACTATTGTACATATGCATCCACAATCACATCAACCTCGAAATACTGATCATGTAGAGGACGGTCAGACTTTTCCCTCACAACAACTGAAGAAGAATCACCTTCATCAAAGAGAAGATATAAGTAATAAAATGTGTCTCCCAAATCTGTAATGTAGGACTCCACAAACAAGCTACCAATGTTTGTTAAGTAGTCATCCCATGAAACTGCTGCTGGAAGACAAGGTATGCACTATTGCACTAAATCACAAGGCACTGAAACTAGAAGAACACAAGTATCATTAGGTACATCAGTCAATGTAGGAGATGGAATATCAGTAATAGGCTCAAGAACCTCAGGAGTTGTGAGCACTCCAAGATTCAAGTAACCATACTCATTCTCCTCAAGTGTGTCCACACTAGGGTGAATTGAATGATCAGTAGGAGAAAAATATGAGAAGGTGTAGAATCGAGAACGATGATCAACCTTCCCAATTGCAACAAGAGCCATGTTATGAAAATCCCAAAAAATGATAGAATCTGGTGTGAACTCTACACTCTTTCCTATACAACTATGTGTAATCTGATAGATGGAAAGGACATTCCTTGACAAAGTAGGCACACATAGAACATCATTAAATGCTCCACCTTCAATGTCAATAGACCCCTTTTCACAAACTGCCAAAGAAGTGTTGTTGGCCATCAAAATGGGTGGTGATGAACAAGAATCAAATGAAGAGAACTCATCCTTGGAAGAAGTCATATGATGTGAAGCTCATGAATCAAGGATCCGCCTATTTGAATTGGAATCTGCCACTGCAAGAAATACTTTCCCAACTTATGTTTCTCATATTGAGATGATCAGATGAAGGAGATGAGCTTGATGTTGTTTCCATGAGAGTTGTTCCCTTTACCTTAGAAGTATAAGTGGAAGGAGATGAGTCCTTCTCTTGATATGCATTTGGAAAGTTGGCATTGTTCTTCCTGAGGATGTTTGTCAACTCATGAATTTTTTTAGCATGAAAATAATGCTCCTCATGACTAGTCTTTTTGCAATATGCACATGTTGGTCTCTCCTTGCTTGAATTGTTGTTCTTTGAAGAAGATGATGATGATCCTTGTTGTGGAGGAGTGGATTGTTTTTTCTCTCCTTGTGTCTTTGGTGAAGATTGCTTTTGGCCTTTCCTTTTGCCTTGCTTGTTGTTTCCTTGGTTGACCACCAATGCTTTTAAAGTTGAAGACTTGAGAATGCCCATTCTCATCAACTTATTTTTCTCAAGAATCAAAAGATCTGTGAAAGCCTCAAAAGATGGTGATGTGAAGTTGCTAATTTTCAATCATTGAGTCTGAAAACTTGAAACAAAGGCTGCATACTCAGCTAGAAGCTTGTTCAACAAGTTGAAAACCAATTGATCATCCTCTTTTTTAATACCACAATCTTTTAGTTGTTCTCTTAGCTCATTTTCCTTTTTTGACATAATCCTGAATGGTGTCAAAATCCTTGGGATCAAGGCTTAGGAGATCATGTTCAAGCTTATACCCTTTAACCTTATCAACCTTTCCATACAAAGTAGCAAGCTTATCCCAAGCTTCCTTGGCTATAGTACATTTATCAACATTGAAAATGAGATCATCTGAAATGAACTTTCTAAGTGTACCCAATGCCATAGAAGTTTTAGTGAGCCAATCCATATATGTAGTTGGATCTGCCTTAGGATCTAAAGGTGTAGTTATGGTTCCATCAATGTAGTAAATTAAACCTTTTTCCATTAGTTTACTCCATGCACGTACTTTCCATGTAGCATAATTATGTGTAGTTAAGAGTGGAACTTTAGATGAACCCATGATGGAATGCAAGAGCACAAGAGAGAAGATAGGCATAATCACACAAGAGACACTCCCTAAATTCACTCAATCAAAGTACCCCCCCAAAAAAGATGATTTTGGCACTTTATAATGGAGTGCGTGTACAATAGGCCACTTGCAACTTGGCTAAGTGGACTTATGGTTTCTGATTTACAACTTGCCACAAATAGCCTGAGAATAGACTAGAACAATGAAGCAAAGGCCTAAATTCAGATCTATGCAATACAAGTGCCAAGTAGACCAAAAAGGACCATATGTTGAAAGTACAAAATCCACTCAAGATCACTTCAAACTGATTGCAGATTCAAGAAATAGACAGAAAATCATGCACTTTCAAAAAAATTGGCACATGAAATGGAGTTTGCATGTGCCTAAATGAAGCCCTTGAAGTTGCAAAAATGAGGATTGGATAGGTATAGTATTGAAAAATAGAAATTTATGGAAAATTTGTCCACCCAAAATAAAAAACTAAGCATAGGACTATGACGTACATGAAAAATTAGTCCAAATAAAAACATTGCTTAGAAAAAGGAGCTAAAATGAGCAAGATATGAGCATTTGAAGTCGGACTGGAAAATTAAAAATTCCATTGGTGAGGGGGGAAAAATTTATTTAGGATGTTGATGTCATCATTGATGCGATGCTGACATCAGTGATATATGCAATTAAATTTGACAGTCATTTGGCTGTCGGGAGTCTGCATGAGCTTGAATTTGACGGCTTCTTGCCCATCATGCCGAAAATTGCCAATTGTCGATATATAGTTGTCCCTAGCCAGAATATACTTTACCTATCCTAAAATATTCTCAAAGGATGACGAAATATGTTGAAGGTCTGCTGGAATCTTCAGAATCACTAGATTATTCACTAATGATTGCTGGCTCTGCAAAGTGATCACCAGATTTTTACTAGCCGCCGAGGAGGATGTCGAAATAAAAAGTGCCCGCCAGAGTTTATAAAACCGGCCACTGTCAGTGGGAGACTTTGTCAGCCACTTGCCTGGTGGATGGAAGAGGGGCTACCAGTGGACTGCTTTTGTTAGCTATTGAGAATGCCCAGCCAGATTTCTTTATCGGCTGGCAATGGACTGTGTGTGGGGGTTGTGGCCGATAGGCCACAACGATGGATGGTGGTGGAGCCAATGGGTACACACCAGTACCATGCCTTCGTAGGTCTGTGGTACTGTGTACCGTGACCAACACAATTTTTTTTATTTTTATAAACTTTTTACAAACTTTTCAAAAAATAAATTTGCAACTAATTTCTTTTTTAATTTTCTTACAATAAAATCTTACTGATAAATCAAATCAGTATATTTGATTTTTATTTTTTATTTATAAAAATTAAAAAACAAATACATTTTTATTTTATTTTTTCAATGAAAAAACAAGTTTTATAATAAAATCTCTCTGTACAAATTGAGAATTTTTTTTTTAAATTTCAAAAAATTCAATTGAAATTTTTTTGCAATTTTTTTTTTTTTTAGAACTATAGAGAAATTCATAAAATTGAAAAAAATACCCAAATAGGAAAAAAATTTTGATCTAGAGCTCCATGTGTTGGATTTCAATGAAACAAAAGGCAATCCCAACTTGAAACGGCCTTCTAAATCTGAATTTGAGGTCAGATCTAGTCTAGGACACACCAAAATGCTGCTCCTCCTCAAATTTTCCTCTTGACCACCTTCACACAAACTAAGATCTCCCAACAATGGCTATGCAAGGAACCTCCAACCACTCTAATACCATGTAAGAACTTATGAAAAGAAACAATAGGATCAAGAGATCAAATATAGCACAAAGGAGAGAGAGAGAGAGAAGATGAGAGAATATGATGAGTGTATTCTCAATATACATGAAGATGTTCTATTACAAGTATGTACAAGGCTTACTTATAAAGGAAACCTAGGACACAATGAAGGGCCATGAATGAGATAAGTGTCCCAATCATGTGTAGGGTAGGTAGAAAGAAATAATAGATAATTCCATGAAAGGTGGATCACCCACCTAAAGTGGAATTATCATGCCACAAAAAGTGGAGATAAAAAGGTGATAACTAGATCACACCACAAAGAGTGGAATTTCTCGTACACACACTTCCCTAAATGTCCAACTCATATCTCTCAATGTATGCACAAACCTAGATGCAAGATGCAAATAATTAGGTGTCACAAGTGCATACTACAATGATATGCATTCCCTAAGTAAGCTTAAGTAAAATGTAATAAGTAAAATACTTATTTACACCAACAATATGGTAGTTTTCATGACTCAATGACAAATTGGTATCTATACATCACCTAAGTACCTTTTCTAAGTGTTTTTTAGCCTCCTCATAAGTATTACCATGGATAGTAAAATATTCCATATAAAATTCAACACAATCATTAACAAGATCAACAAAAATACTCAATACTGCCCTCTGGAAGGTAGCGGGGGCATTACACAATCTCAAAGGCATGCCATTATATGCAAAGGTTCTCCATGGACATGTGAAGGTAGTTTTGTCCTATTCTTCTAGTGCTATGTGAATTTGGTTGTAGCCACTGAATCCATCTAGAAAGGAGAAAAACTATTTACCTGCAAGAGTATCCAACACCTGATCAATAAATGGTAATGGAAAATGATCCTTTTTAGTTGCTTTATTAAGTTCTCTATAATCAACAAAAATTCTCCACTTACTATTCTTCTTGGGAACCACAACTAGAGGAGATACTGATTGACTATCTAAAATAGGATATATAAAACCTACATTAAGCAATTTTTGTAACTCCTCTTTAACTATCTCTTGCAAGGCAAGGTTGAGCCATCTTTGTGGCTGCCTAATGGGGTGACTACTTTCTTCAATATAAATATTATGTGTGCAAGTATCTAGATGAGTTCCACACATGCATTAATACTCTCAAGAAAAAGAATCTTTATTAGCTCTAAGCATGGCAATAAGATCTTGGATTTGTTCAGAACTTAAGTGTGGATTAATATTCAATGTGCCACTAGGTAAAATTAAATCCATAGCTTCAAATTGTGAAGGTGTACCCATGGTCAATACTTGTGAGGTGGAACATGTTTTAGAAAACAAAAATGGACTATACAAATAGTGGTGAGGTAGCGATTGGTGAAATGTGATAAAATGTTGAACATATTGTGAGCTACCTATCAACGGAAAGTTACCAAGTGGACAATTAGTATTCACACTTGAAGAATTAACCAAATTTTCAAGAACTTCATTAGATGCATACATATTCTAAAGAAAATTAATAACAATATTATCCTTTGTAAGTTCTTCAATATCACGTGCATGATCAATTGCCAAGATTGGTAGTGAATCTTCTAAATCACTATCAATCCAAATTGGGCCCTTTGTTTCTAATAGGGGTTGCATTGGAGGATATAATGTCAACTACTTAGTTTGTTCCCCATAAGAAATAACCATGTTATCTGACTGATAGTCAAGGAATGCATTTGCGGTGGCTAGCCAAGGTTGTCCCAAGATCAAGGGTTATCCCCCCAGCTTAACTTTTGGCTACAATATCATGAAATTAATTGGAAAATCCCACAAATCAATAAAAGGAATTACTTTCTCTATCATACCCTTGGGTTTGACTAAAGAACGATTGACCATTTGAAGGACCGTTGGAGTGGGTCGAAGTCCCTCAAGTGATAATTTTACCTTTGTCTCATTTTTCATGACATTGATGGCAACACCCAAATCAATGAGTGTGTTTGGAATAGTGACCTTACCAATACTTACCTTGATGACTGGGCTCCCTAGGTCTGAATATTTAGGAATAGTCAAATTCTTGAGCACGAGGTCAGTGAGTTGCCCAATAACTTGGACAGTCTTCGAGTCTTCCTTCTTATGCCTTCAGGTGCATAGGTCTCGAACCGTCTTTATGTATACTGTAATTTACTTTATAGCCTACAACAAAGGAATTTTAATGTTAGCATTATGGAGTTCATTCACAAAATCGAATTCAGGTTGTAAAACTTTATTTTGTATTGATTTTGAAAGAAGGCGGTCAGGAAATGGGGGTTCTTTTTCAAGTTCCTCTCTAATTTCTTCATTAATTTTGGTGATAGTGGGTCCCTGGAGGGATTTTCCTAATTTCAATTTAACTCCATGTATCTCTACAATATTAAGAGGATAATTTAGACAAGCTGCCACCTCATTACTATATATAGGTTGTGTTTCCTTATTGTTGGGATTTGGATTTGGTTGGGTAGGCATTGATGTGGGCCTTGGTGGTTAAGGTTGATTGGATGATTGGTTTGAGGATGATGGGATAGGTGGGAGGCATTTTTGTGGTTGCTCATATGGGTTGAGAATTGGAGGTGATGGAGGTTGTGGGTGTGATGGGTACTGTTGCTGATATGGTGGGGGTTGTGGCATTTTTGGCCTCCATGTTGGTTGCCATAGTTGTGAAGCATACTGATATTGTGGCATCCATTGAGGGTAAGTGGGGGGTTGTTGCCAACCCCTATACCATCCAGCCTGATTGTAAAAGGAATTGGTTTGGCTAGGTCCTGAGGTGAAATAATCATTTAGCATTTGAGGATGAATTGTCTGAGGTGGAAAAGGTCACATAGGGGCCATATAGTAGATAGGTTCATCAGAACATCCCATATCGGTCATATCTATGGGAAGAGGTCTCAGGGTAGAATTCTTACTAGCTTCCTATAGGGATGAGATATTTGTCCTATTATAAGGGCAATCTTCATTGCCATGTTTCTTCCTACATATAGAACAAAATATAGTTGGGTCCTTTTCTGCCTCCTCTTGCATCCTACGGGTATATGATGTATCTATTTGTTTACCCATGTGACTCAATAAATCAGTTTTAAGGTCTATGAGTAAATTACCTATCTCATGCTTGGTGATACCAGTTGAAGTTCCCACATAATGCAATTTTCCTAGATAGTTCCTGCAAATATCACAAATATCGTCAAAGTCCATCTTAGAAATAGTCCCTTTACCTATTAAATTTAATGCTTCCATGACATCATCCCTTATACCTCTAAGAAACAACATGTTAATAGTATCATCATTCATCCCTTGTTGATAAGATCATTGGAGACTGAGCATAAAGCGTTCACGGTAATCTTCCATAGACTCATCTTCCTTCTGTGACATACAAAAGAATTAGTTCTAGTTTTCCTTGGTTTTACAGTATTCCTGGTACTTTTCCAAGAATAAATTCCTCATGACATTCCATGTCCTAATGTTCCTCAAGTTCATAAACCAACGTAGGGTTGCATCCTTCAATGTGGTCGGGAACAATTTCAACTTTTGCATATCATTTTGATAATCATAACTGTTGCACAACACATCAAATTCAAACAAAAAACATGTCAGGATCCTCAGTAGAAACGCTGCAAAAAATAGGTAAAGTTGAATGTGGAATATTCTTCATAGGGGCATCTCGCTTGGGATATGTGATAGGAAATTCAAAAGTAACCAGATCATTACTGGACAATTACCTATTACCATTGTTGTTGTTGTTGTTATTATTGGGATCCATGATGTCTAATGCCTAAGGAGTAAAATAGGTTCTAAATGGCTTGTGGGTTTCTTCTAAGAATGTACCAGCTTTAGCCCCATAAGACTCTTGGAAAAAAAATTCAACCTTTTTGCATAAAATCTCAGAAGAGCTTGGATGAGTATTTGCGGGTGTTTGAACAATAGTGGTCTCAATAGCACACTTCTCAAGATCAAGTTTGGGTAACTCTAATGATTGTAACTTAGTTTTTAATTTCTCCTAAGTTGAGCTATGTCCTTCAATGGGTGATTTTGACTTATCTTGTGATTATTCGGGTTGTGGACCCTCAATGGATGGTTTTGATTTATTTTTGGGTTTTTTGGGTTGTTAACTACTCCCCTTTTCTTTTCTAATGAATCTTCCTTTACTATCCCTACCACGATTCATGCACCTAAATGGCTTATGACAAAGCAAACTAAGGGTAGTTATCCAAACAAGGTTGACTATTGCATGGACTTTCTCCTTAGCGCCCTACTCCTAACTCAGTTTACTAAGAATGGAGGCCTTTAACACCATTCCCCAATAATGACACCAAAATGATTGGATTAAACTATGCTCTAAAAATACTCTTTAATTAAGTTTAATTTATTTTTTAGAAATGGCTTCCTCAGTTCATGCTAAAGTGTCAATCTAGGAACATAGGCTTTTGAACTGTGTTGTGTCAATATGCTGAAGGCCTTCAACTAATAAACCAAGGGTTGATGAACGCACACTAAAATAACCTGTAACAAGGAAGAAGTATGAATTATTGACTTCCTATTACAGATGTGATAGGAACCTATAAAAGAGTAATTCTACAATAGAAGACAGGTTATTGGTATATTGCATGACGTAATAGAAAATTCCTAATGAGAATTAATTAAACATAGTTTTCCTTACAACCGATAGAAATATAACCTTTATAAATTAAGCTATCAAATGAAAATATATTTCTATTCCTAATTAATCATGTATTTTGTCACTCCCAGCTAACTGATTATATAAGCTAACATATACTAAACAATATGGAAAAGCTATTGAAAGATATTATGGAGATAAATTAGTAAATAACATAACTTAATAGATAAAAAAACTTAATAAATAACATTAAGCTTAATAGATAATAGCCAATAAATGAAATAACCATGAAATAATGTAGTGTTACCATACATAGAAAAATTTAAAGATCACCAACAACTAAGGAAGTGGTTCCTGCCTTCTCTGGCTATTAGGTGATTAGAAACTTTCAATCACAAAATCTACTCCACGCTATTCATTCAACAGTAATAAAATGAAGCGATTAACATAAACAAGTAGTATCTTATCAATTTTCTATATTTTTGTTTAGCATACATGCATATTTATATAGATCGACTATACTTCTAGTAGGTAACTAAGTTTGTTTATTCATCCATCCTATCATCCACTCACAAACATAAATCGATAAAGTGACAAAAGGGTCGTAGGCCACTTATAGAGTCAAAACAAAGTATGTAAAACAAAACTATTAGTTTTCTTAACAAAGTATTACTAATTCCATTGATTCCCCAAGGTTCTCGTGCTTGTAACAACTTCAATCTTCTTCTAGCTATCTCCTACCATTTGGACATAAAACAATTAGAATTTATTGTTATTTGTGGAAATTTACTAATCCTAATCTCTTTTCCACATTTTATTAAATATTCAGGTTCCTTCAGCAAATGGTGATAGGAATATGGACAGAAACAAAGGTAAAAAGGAAAATATATGGCAAACATAATGGAATACTCTACACTCATCAACAAGGAAGTCAACTATGTGAAAAAATGCCTCAAAAAAATGTGGTTACATGGTGATTGGAATGCCATGAAAAACCATAGAAATGGAAATGAATTATTTGAAAAAAATGTCTCAAATAAATGTGCTCATGATGATGGAATGCCATCACAATATATAGCAATTTTCTTATCATGGAATTCCATCACCATGAAATTGGTTGGCCCGATGGCTTGCACAAGAAGTTATCCTTTTCACTACTTTTTGTGCACCCATAGACATTAGAGGCATTAGAGTAAGACATGTGTTCTAAATTGTAAGAATTAATGTTTTTCAAGAATCGATGTGTTCAAATATGATATTGCAGAAAATAATTGGAGGTTGGAAAACACTCTGTGTTGTGAGTTCTTTCATTCTACACATTGAGAGTTGAAGAGAGCATAGAGTGGAGTTGCAGGTCAAGGATATATAATAATATCCAAATTCATATGAGGGGTGAGTAACCAATTGGGTTGTTACTTGTAAAAGGTCTTAAAGGAGTATTTTGGTTGTAGTTTTCATAACACCCATTGTTTCTGAACCTACAAATACATATAGACATTATGAATGTAATAAAAATGTTTTGGTTACTTACATAGTAAGAACCCAATTGGTTGGTCACACCTCAGGTGATTTTGGATACTTTTATGTATCCCCCACTAATAATTATATCGATAGTTTTCATGTCTTGGAAACCTTTTGTTTCATAGATAGTAAGAATACATAATGAAGTTCACCTTGAAAATATATAACAATTGTTAGTTATTGTAAAAATTAGATTTCAATTTCTTCGTATGATTAAAATAAAAAATGAACATTATAATTAGAGATTGGAAAAAAAAATGTGGGTTGTCCTTTGTTTCATTCTGCATGTTTAAATATAAAGGGTTGAGAGAACGGGGTGGATTTGTAGGTGGGGTATACATAAAACTAACCAAATTGAGCTGAAGGGTGACTAACCAATTGGGTTGTTATGTGTAGAGGGTTTAACAACACTATGTGGGTTACATATTTCTTAACACCTAGTTTTTTTCTAATTTCATTAAATTCTCACTATCTACAAAGAAAAAGGCTCTCAATACAATAAGAAAGAATACCAATTGAGGTGATGGGTGACTAACCAATTGGGTTGTTACTTTTAAAGAGTTTTAGAATAGTATGCAGGTTGCAGATTTTATGAAATCCAATATTTTCCAACCTATAATTTTACAAAATAGTATGAATGTATTGAAAGTTGGGTATGTGCAGGATCATGGTATGCCAAAAAGTGGCAATATTTGTAGGGTATGTGGCTGACGACTTTTTTTTCACCAAAAATTAATGAAACAAAAAAGGTTTTTAGAGGAGATTCTCAGCTTTCCAAAAATATAAATTATGATTTAATTTAAATTTAATAAATAATTATTATTCATTTTCTATTAGAATTACGACTAAAGTCGATCGATAGGCTGATTGAAAACATCTATAACTTTCAAGCATTATCATATTTTTTGAATCCAAAACATGTGTTACATTCTATGCTTTACATACTATAGGATTAAAAAGAAAAATTAAATTTCATGAATTTTTCACCAAGTTAAGGTGGTCAGACAGACGAGTTTTTATATTTTCTAAAAGTTGTAATAAAAATTCATAATTAATTATTTACTTGGAAAAATTACAAAAAAATATGCATCACATCGGGACATGAGTCCTCTACTTATATATAAAAATCTTACAAAAAATATTATCATTTTATTATGGTTAGGGTGGGAGACACCTACTTCTTATTTTCCCTGAAATTTAAGTACTACTACATTGAAATTTCAAATTTTCACCAAATAGATTTTATTTATTTTTAAATAAACCTAGTATTTTAGAAACTACATTCAATTTTATACAAATTCTATTCTTACATATTTTTGAAATAATATAGATAACTTATTCAAATATTTACGTCAAGTTGCCTAACACTGATTTTTCTAAATTGTTTGCCACTTAAGGGCCTGTTTGGCATACCATGATCCTGCACATGCCCAGTTACATGTATAGGGTTTTACAACACTATGTGGGTTGTAGGTTTCATAACACCATCTCTTTTTCCAACCTACAAGTTTTTTGATAGTATGAATGTATTGAAAAGTTTTTTCTATTTAAACAAAAAGAATGTAATGAAAGGAAAATTCAACATTTATCACAAGTATTAGGTACATTAAAAATTGTGTCTCAAATTCCTCTTATGATTGAAAAAATATATGCTTTCTTACAACAGATGGTGCAATAAATTTTGGAACTTTAACTGTTTGTAACACTTGTAACCCTTTTACATATTATAGCCAACCACGGATGCATAATTTGGTTGTGTGTATATAATGTGCATTAAATTTATTTTAATATCAAATATATCGGTAGGAAACAAAAGGAAGTTAGGTGAGTAGAAAGATATTCCTACACTAATCTAAGTACAAAGAGTTACAAATTGACGTAGCCACGGTAGGAGGGTCCTCAAAGAGAACAATCTAAACCTTGCAACAAGAGTAACATAATAGAAGCAACAAAAAATATGGACGCAAATGAAAATGCAAGTATTTTCATTAACATAAATATCAGTTACATTTGGTCAGTAACATTTAGGTTTACAGATTCAGCTTGCATGCCTGATATAACATGTTCAATATTACAACATTCCAATTTGTTCCTATATGTGAGTTGAACTCTTACAATTTAGATCAATCTTAATCTACTCAATAAAATACTAACTTCACTACCCAATTCTCATGATTGATTACAAGCTTATACTATATCCACAATTCTGGAAACATTTGCGTCAGCCAAAGATCATCACATTATCCAAGGAAAGAAAATGTAACATGCACATGAATAGGTTAACCTCAAATTTGAATTACTTTATCAATAGGTGCATAGAATGAAGTGTGGACCTATAAGGAGGTCAGGGACACTCTGTGGAACATTTAAAATCACACTGTCAAGATCCACAAGACATGGGGACAATCCACAAATGATCAAACATGCCACTAGGCTTGGAGACTATTCTAGTGCCAGTTCAAGAAACTACCATGAAATTCCAAGAGCGATAAATTTCTGGAAAAAGATCCAATCATTCCCAAATATTGGGATAAGGAAAATGACAATGCCCATGATGTATGCAAAGATTTGTAAGGCTAGTGCGTGAATATGATGAATCCACCAACATGAACGAGAAAGAACAAAACTGAAAGGAAACTATTTTTGGTTGATGCAAGATTGCCAAGAACCAAGGATGCTCCTGCATCAGATATCCGGGGTTATTGAAAAGTGATTCCCTCACTTTTTGGGGACTAAAGGAATACCAATACAATCTACCTTAGCCTGAGAAATCCAAGAAGAATCTTCCACTGGTCAACCTTTCCATTTCACAAGATACTCCTTGTACTGTCTTCCTAGAGTCTTTCTCCCATCTATGGTATCCAAAATCTCCTCAATCTCATCTGACTTTTGTTTAGGAAACTGATTCTCCAATTCTGTTGTTCATTCTTCACTGAACTCTGCTTCATAATACTGATGTAGATCTACAATGTTGAATATAGGCGATACACCCATGCCATCTGATAACTCCACTTCATATGCATTTCCAGAATCAAACTTCCTCATCTTCAGCTTGTGGTATGTTCCAATTTGAAATCTCTCCTTCCTAAAATATACCATTACTTCATCTCCAACTTTGAATTCCTTATGTCTCCTCTTATCATCTATTTTCTCCTTATTCTTCCAGTTCATTTCTTCCAATTGATGTTTCACTTGAGTATGCACTTTCTTCATATGCTCTGCAAATTCTTGTACTTCTATACTCCTCTTATCCTCCTTAATAATGTCTCTCAACTTTGATATACCTCTAGGATGAACTCCAGTAACAATATCAAAAAATTTCTTTCCTCTACTCCTATTCAACAAATTATTGTAAGCAAACTCTGCTTGTGCAAGGACTAAATCCCAACTTCTAGTCTTCTCTTCAATCAAACATCTCAGAAAATTCCCTAAACTCCTATTTACTACCATTGTCTATCCATGTATTTGTGATTGAAAAGTAGAACTGAACTTCAAATCTATCTTTAGCTTCTTCCAAAGTATCCTCCAAAAGTAACCAACAAACTTTACATCTCTATCTGAAACAATACTTTTAGGTAACCCATGCAATCTGACCACTTGAAAAAAAAATCTGCTACATGTACTACATATGTTGTCTTCCTACAAGGTATGAAATGTGCCATCTTATAAAATCTATTGACCACGACAAATATAGATTCATTACCTCTTTGTGTATTTGGAAAACCAAGTATAAAATCTATACCGATATCCTCCCAAGGTCTCACTAGAACTTTCAGAGGCTTATACAATAAAATATTCTAACTACTTCCTTTTGCAAATTGAAAAACTCTATGACTCTTCACAAATCTCCTAACATCCCTATGAATCTGTGGCCAAAACTAATTCTCACTCACCAATGCCAATATTTTATCAACTCCAAAGTGTCCTGACATTCCTCCACTATGCTTCTCCTTCACCAAGTTATCCCTCATTGAACTTTGGGGTATACGCAACTGATTACCTCTAAACAACATATCCTCCTAAATGAAATAATCCATGTACTAACTTCTATCCTCAAAAACTGGCTCTTTTCAAGCTTTCCAAGGTTTTGCAAAATTCAGCTCTTCCTCATACAAGTTCTTCAACTCATCAAAGCCTAATACCTCCACTCTCATCTCTATCAGTAAATTCCTTCTCCTACTCAAAGCATTAGCAACTCTATTTGAATTTCCACTCCTATGTTTCAAAACAAAAGTGTAGCTCTGCAAGAACTCTACCCATCTCAGGTGTCTCTGATTCAACTTACCTTGACTGTTCAAATATTGCAATGCCTAATGATCCATACACAACATAAACTCCTTAGGAAACAAATAATGTCTCCACTTCTTCAAGGCTTGAACTATAGTGTAAAACTCCTAATCATACACTGAATATCTCCTCCTAGCATCATTCAACTTCTCACTAAAATAAGCTACAAGTCTCCCTTCTTGACTCAATACTGCTCCAATTGTATTACCACTCGCATCAAAGTCTACTTGAAATACCTTACTGAAATTTGGTATAGACAACACAGGATGCTCAGTCACCTTCTGCTTCAACAATTACAAACTACGGTTTGCTCTAGATGTCCATCTAAAATTCTTCTTATCTCCTCTCATTGTTTATGTCACAAGACTGCAAATAGAACTAAAATTATGAATGGACTTTCGATAGAAACTAGCCAATTGATGAAATTATCTTACCTCTCCAATGTGTTAGCTCTCAAAAATGTAGGCTAAATGCCTCAAGAGGTTGCCAATATCTTGATACATTTTAGGGTAACAGACAAGGTCAAGAGAACTCAACCTTCTACTCTTTAGGTGCTACAAACTTGGGCAGGTGTACCTTTCTGAATAGTGTAGACTTAACTTGTGATTATCTTCTTAAAACAATTTGTTCACAATGGCAATGAGAAGTGAACAAATGAAATCCAACTTGAAAATAGTAACAATATTCTAATTTGAATCCTAAAATGAGTGCTTGACTAATAGATGTAAAGAAAACTGAATAAGTTCAAATAATGAAGTGCAGAGACTAGTGCCTTGTTGGGTATGCGGAGTCAAATGAGATCAAGATGAGCAACACTTCTCTAAGAAAATCCAAATTATCTGGCATATATTATGCTTACAACTTGTATAAACATGCAAGAATGTGATTACTAAGCTCTACTTGAATAATCCAATCGAATCTCACTGATTACTGTGATTAACTGAAAGGATTTGGTCTTTACTTGAAAGAACCAATCAATCGATCACACAAGTATAGCAAGTGTGCACTAATAAATTGAATATAAACTTATCATATCAATTTAAACAATAAGAAAGAAATCATCTTGGAGACAACTTAGCAATTTATTTATTTAATTCAACAGATAACTGATACCAAACATGTGCAGCAACATCAATTGACATTCATAAATACCTCCATTTTAGAACATGCATCACAATCTCTAATTTGATAAATTTACTGTTCTATATCCATATAATTTTTCTACTATATCGAATACTTCATAACTCATCCCTATTACAATTTCCAAAATTCCCATTTATACATAAGCATTTGAAGAAAATATCATATTGAGATCACATGTTGGCCTAGCACAAAATTCGGGCTCCAATCGAGCTGGCTAGCAACAGTCATCCAAGTAGATACATGTCGGCCTTGATGTTTAAAATTCTATTATTCACCAATGTATAGTCTGCAAGACAACACAAAAGGTATGCCGAAGGAAAAATAATGTCAATCATTAATCATCCCACGCGCTTGTATTTTTCTTTCGCCAAGACTGTCGATCATTGGGGAGATGTCATAGAGACTACCAAATGTTATGTCAATATTCATTTCGTTAATGTGTTTACCAGTCACCGAGACATGAGCATATCTCTCACCGACGCATTCCCTTTGTTTTACTCATAGTCACTATAGCTCTCTGACATTAGGAAGACCTCTCACAGACTTCACACTGCTTCACTGAAAATCCTTATGCATCCTGAATGTCGCCGTGACTTCCTGCTTGTTACATCGAAGTCAAAGAGTACCCCGAATCGCTGTGACTTTCATCCATCATGGAGACCTCACATAGACATCACATTGCATTACCGAAAACCCTTATGCTTTCCATTGGCGATACCGTAGGTCACTCGCCGAGACCTTATGGCAATCGCCCCAACCTATATCGAAGCATCCCTTTCTAAATTTATCTTTGCCAAGATCCTCAGATTTTCTCACCGAAAGAGCACCCATGTGTATCATCAGCAAGACAAAGCAATGTTAGGGGGTTCTCTTGTATACTATACATCATTATACCAAATGTCCCACATTGTGTTATTTTTTAGTTCACCGAGACAAATCAACTTTTATGCCAAAACCATTCCCTACTCGCTTTCGCCAAGACAATACAACATCGGGGAGAGGTTATAAAGAGTACTCATGCTATACTGAAAGCTCTCATCCATCCTTGAGTGTCACTATGACATTATGTATCTCCCACTGATGAGTTCCCCTCAAGTGTGTTGCCATAACATCCAATAATCGAGGAGACCTCATGTAGAGAGATCTTTGCTTTGCCGAAAGTCACCCCGAGATAACTTTTGATTGCCAAGAGAAGGCAACACCTACACTGACAAGGATCAACATGATTTCCCTTGACAAGACTGAAGGTCACTCATCAAGACCTTATGGTGATCACCCCAACCTATACCGATAGGTTCCTTTAATCGTCGGTTGGTGTGACAAAGTGATATCGCTAAGACCTTGCATCAAAAAGAATAACTCTCACCGATAAACTACCATACACCGAGTCAGGGAGACATGTTGAAATTGGTAAGATGCAACCTCGATAGCCAAGACATATGCTGATAGTTTTAATTCATACTGAAATCCGTGTGAGAGAAACCCATATGTGATGTCAGTGAGACACATTGAACTTGCTGTGACATCACATCGACGCCACAGCTCTTGCCAAAATGTGAGTCAACCCCTGTTGCCGAAACCGTTAAGAGCTCCCACCGAATGGTGCCTACAAGGAAATATTGATCACTGTGACATCAAATGAGTCTTGTTGAAACACAACACAGACTCATGCTAGCAGAAGACATGCAATGTGTTGGGGAGAGAAAAGTATTCTCACACCAATATGAACCAGAATGTAAAATATGCATGACCCAATGGATTCAATGGAACATGGAAAAATATGGGTGAAATATGCATATGGTAGGACCAAATCTAGAAATTTATGAGTGAAAACATATGTAAAAACATCATATTTTATAGTCCCAATAGTGGCTCCTTCTGGGGATGAATGATTGTGAGATCATTGCAAGGATCCAGAATCTTTAGTTAGTAGACCAGACAAAAATGATGAACCAATGAGTAGCAATGGAATGAATGGTAATGGAAATGAATGCAAAGTAGAAGTGAATGCAAAGTGAATGGAAGATGGAGGTGAATGGAAAATGATGGAAACCTAGACTACTGTGCATGGAAAATAATTTTAAAGAGGATACACAAGAGTTGTCCATGCACTGGCAACCCTTAATCCTCTGTGTTGCTCAAGAGAAGAAAAGCTTCAAGAATTTCCCATGAATAGGAAATTCCTGATCTTCACCAGCCATGTTCTGTAGATAATATGAGTCTTCACCCTTCTTTCCAACAACAATAAAATGTCCCAACCAAAGAGCTTCAAATTTACCATGCTTTCCTTTCTCCTGACACCTTGCATTCCACATCAACACCAAATTATTTTCTTCAAAATTTCTATTCTTTGCCTTCTTGTCAAATAGATACTTCATCTGTGCCTATAACTTCATGTTTTGACTTTGGGCCTCTCTCCTTACTTCATCAAGTTCATCAAGTTGCTCCATTTTGTCTTCCATGGGTTCAAGAACTTCTAAATCTTCTTGTAAGACAAACTTGTAGACTGGTAACAAATTCTGTAGAGGCATCCTAGCCTGTGCTCATACACTAATTCAAATGGAGATTTTCCAATTTCCTTTTTCATAGTGATCCTATTAGCCCACATAGCCAGTTTTAATATTGAATCCCAAGCCTTCTTGTTCTGTCCTAACACTCTCCTTATAATCTTCAAAAGACTCTTATTGTTGGACTCTACTTGACCATTGGCTTGTGGATGATAAGGGGATGCATAAGAAAGAGTAATACCATACTTACCACAAAATATTTTGAATTCATTTGACCTGAAGCACGTCCCATTGTCTATGATTATCCTCAATGGCATACCAAATTTGGTGATAATGTTGTCCATCAAGAAATTTATGACTACCCTACTTGTGGCTTGCTTAGTTGGGATTGCCTCCACCCATTTTATAAAATAATTAGTGGCAACTAGTATCCATCTATGTCCTCCACTTGAATTCTCCTGTATCTCTCCAATGAAATCAATTCCCCATTGATGAAAAGGGGCATCAACCTGCAAAGGTCGAAGTGGCAAAGCACCCTGATACTTCAATCTTCCAGAAAACTTTTGGCAAGCTTCACATTTTATCACATGTGTAAAAGAATCATTAAAAACCTTTGGCCAAAAATACTCGGCCCTGAGAATTTTGTGTGCAGTTGTCTTTGTTGAATAATGACCTCCACAAACTCCATGCATTTCCTTCAAAACATGCTTAGCCTATGACTCATCCAAACATAACAACAATATGCCATCCCTATTTTTCCAAAATAGATCGCCATCCATAAAAACATATTTGGATGCCTGCAACTTCAAAGTTCTCCTCTTATTGTCACTCAATCCATCTGGACACTTCATGTATTTAAGATAGTGCATAACATCAATATACCAAGGAGTGTGCTCAATGCTTGCAATTGTAGTTCCTTCTTCTACATTACATACTTGACTTTCTTCAGCTTAGCCAAGCCTTGACCTCTTACTAGCTTAGTGATCTATATCTCCATGTCAAATTCTTGAATCTTGTTGATCTATCTACATCTTTTCCTTGTAACTTCATACTGTGTCAGAATATCCTTAACAGCAGCATGAGGGACATAAGCAATTACGTTAACTCCAACAAGATATGGTCTAAATTCTTTTGTGGCCTTTACCATGCAAAAGCCTATTTTTCCATTATGTCATACTTCAATTCAGACCCCTATAATGATTTACTAAAGAAAGGCACAGGTTGTTCATAACCACCTTCATTTTTCTATAGCATAACAGTAGCAATAGTATGCATTAAGGCAAATGAAAAAATTTGAAAAGGCTTTGTAAAATCTAGAGACTGAAGAATAGGAGCCTCTTTGATAGCCCTTTTCATAGACATAAAAGCATCCATAGCTTCAACAGTCCAATCCATTTTTTTTCCTTTCTTCAAAATTTTTGATATGGGCTTAATGATTTCAGCAAAATTAGAAACGAATCTTCTGACAAAATTAATTTGTCCAAAGAAAGATTGTATTGCTTTGATAGTTTTTGGAATAGGAATTTTATCAATAACTTCCACCCTCTCAGGATCTATTCTAATTCCCTCTTTTGAAACAATATGCCCCAAGAGCTTACCCTTTGTGATTACAAAATGACATTTCTTTGGATTTAAACTAATACCATATTCAAGAGATTTAATAAATACCTTTTCAAGATGTTGCACATGATCTTCAGCCTTCTTCGAATAAGCAGTCAAATCATCTTAATACACCACCATGATAACATTAATCAAATCAGCAAATGCTATGTCCATGGCTCTTTGGAAAGTCACTCCAACATTAGTGAGAGCAAATGGAATTCTTATGTATACATATGTTCCCCAAGGGGTTGTAAATGATGTTTTATATTGCTCAGATTCCTTGACTTTAACCTGGTTGTATCCTAAAAACCCATCCATCATAGAAAACAGCTCACATCCTGTCACCTTTGCAATATTGCCTCCATGTTGGGTAGAGGATAATTATCTTTGGGAGATGCCATGTTCAGATTTCTGAAGTCCACACACAATATGATATCACCATTCTTTTTTCTTACAAGAACCAAATTAGAAACCCATGTTGAATGCCTAATTGGTTTGATAATTCCTCCATCTTTGAGCTTTGTCAATTCTTCTTGCATTTTAGGCTCCAGTGTTGGATTTATAGGCCTTTTCTTCTGTCTAAAAGGCTTGGCATCTGGCTTCAATGGTATTTCATGCTGAAATAAATCTTCCCTATATGCTTTTAGATCCTCATAAGACCAAGCAAAAATATGTTTATATTTTTTTAATAATTCAATCAACATTCTTCTAATTGTAGGGCTGATCTTCTTTCCAATGTATACCTTTCTTGGTGTTATTTTAGTCCCCAAGTTAATCTCTTCAACATCTTCCTTTTTTACTCATGTTTGCTTCATAAGGGACTGATCACTTCCATCATATGCCCTTTCTAGTGCCACTAATCCTTTAGGAAGCTTTTTTGTTTTGAGCTATAAGATCTCCTTGCCAAACACAATTTGTTTCCCATCTACTTCCTCAACAAAAGCATTGAAATCAATTTCCTAGGCCTCATATTGATCTATACAATGAAGAAACTTCAAAAGATCAGCATCATCATTGAAGACCTACCAACTATAAACATTATCAGGAATAGCAAGCCTTGACTTGAACTCAATCTGTGATACCCTAGCCAATGTGATATCATCTCTTTTCAGTGCCACATTTGCTAAAAAATCAGCCATTATATATTCTTTGATCTGTCAATCCACTCAATTGAAAATGCATCAAAAAATTCAATGGTATCCCATACAACATTCCTATAATATTTTAATCTTTTGTGTTTTGCTGCATATTTTGATTTGATCTATGAAACAACCAACTTAGAATTGCCCAAAACATCCAGTAACTTAATCTTGTGTTTCACAGCTATGTTCAAGCCTATCAATAAAGCTTCATACTCTGCCACATTGTTTGTACATTCAAATGCTAACAAAAAAGAATATTTAAAAGTAATACCTCTAGGTGAAACAAATACAATCCTGACTCCATTACCCTCTTGACTACATGATCCATCAAAATACATCTTTCATACACCATTGCAATTCTGTGTAGCATGTTTCTCATTTGGGTCACTATTAATTAATTCTGGCTGAGCTGGTTCAATCTTAAAACTTTCAAAATCAACATTGCAAAAACAATTAATTTGATCTTGAGGCACATAATCAACAAGTTGGTTCATTCTTAGCTCTACATATAACTTGACTTCCTGACCATTTATCGGGATTGTAGCATAAGACAAATCAAATTGAATGTTTCCACCAACAACTGTTGTCCATTGCCTTGATAAGAGCATCCCAAACTGAGGAGGAGTATCAATGACTATTAAGTCAATATTATAAGCCACCTGTGGATAAGTAGCTAGTTTGACTTCAACACCTCTCATAATGCCTACCATATGTACAGGTTTTTTATCCATTGCATAGCACTTCCCTTCACATGTATCAACCCACATGCCAAGCTATTTCATTACTCCCACTGGCATAATGTTTATAGCAGCACCAAAATCTATCATGCAGTTTCTCAGTAGTTTGTTATTTATAAGCAATATCGTGAAGAAAGGATCCACTTGAGGAGGAGTTGATAATATATCACTCAAGCAGACTTCAGAATTATTTATCTTTTCCTACCTGTTGACTTCTTCAGAATTTATATGTTTTTCATTCCTATTTGTAATCAATTGAACAACATTATCTCTGTACTCCTTAATTTTCATCAATTCAAGTAGTGGAATTGACATCTTTACCTGGGATAATGCTTGTGTGAAGTCAAAAGAGGAGCTCTCTATCTTAACTGTCTTCTTCAGCTCTGGCACATCTCCTTTGTTTTCTTCTTTTTCCTTTTTATTAAGCTGGCCAGGCATCTATACATCTTTATTTAATTCCTTCACCTCCTCTTTTTGGAATGGCTTCTATTCAATTTTATCATGCTGCTTGTTTTTTGGCTTCTTTACAGTTTCTTGTGTTGCCTTTTGATCTTTTATAAAAATTATCCTAGGAACTCCATCTTGCTCATTTACTTTTATGTTTCTTAACTAGTATTGACTTTTGGCTTTCTCGACTACAGCAATAGTTATTCTTTCTATTTCATCCTCAGTGAGTCTCCTTACATTACACTAAGTAGGTGCCTCAGTAGGATGTGTCTCTGTGCATTCTTCATCAGAATCATAAAATATCTGTTGTTCAACCATATGGACATTATACTTCTAATTGTACACATCATATTCATAGCCTTCATCCTCTGAATATAAACTTTCCTCGACATGGTGAAAAACATTTGAAGTTAAATACACCATGTGATCCTATCCATCCATCAATATTCCTTCCTTTTGCATACTTTGAGCTACAACACAATAGTCTGGAGAATTTGGTTGATTACAAACTTCACAAAAGTAATTATTACTCACCATGTAAGTACCTTTCTTGCTCAATGGATTAGAAGTTTCTTTGTTTCTGGGCCTGGCTGCTATAGGTTTCCAATCTTTCTAGTTCGTATTGTAAGGCATATCATGTAGTCTTGGCCTTTCATTTATGTTTTCATTTCTGTATGTATTCTCTTGTTTGTACTAATAATTATAGCTTTGCTGAGGAGGCCTCAGGTGGTCTCTTTTATTAATTATACCAGTAGCCTTCCTATTGTTTTCAATTGTCAGTGCTATCTTCTGCACTTTAGGCAAATCTCTCGGGGATCTACTTCTCAATTCATACCCTATCTTAGGACCAAATGAATTTAAATAAACACTCAATGCAATATAATCTGGCAACCTTGATCCAGGAGGTACTTTAGTATGCAACTTGTTGAATTATTGGTTGAAATCATAAATTGAATCATTCTAATTTTTTTGAATTCTCATTAATTCATGAAGAGCTGCATCTGGAGCATTTTGATTCCCATATTTCTCTAAGATTTTGTCTTGAAATACTTGGAGAGAATTAATTGAGAATGCTGGCAGGCTGTTGAACTAATCCCTGGCATCTTCAAGAAGTGACATCATGAACAACTTCATGTGTAAATCTTCATAAGACATATCTATGTCCTGAATGAAAACATTAAAACTCCTTAAATGCTCTTCAGCTATGATTGCATTACTCCCTGTAAATTTTTCCACCATATTCCTCCAACTATCTGATCATGGTTGCATGCTAGTGAGGGGGAGGGATAGGCAGATGCTGATACTAATGCATGTGATTATTGTATTGTGCATTACGATGTGGGATATAATGCTGACCAAGAGGTGGATACATACCTGTATGTTTTGTGGGAATGTGAGGTGGATGATTTGGCTACTTGTAGTGATTCCCCATTTGATTTTGAGGAGAATTTTGTTGATTGGAGGGCCCTGCGCCAGGATCACCCTACTTGTGAGGCAGGACATACTTTGGGCCACCAACCGTCTGATCAGTAATTTGGGCTTTCTACAATTTAGCCTCTAGTTCCTTTATCTTCTTCTCTTTTAGTTCCAACTATGCTTTTACTTCATCAGGAATCGAGATCTCATGGTTTCCTTTAGGAGTTTCATGATTACCCTCCATCCTTTGATCATATTCATGCTAAATTTTGAGTCATTCAGGCTCAAGTCTAGCTTCAAACTTAGCCTATTTCTGAGAATCGTGAAAAGGAAAAGGATTTATTTGATCATCAGGGGTACAAAGTTCTGCACTTGAATCATCTCTCCATGTATCAAAGCAATTATATGTTTCACCCTATGCTCTTGGTGCTTTACCTTTGTTTGTTATCTACATGTCCTCATTTATGCCTTTTTCCTTATCAGCTTTGTCATCTTTATGTGTCCACTTAGTGCTATTAGTAGGAGCTCCAGTATGACCTCCCCTGTACTGAGATCTTCTTCCATTCATGATGAACAACCGTAAAATTTATGTCAGAGTCGCCACTCACTTTTATCAACAAATGAGAAAAGGTTTGATACTTTTTATTCCCAGTGGAGTCTGTGCAAGATTTCTGACTCTATGATTAAGGCCTTGATTCTGATTATTCCCCAACAGAGTCGCCAATTTGTTAGCTCTTAAAAATGTAGGCTGAATGCCTCAAGAGGTTGCCAATCTCTTGATACGTTTTAGGGTAATAGACAAGGTCAAGAGAACTCAACCTTCTACTCTTTAGGTGCTGCAAACCTGGGTAGGTGTACCTTTCTGAATGGTGCAGACTTAACTTGTGATTATCTTCTTAAAACAATTTTTTCACAATGGCAATGAGAGGTGAACAAATGAAATCCAACTTGAAAACAGTAACAATATTTTGATCTGAAGCCTAAAATGAATGCTTGACTAATAGATGTAAAGAAAATTGGATAAGTTCAAATAATGAAGTGCAGAGACTAGTGCCTTGTTGGGTATGCAAATTCAAATGAGATCAAGATGAGTAACACTTCTCTAAGAAAATCCAAATTATCTGACATATATTATGCTTACAACTTGTATAAACATGCAAGAATGTGATTACTAAGCTCTACTTGAATAATCCAATTGAATCTCACTAATTACTATGATTAACTAAAAGGATTTAGTCTTTACTTGAAAGAACCAATCAATCAATCACACAAGTGTAGCAAGTGTGCACTGATAAATTGAATATAAATTTATCATATCAATTTAAACAATCAGAAAGATATCATCTTGGAGACAACTTAGCAATTCTTTTATTTAATTCAACAAATAACTGATACCAAACATGTGCAGCAAAATCAATTGACATTCACAAATACCTCCATTTTAGAACATGCATCACAGTCTCTGATTTGATAAATTTACTATTTTCTATCCATACAATTTGCTTACAGTATCGAATAATTCATAACTCGTCCCTATTACAACTACCAAAATGCCCATTTATACATAAGCATTTGAAGAAAATATCATATTGAGATCACATGTCAGCCTAGCTCAAAATTCGGGCTCCAATCGAGCTGGCAAGCAATGGTCATCCAAGCAGATACATGTTGGCCCTGATGTTTAAAATTCTGTTGTTCACCAGTGTATAGTCTGCAAGACAACACAGAAGGTATGCCAAAGGCAAAATAACATCAATCATTAATCATCCCTTGGGCTTGTATTTTGCTTTCGCCAAGACTATCGACCATCAGCGAGATGTCATAGAGACTACCAAATGTTATGTCAATATGCATTTCATTAATGTGTTTACCAGTAGCCAAAACATGAGCATATCTCTCACTGACACATTCCCTTTGTTTTACTCATAGTCGTCGTAGCTCTCTGACATCAGGAAGACCTCTCGCAGACTTCACACTGCTTCACCGAAAATCCTTATCCATCCTAAATGTCACCGTGACTACCTGCTTGTTACACCAAAGTCAAAGAGTACCCCGAATCACTGTGACTTTCATGCATCATGGAGACCTCACGTAGACATCACATTGCATCACTAAAAACCCTTATGCTTTCCATTTGCGAGACCATAGGTCACTCGCTGAGACCTTACGGCGATTGTGCCAACCTATACCGAAGCATCCCTTGTTAAATTTATCTTCACCAAGATCCTCATATTTTCTCACCAAAAGAGTGCCCGTGTGTATCATTGATAAGGCAAAGCAATGTCAGGAGGACCTCTTGTAGACTATACATCATTATACCGAAGGTCCCACATTGTGTTATTTTTTCAGTTCGCCAAGACAAATCAATTTTTATGCCGAAACCATTCCCTACTCGCTTTCGCCAAGACAATACAACATTGGGGAGAGGTTATAAAGAGTACTCGTGCTATACCGAAAGCTCTCATCTATCCTTGAGTGTCACTGTGACATTATGTATCTCCCACCAATGAGTGCCCCTCAAGTGTGTCACCATAACATCCAATAATCGGGTAGACCTCAAGTAGAGAGCTCTTTGCTTTGCCGAAAGTCACCCTGAGATAACTTTTGATCACAAAGAGAAGGAAACACCTACACCGACAAGGATAAACATGTTTTCCATCGCCGAGACCTTACGACGATCGCCCCAACCTGTACCAATAGGTTCCTTTAATCGCCGGTCAGTGTGACAAAGTGATATCGCTAATACCTTGCATCGAAAAGAATAACTCTCACCGATGAACTACCATACACTGAGTCGGGGAGACATGTTGAAATTGGTAAGACATAACCCTAACAACCAAGACATATGCTGACAGTTTTAATTCATACCAAAATCCGTGTGAGAGAAACCCATATGTGATGTCAGTGAGACACATTGAACTCGCTATGACATCACATCGATGTTGCAGCTCCTGCCAAAATGTGAGTCAACCCTTGTCATCAAGACCGTTAAGAGCTCCCGTCGAATGGTGCTTGCAAGGAAATATTGATCACTGTGACATCAAATGAGTCTTGTTGAAAGGAAACACAGACTCATGCTAGCAGAAAACGTGCAATGGGTCGGGGAGACAAAAGTATTTTCACGCCAATATGAACTAGAATGTAAAATATGCATGACTCAACAGATTCAATATTGGAACAACATGGCAAAATATGGGTGAAATATGCATACAGTAGGACCAAATATGGAAATTTATGAGTGAAAACATATGCAAAAACATCAGATTTTATAGTCCCAACACAATGATTTCTAGTGTAGGTCACTCAACAATTTCTTTTACCTTCTCAGGATCCATCTTCAACCATTCCAAAGATATCAAAAATCCCATATATACCAATTCCTCCTTCATGAAACTACACTTCTTAATGTTTATCAGTAACTGCTCCTCTCTCAACCTCTACAAAACTCATCTAATATGCAACGAATGTTCTTCTCTACTCTTATTGAAAATCAAGATGTCATCCAAGTACACAATCACAAACTTACCAAATAATTTCTTCAATACGTCATTCATCAACCTCATGAAAGTACTCGGTGCATTTTTCAATCCAAAAGGCATCACTAACAACTCATAAAATCCTTCTTTTGTCTTGAATGTTGTTTTCGACTCATCTCCTTCTCTGATTCTGATATGATGGTATCCACTCTTCAAATCTACCTTTGTAAAGTATTTATCTCCACTCAAGCAATCCATGATGTCATCCATCTGGGGAAAAGGAAATCTATACTTCACTGTGATCTTGTTTATGGCTCTAGAATCTCTACACAACCTCCATTCTCCATCTTTCTTCAGTGCTAGCAGAGTAGGTACTACACATGGACTTAAGCTCTCTATGAACAAACCCTTCTTCAAAAATCTTGCACTTGTCTATTCAACTCTTCATTCTCTGCTAGTGTCATCCGATGTGCTACTTTATTAGGTAAACTAGCTCCAGGAATTAGATTAATGCAATGATTAATACTTCTTACAGGTGGTAATCCATCAGGTACATTATCCAAAATGATCTCCCCATACTCTGTTAGCAATTTCTTTATCTCTTCTAGTTGTTCTTCTACCTGCTTGAAATCATTAGTATTCTTAGAGACCAAGGAATAACACACATTCTCATGTCTCAATCCATCAACCAAACAAACTCTAGTACTAGTACAAACCTCAATTGTAGGGACATCTTCCAAAGGAAACAAAAATTTCTTCATCCTATTAGCAACAGTAGTATATATATATTCTTCTTTCCATCATGAATAGCTTGTCGATCATACTACCAAGGCCTTCCCAACAAAACATGGCATATACCCATAAGCATGATATCACATAGAACTTCATCATGGTAATTTCCTATCTTCAAATTCACCAAACATTGTTCGCTTACCAGTATCTTATGCTCGTCTTGAATCCACATTATCTGATAGGGCTTCAAGTGCTTCAACCTTTCCAACTTCAATTTATTCACCATCTCTTCAAAAAATAGTTTCTCATAACTTCCACTATCCACAATCACTTTGTAACATTTACCAGCTACCTTGCATCTAGTCCGAAAAAAATTCTTTGTCTACAATGGCTCCCTTTCCAACTCACTCTGACACAATACTCTTCTATTCACCAACACTTCTCCCTCTTTCAGTTTATTAGATGATCTAGCATGTTCTTCCTCGACAAAGGTCATTCTCCTATTGTTCTTTATCTTTCTACTTGTCTCTCCCTGATTACATTTAAAATCTATATGTCCTCCGCCACACTTAAAGCAAGTTCCCCTGAATACTCTTTTCTCCTTATCATCCTTTCTATATCCTTCATTCTAGTAACCACCATATCCTCCTCTTTTGTAAGAGTTTCCATCACCTCTATGATATGAAATATTATTCTTGTCGGCCTCCTTATCATTATTCTAATCTACAAAAGAGCCTCTTCCTCCAAAAAAAGTTCTTCCTCTCTGAAATCTTTCACCTCTTCCTCTCTGTCTCTGCTCATGTCTTTTATTCAACTTCTCTGTTTCCTTTAGGGCACACTGATATGCCTCTTCCACACTCTAAAACTTAATAAAACTGATCTCATCCTATATAGGTGACCTCAAACCATTCACATACCTAGCTACTTGCTTAATCTCATCATCTGAATGTCCAAATCTAATATTCAACTTATAAAACTGCTCAGTATATTTTGTCACACTTGAATCTTTCTACTTCATATTTTAAAATTTTCAGAACAGTCTAATTTGACAATCTGTAGGCATAAACTTTGTCTTCAACTTATTTACCATCTGATCCCATGACCTTATCTTCTCTTTTCCACTTCTTTTCCTATCTGTTTGCAAATGTTCCCACCAAAGGGATGCATGCCTCTTGACTTTGTACAAGCATATTTCACCTTCTTATCTTCAGTAGTACCTTCAAATTCAAAATAATTTTCTATCTTTGTTATCCAATCAAGCAATTCTTTTGAATCCAAATTACCATTATAATCTAGTGGAGTTAAATGTGGTCTTGTATTCGCTTTGGTTAGGGATCTTATGAACCTTTCTTCTCCTTGATCTAGACCAAGTTGCTCTTCTCTTCCTCTTTCACACTGTACTTCTACCTCTTCATTGCTTACATCATCAACTAGTCGACCTCTTCTCTAGTCCATTTCGATTGCATCTAATCTGGAAATAATTCCTCTCAACATCTACATTAAAGTTGGGTCTGCATTTCCACATGCTCCATTTCCTCTAACATTTCTTCTTCCCACCATATTTACACAAGTCCTTTGCAGCTATAGGTCAGATCCTCAATCTGCCACCCCACAACAAATCTTCAATAGGACTCTGCAAAATCTAATGACCTCACACGGATTGAACCTCACTCTGATACCAACTTGACATAGCCACAATAGGAGGGTCCTCAAAGAGAATAATTTGGAACATGTAGCAAGAGTAGCACACTAGAAGCAACACAAAATATGGAGAAAAATGTAGATGCAAGTATTCTCATTAACAGAAATCCCAATTACATTTGGTTGATAACATCCAGATTTACAGATTTGGCTCACAAGCTTGATATAACATGTTCAATATTACAACATTCCAATATGCTCCTATATGCGAGCTGAATTCTTACAATTCAGATCAATCTTAATCTACTCAATCAACTACTAACTCCACTACCCAATTCTCATGATCAATTACAAGCTTTATACTATATCTGTGATTCTAGAAACATCCGCATTGGCCAAATATTATCACATTATCCAAGGAAAGAAAATGTAACGTGTGCATGAATAGGTCAGCCTCAAATTTGAATTAGTCTATCAAAATGTGCATAGAATGAAGTGTGGACCTATAAGGAAGGTTGGTGACACTCCATGGAACATTTAAAATCACACTGTTAAGATCCACAAGACACGGGGACGATCCACAAACGATCGAACTTGCCACTATGCTTGAAGACCATTCTAGTGTCAGTTCAAGAGATTGCCATGAAATTATGGGAGCGATAACTTGTTAGAAAAAGATCCAATCATTCCCAAATATTGGAATAAGTAAAATGAACATGTCCATGATGTATGCAAAGATTTGTAGGTCTAGTGCACAAATATGAAAAATCCACCAACATGAATGAGAAAGAAAAAAATAAGAAAAAAACTGAAAGGAAAATATTTTTGGTTGATGCAAGATTGCCAAGAACCAAGGATGCTCCTGCATCACAAATTTTTATTTTAACAACTTCAAACAATTACAATAGGGGAAGCACATAGGGAATAAATGAATAGTACAACAAGACATATAATAGTGACACCAAATATATGTGGGGAAAATCCTTTCAGGTAAAAAACCCCACCCTCCAAAAGCACGATACTATTGTATTAATTCAAAAGGATTTATAATACAACCCCAAGTTCAAAGCCTTCTTTTACAAGTGCTTAAAAAATGAATGCCTATTCTAGATTGATATCGACAACACTTCATTACCTTCAAAAAACTATGTATTGTACAATGCAAGGCATACATTTTATAGAGAATACAAGCCAAGAGAATATTCTAGAAGAGTATGGGCACCCAAATACACATGGCACAATATCCCACATAATAGACATGCATTTAGACACTTGTATTGGATTCCCTTACACCTCTTACAATTTTCATACATGAAAATTTTCTCTCCCCTAGCTTGGGTACATATGTCATAAATCTACATAAAACCTATCATAAAATCCATAAGAGAATCTGTTATAACTGACTAAAAATAGTTGATTCTCTTACATCCTGTCATAACCCAACTTGGGTGCCAACTTTCTCCATGCATGAAGATGCCTTATGATGTGCCATAGAATATGTCATAGGTCAAAGATTATAACGTGGGATTCCTATGTCCACTTGGAATGATTATGTGTCATCTATTTACTTCCAACGGGGATGCCAACTAGCCTGTGGGTCCCAATTTATGACATGACACCATAGGCATTTAAATAATACAAATAAATACAATAATACATCAATTAATTCAATATTAGGACTCTAAGATTGAAACACCTTAATCCTAACATTCTCCCACTTGTTGAAGACCTGCCAAGACTCATACAGATTCATCTGCTCAGGGCCCCAAGGCCGATGGAAATGGAAAGGGTATGTGCAGGATCCTGATGGGATAAAAAGTGGAGATATGATGGGTATGTGTAGGGTATGTGGCTGATGACTTTTCTTTTACCCAAAATCGATGAAACAAAAAGGGTTTTTAAAGGAGATTTCTAGCTTTCCACCAATATAAATTATGCTTTGCTTTGAATTTAATAAGTAATTATTATTCATTTTCTATTTGAATTATGACTAAAGTCCTTATTGATAGGCTGATTGAAAAACATCTATAGCTTTCAAATGGCATCACATTTTTTGAGTCCAAAACTTGTGTCACATTCTATGTTTCACATACTATAGGATTAAAAGAAAAGGAATTTTGTGAACTTTTGACCAAGTTAAGGTGATTAGACATACGAGTTTTTATATTTTTTAAAAGTTGTAATAAAAAATTCATAATTAATTATTTACTTGGAAAAAAATTACAAAAAAATATGCATCACATCCAGACATGAGTCCTCTACTTATATCTAAAATCTTCTAAAAAAATATTATCATTTTATTGTGGTTAGGGTGGTCAGACAGACGCGTACTTCTTATTTTTTCCCTGAAATTTAAGTACTACTGCATTGAAATTTCAAATTTTAACTAAATAGATTTTTGTTTTTTCAAATAAACCTTGTATTTTAGAAACTACATTCAATTTTCTACAAATTTTATTCGTACATATTTTTGAAATAATATAGATAACTTATTCAAAATTTTATGTCAATTTTCCTAACTCTATTTTTTCTGATTTTTTTGCCATATAAGGGCCTTTTTTTCCATGATGATCTTGCACATACCCGTAAACCATCTGAACTTCTCAATGCTCATTGGTTTTGTGAGTCCATCTATAAAATTTGGAAATGTTTCAACCTTCTCCAAGTTCACCTTTCTATCTTCTACCATATCACAAACAAAATGATGCTAAAAATCTATGTGCTTTGTTCTTGCATGGAAGGTAGGATTCTTTGCTAGGAAAATCACACTTTGACTGTCACAACAAATAGTAATTTGTCTTGCATGTAAACCAATATCAAAACACAATCTCTTAATCCAAATAGCTTCCTTACATGCATGAGTTGCTGCCATATACTCTACCTCTGTCATGGAGAACATGATTATATCTTGTCGCTTACTCATCCAACTGATAACACCACAAAACATCATAAACACGTAACCATTGGTGGATCTTTTGTTGTCAATGTCACCTGCACAATCTAAACCCACTTACCCACAAATACTCACTGAATGTTGAGGTCTAGTAGGATAACCATGAAAACAAAAAGAATGCTTTGAAGTACACTATAAATATATGAACACTCTCTTAACCACATCCCAATGCACCCATATAGGATTAGCCATAAAATGGCTAAGGACTCCAATTGCTTGGGAAATGTCTATTCTCATACACACCATCACATACATCAGACTTCCAATTGCACTTGCACATGGTACTTTGGTCATGTCCTCCATCTTAGTAGGAGATTTTGGACAATCATTCACAGAAAACCTCATCCCTTGCATCATAGGAACAACTAACATTCTGCAATCTACCATGTTGAATCTCTCCAACACCAAGTTCACATACGTGTTCTAGCTTTACCAGAGCTTTTTTTTAGCTTCGTATCTCATGATTTCCATTCCTAGAATGTACCTATCTACACCTAGTTCGTTCATCTCAAATTGTGCTAACAACTGAAACTTCAAATTTGAAATCATACTTTTATCATTCCCAATAAACAACATATCATCTATGTATAGGAAAATAATGAGAATGTGACCATTATTAGTTTTAAAGTATATAGAATGGTTATATTTGAATCTTTGAAATCCCAATGACAACACATAGGTATCAAACTTTTGATACCACATTTTAGACCTGAGATTGTTTCAAACCATAAAGAGACTTCTTTAGTTTTCAAACCAAATTTTCTTTACCTTTTTCAATGAGATGCTCTAGTTGTGACATGTAAATATCTTTCTCCAAATCACCATGAAGGAACATTGTCTTCATATCCATCTATTCCACTTCTAAGTTGTATGTTGTTGCAAGTGACAATAGAATTTGGATAGATGTAAGCTTTGCTATAGGAGATAATATATCCCCATAATCAATTCCCTCCACTTGAGAAAACCACTTAGTGACCAACCATGCCTTATACTTCTCAACCTTGTCATCAGGAGCACACTTTTTCTTAAAAAGCCATTTACAGCAAACAGGTTTACATCCAACAAGAAAAGGTACAACATTCCAAGTCTTATTTTTCCATAATGCAACCATCTCCTCATCCATGGCTTGCATCCAGTAATCTAAATCACTTGTAGCCATTTCCTCTCTAACCGTCCTAGGCTCATCAGTGTTAGTAATCAAAGAAAGGATGCATCTAGAATCCAATAAGGAATAATCAAACTTATCTTGTTGTTGCCTAACTCATGTAGACCTCCTGAAAGTCTGAGGTTGAGGTTCTCCTTCAAAACTTTCAGAGCTACTTGATCTCCCCTCATCATCAAGTTTTACAAGAGTACATAGTTCTTCTTTCTTTGGAGATGATGGAATCTAAACTACCTCCTTCTTCTCTTTCTTTCCCTACCTATAGCTCAATAGTAGAAGGTTTCATCTCTCTGAAGATCACACTTCTTTTATAGAAAACCTTTTAAGCTTCTAGATCACAAAGCTTGTACCCTTTCACACCGACACCATAGCCAATAAAGATACACTTAATAGCCTTGTTGACTAACTTTGATCTCTTCTCAATCATAATATGAGTGTAAGCTTCACAAAAAAATTCTTTGAGATGTATCATTAAAGGATTTTTAACAGACCATGCCTCCATGGGTGTCTTTCCAACAAGTAGTGATGTAGGAGATCTATTGATCAAATAACTTGTAGTGGCTACTTCTTTAGCCTAGAACTTCTGATCAAGGATAGCACCACTCAACATATTCCTCGCTCTCTCCATTAACATTCTATTCATCCCCTCTGCAACTCCATTTTGCGATGGAGTATAGGGAGTATTCTTACATCTCTCAATTTTGTGCTCTTTACATAAATTTTCAAACTATGTGGAACAAAACTCACCACGATTATGAGTCCTCAAACTCTTAATATTTTTTCTAGTTTGATTTTCTACCAAGGCCTTAAACTCCTTAAACCAACTAAAGACTTCATCTTTACTTTTGAGCAAATAAAAAAATGTTGTTATACTGTAATCACCTATGAAGGAAACAAAATATACAAATTTTGATAATGAAGGAACATTTACAGGACCAAAAACATCTAAATGAACATAGTCCAAAACCATAAAAGACCTATGAGAAATAGAGTAAAAGGAAACACGATGTTTTTTCCCATATACACAATGTTTGCAAAAGTCAAAATTGAGATTACAATCATCAAGGCCTTCAACAAGGCTCTTATTTTTTAGGGTTCTAAGACCCTTCTCACCCATGTGACCAAGTCGTTCATTCCATAACATTGTCTTCTCTGTAGGAAGCTTCATTTCCATGGAATGAGCACCCTTAGGTACCCAAAATGCATGACCATCGAATGTAGCTGCAACATGCTTCTTCTTTACATGATTTGATGGTGAGGATGAAAAATCCAAAGATCTCTTCTTTGGTACATCAGAAGAACTATTTCACTTTATGGTGCATGCATCAAGTTGAAACAAAGTGCCAATACAAACATAGTTAGCCAACACCATAGCACCTCTATTCATATTACATCCTCCACTAGAGAAAACATCTTGCACTCCCAAATCATTTAGTTTACTTATAGAAAGAAGGTTTCGTGCCAAACCTGGGATATACAAGACACCATAAATCCCCTTCACTATTCCATTAGGAAATTTCATTTTGACTTGTCCACAAAAAATAATCTTTAGATGAGAGTCATCAACTAGGCACACCCCTCCTCCATTGTACTCCTCGTACTTGGAGAACCAATCTCTATGAGAAGTCATGTGAAAGGATGCACCGAATTATATCAACCACACATCATCTAATGCAAGGGCTGTCAATGTTGATTTAGAATTAGAGAAAGACTTGTTTTTTTTCTTCTCCTCCTTGTAATCTTTTTGAATGTCACCAGTTTCACCATAGCTCTAACATTTTTCTTTGGACTTCATACCAAGAGACTTAGATCTCCTCAAAGACTTTGACTTAGATTTATTGTCCTTCCTTTTTCCTCTCTCCTTTGGTCTTCCACAAAATACAAGGGCTTCCTTGGCCATCCCAAAATACTTCCTTCACATCTCTTTAGATAATAATGAGGCAACAAAGTCATCCATCTTGAAGGTGGAAGTAGTCCTTCCAATAGCTAGTACTAGGTGATCCCAATTGTCCAACAATGAACACAAAAGGAACATGCAATGGTCTTGTTGATCAATATTGTCTCCAATGGTACCTTGTTGTGCAACCAACAAGTTAAAAGAGTTTAGATGATATTCCACAAATCATCCATCTTCCATTTTCTAGAATACATCTTCTTTCTCTGGAATATCTTGTTTACCAGGGATTTGGCCTGATAGACATCACCAATTTTCTTCCATAAACAAGCTCTTCATGGAAATTAAGGAGGATGGAATCATCCAAAAAAAGTCTAATAAGAACCTTGGATTTCCTATCCATGAGATCCCAATCCTCTTGTTTCATGACTTGTGGCATGGTCCCAAAAACTGCAAGCCATAGATCACGATCTACAAAAATGTCTTCCATTTTTAGCTTCCAAAGTTCAAAATTACCATTGTTAAATTTCTCCATGTCAATCCTCCTAGATTTTATTGCCATCTCTTTCCTACAACAAGGTAATGAAACACACACTTCTACAAAGCTCCCACTAAAGCAAAGATCAACTAAAAAAATCCTTCTTACCCAACAAAGGAGCCAAGGCTAAACATGCTTTGATACCAACTGAAAGGAAGTTGTGTGACCATAAACAACTTCCTACACTAATTAAATTAGGGGAGAGTTCAAAAATTTCATTTTTACACCTTTAAATAGTTAGAACAAGAGAAGCACATAAAGAATAAATGAATAGGAAAAAAATGACATATATAACAATGACACCAATTATACGTGGGGAAAATCCATTCGGGTCAAAAGACCCACCCTAAAAAAGCACAATATTATTGTATTACATTAAAATGATTTACAATACAACCCCAACTACAAACCCTTCTTCTACAAGTGCTTCAAAAATGGACACCTATTCTTGAGTCATATCAGCAACACTTCATTACCTACAAAAAAAACTATGCATTCTACAACAAGGCATACATTTTATAGAGAATACAAGCCAAGAGAAGCTTCTACAAGAGGATGGGCATCCAAATACACATGGAATAATATCCCACACCATAGACATGCATTTGGACACTTGTACAGGATTCCCTTACACCTCTTACAATTGTCATACATGCAAATATTCTCTCTCCTAGCTTGGGTACCCAAAATGTGCTCATAACTACTTATGACAGATGCCTTAAAACTATCATAGAATATGTCATAAATATGCCATAAAACTTGTTATAGAATCTATAAGAGAATATATCATAACTAACTAAAAATAGTTGATTCTCTTACATCTTGTCATAACCCAACTTGGGTGCCAACTTGTTGCATGCATGAAGATACCTTATGATGCATCATAAAATCTATCATAGGTCAAATATTCCAAAGTGGGATGTGTATGTACACTTGGGATGATTATGTGTCATCCAATCACTTCTAACGAGGATGCTACTTATCAAGTGGGTCCCAATTTATGAAATGACACCATAGGCATTTAAATAATACAAATAAATATAATAATACATCAATTAAATAAATATTAGGAATCTAATGTTGACACACCTTAATCCCAACATTCTTCCACTTGTTGAAGACCTACTGAGATTCATACAGAATCATTTCCTTAGGGCCCAAGGCCCCTGGAAATAGAACACCATCTAAACTTGTCAATGCTCATTGGTTTTGTCAGTGCATCTGCAACATTCACCAAAGTGTCAACCTTCTCCAAGTTCACCTTTCCATCTTCTACCATATCAAAAATTAAATTATGTTAAACATCTATGTGCTTTGTTCTTGCATGGTAGGTAGGATTCTTGATAGGAAAATCACACTTTGACTATCACAACAAACAATAATTTGTCTTGCATGTAAACCAATATCATAACACAATCTCTTAAGAAAAAGAGCTTCCTTACATGTATGAGTGGCTTCCATATACTCTACCTCTATTCTAGACAATGTGACTCTAGGCTATTGCTTACTCATCCAACTGATAGCACCACCAAACATCATAAACATGTAACCATTGGTGGATCTTCTACTATCAATGTCACCTGCTGAATCTAAATCCACATATCCACAAATTCTCATTGAATGTTGAGGTCTAGTAGGATAACCATGAAAATAAAAGGAATACTCAAAATTCCATCATAAATATTTGAACACTCTCTTAACCCTATCCCAATGCAGCCATCCAGGATTAGCCATAAAATAGCTAAGGACTCCCATTGCTTGGGAAATGTATGGTCGCATACACACCATCACATACATTAGATTATCAACTGCACTTGTATATGGTACTTTGGCCATGTCCTCCATCTCATTTGGATATTTTGGGAAATAATTCATAGAGAGCTTCATCCCTTGCATCACAGGAAAAACTAACTTTCTACAATCTACCATGTTGAATCTCTCCAACACCAAGTTCACATACTTGTTCTGGATTAACCAAATCTTTTTGTTAGCTATGTCTCTCATGATTTCCATTCCTAGAATGTACCTAGTTGCACCTAGGTCTTTCATCTCAAACTATGTTGAAAACTGAAACTTCAAATCTAAAATCATACTTTTATCATTCCCAATAAACAACATATCATCTATGTATAGGAAAATAATGAGAATGCGACCATTATAAATTTTAAAGTATACACAATGGTCAAGTCTAGATCTTTGAAATCCCTAGGTAAAATAGATTCTTGAAAATTTATAATCGATCCATCATTCTAGGTGAAATCATGATTTAGTGTCGAAGTTCAGGTTTTATCCTCAGTTCGTGATTTTTCGGCTCTGGCAGATTTTCCAGCTCTAGTTGATTTTCCCGATCTCCTTCGTTTCCCCAAAATCCACATACTTTTAGAGTTTTACCTTATCCACATATTTCCTTCGGGTTTGGATTTTCCTGAAATCTTTGGCTCTCTATTTTTTCTGAAATTTGCAAAGTGTCTCCTCCTTCGTGGAAATTCATCTTTGGCAGATTTTCCTGGAATCTAATAGAACATGAAGGAATTTGAAATAGCATGATGTGTTAATGAGTGACAATGCATTTTATGATTAATTTATGCTATTTTTAAATCTCACATGTTGTTTATTGATTAATAATGATCAGATTGAGTTGTTAATTGGTGTTTTCATGTTCATTCCACTAGAATCTGTCTGGCCCGAAATTATCCAAAATTCCTCCCTGGCTTGGATTTCGCGGATGGTCCTAAAACCCGAAGTTTACATGATCATTTTATATGAGATTTAATAAGGTTTAATGATGATTTTAATTGATTAACATTGGTTTCCTATGGTTTTTATTATGGTTTGTTTGTCAAGTGCAGGCTGAATCTACCAAGGTAACAGCTAGAAAGGCTAAGGGTGACATGGAGAGATCTTCCATATCCAAAGTAGAAAGAATAAAGATGGACATCAAGAGCAAGATTCCAGAGAGTAAGATCACTTATGTCTAGTCAAAGGTAACTAATACCAATGTTGGACTATGGGACTATGAGGAGTTCAAAGGAAGAATGGCAGCACAAGATCTTCCCCTGGTGGCTAAGAGAATGTTAGAATCAGGATTGGCACATGTAGCTAGTTTCCCCTCCATGGTGCAGTGTTATGAGTTTTTCCTTGAGTGTGACAGGCACTATGATAGTGATACACAAAGAATTATTGGTCCTTAGGGCAGGATTGTGGTGAACTTGAATCCTGTCTCCATAGCTCATACTTTTGATATGCTAGATAGATCTCATGTGGTGAAATTCAACATGAAGGTAGCTTAGGAGTACTATGAATAACATACTATTAAATCTCAGCAGCTTATCAATTCCTAGCTGGAGAAACCCAAGTCTCATTATTCCAAACTTCCTAAATAGTTATTCAGGGCAAAATTCAAGAAGGAATATTATGATGCCATCACTCTTCTTAGCAAGGTGTCTGGATTAAAGAATGCTGGTATGTTTGAGAATTGGATGTGCCATGTTATTGTCAGGATGGAACAAGAAAATATTGACTATCATTGGGCAGGTGTCATAAGTAGAGTGATTCATGAGAAATTTTCCAATGTGTTGCAAATGAAGACCTTCACAATGACCTTGTACTTAGTCTATGCACTTACAAGATTTCATCCATACAAGGGATTAAGTACTAGGTGCACCTTTGGGTAGGATGTTATTTATGAGGTGTAACCTCAATTGCACTTAGGAAGCTCGAGCTATAGGAGGGTGACTAATTCATTCACCATGCATATCACCAGGCTGCTTCATGGCGTAGAACATGTGAGGATTTCAGACCAGGCCAAGGAGCTCATTAAGAAATATGGTGCTTGGTTCATTCAGTTCCCAACCTTCTCATACATCTGGGTTGATGGCTGTCAAAGGGCTCCATACAAGCTTCCAAGGTATCCCACTAATCATATCATACTTCTGGAAGTCACTTGACATATATGTGACTTTGATGCTATTGTCAAAAGGTACAAGCATACGACTAGTTTTGTTGGGGACTTCCCTTTAAGGATAGGCACTAGAGAGGTGTGCACTTCCATTATTTCTGCCCAAGCTTCAGAAGAGGAGATGAGTACTCTTGGCTTATCTTTCCATTCCAAGAGGTCCAAATTTGATATCACAGGTGAAGCCCAAAAGAAGGCCAATAAAGAATATATAGCCATAAGGTTGATTTGGAGGACTACTGGGCCAACTACACTAATGAATATGAGGTCAAGAAGAAGAATTTTTCTTGCCTTCCAGTGGAGTCAGTCTAGTTATACAATGTGAAGGAAGTCCCTGATCAACTTGAAGATGATGGAAACCTGATTCAAGGTCATGCTTATGAGGCAGTAAAGGATAGGCCAATTGGTGATGTGGATTAGTTAGAAGAAGAAAAGATAGAATTAAAGTAGTTAATGGATCCAGTCACCAAGTTTACCAAAATGTGGCTAAAGCATAAAATGTGGGAGTTAGAAAATGAAGGTGTACAGTGCACCTATGAACCGATGGGAGATTTGGACCCTCACTCCACTTCCTAGGAATCAACTGAGCAAGATCCTAAGGGAAAAGGTAAGATGGATTCCCCTTTTAAAATCAAGATTAAAGGTGTTCAAGAGGAGGAAGTTCAAGAAACAGAAAAGTAGAGAAATCCAATTGCTAAGAAAAGGTCAAGAACTAAGAAGTTTAGTAGGGAGGAAACTGAAAAGCAGATTCTTGAAGTCAATGTTCTTGTGCCCAAAAGAAGGAGAATTGCGAGATTATAAAAAAATGAAGGTTCCAAGGATGGAGTTGAAGTGGGTCCACTTGTGGTAGATGTAGAGAGTTCAAGGGAAAAGACACAGGTATACACAAGGAGGTCTAGAACTCCTTCCCCTAAGGATAGTGTTCCCAAATCAAATCTTCTTCTAGTTACTTCTCATGAGGGGCAGCATGATGATGTTCCTTCTTCCCATGAAGCTCAAAGAAAACCATGTAAATCTGAGAAAGCTGAGGATCACCAAAATACGGAGGGAGAAGAATTTTATGAGGGTGACCTTTACCATGCCGAAGCAAAAGTTGAAAAGGTAATGCAATCTCCCTTGGTTGCATATGCAGAGTCACCTGTTGGAACTTAAGAGGTTAAATCTCCTCAAAGAGAACAAGCTAAAAAGATTCCATCACCTAAGCACAAGGAGGGACATGCTAAAGAGAAGGAGAGAAAGACATATGAGACTCCTAAGAAGTAGGGTTTGAGTGAAGAAGCACCTAAGGGATAGCAAGAGGAAGTGGGATAGAGTGAAGTGCAGTTAGAGTCCATTGTTCTAGATTGGTTGGACAAGGAAATAAAGAGAAAACAAGTTGTTGTGGAGGATACTCCACCTAACTAGGATGAGTTACTAGCCAAGATTGGAAAGGATAAAGGTAAGAAGAAGGCCAGGGTCATCTCAAATATTGAAAGAGATGAGGCAAGTAATAAGGTGGTTCATATTGCAACTCCTGCTCCAGATAAGAATAGTGATGAGGTAACTACAAAGGATTATAATGTGCAAACTATTAATTTAGGGCCTACTTCCATCGAGCAGTACATTGAACATTATCAGGGTTCTAGCACAGTTATCCTAGGGAGATTGAGGAAGGAAGTTCAAACTAAGCAGGAGCTGAAAAAGGAAAATGAAAAACTCAGGAAATGCTTGGAGGATCTAATGAAACCCTTACAATCTATTAACCCCTTGGCTTCTGTTGCAAAACCCTTACCCTAGGAAACTATCACTGAGCTTGAAAGAATGAAGGCTTCCACTCTTACCACTGCAAATTGGTTGCAAGGGGTACAAACCAAAGGAAATGAGGCTATTAAGGATATTCTATCAATAGGGAAAGATTCTATGAGGACAACTAATTGGTTGAAGGATGTATTAGCTCAAGATAAAGAAGATACCAATCTCTGACTGCAGAAAACCAAAACCATCATGGAGTATACCAAGGATAAGCTAGTAAATGATAAAAGTATCCCTTTCTCTAGAGCTGCTGAACCTTGGGGGTGGTTTGAGGCATTGTAAATTAGGTAGAAGGTTCTAAAGAAGATTTACAAGCGGAGGAGGAAAATTGATGATATCCTAACTGGTGTTTATAATGGCTGCATTGCTTTCTTTGAGATAATGATAGGGAGAAGGAATATTTTCCCTAAATATTTGAGTTTGGAATAGTTGAGAAGGTGGTGGCATGATGTTTATGCTCCAGTCAGTGATGATTTTGTTACTAAGCACCAGTTAGATGATGCAGCCACTTACATTGTTGTCACTGATAAATATCTAACATATATGGTTGAGTGGGATAATTCAGTGAAATAATCAAGGGAAGAAATTACATCAATTGAGAGATGACTTAAGGTTTTTCCTTTACCACCTATGGCTGACTTGGATAGGGTGCTTTTGAAGGTTCATGAAATGTTGGATCAGAATAAGGACAAAGGGGAAGGTAGTTAATGATGGGCTACATTGAGATTTGTGCTTCCCTATTATTTTGGCATGCATTGGTTCGAGTTGCATTGGAGATCCTAGGCCAACCTGGATGAAGTTCATGAATTTAATGCATATTTTATTTTATTTTGAAGTTCCCTTGGCTGGCTTGTTTTGTGGCCAAATATTATTGTAAACCCTAACTAAGCCAACATTTTTTGGGATTCTCTATTAATATGGAATTTTTCCTCATTTGTAAGGGTTAAGAATAGACATAGACAAATAGAGAGATAGCTGATATTAGAGTGAATTAAGTAGAGCAAGAGTTAGCAAGTAGTTTTTCTCAAGAAAATATTGTAACAAAAAACTAGAATTGTTGCTACAGTGGATAATTTGATGTGAGTAATGACATTGTGATTTGGTGGCATACTTGTGTTCTTCTTATATTGCATGGTTCTTGTTATTCTATCTTTAAAATTGCTTTGAGGAAAATTAGTATTTAGAATTAGATTTGATTTAATGGTGTTTATGATTTGATATTTGAAGTGTTGTAGCAATCCCTGGTCCATACTTTTCACAACCAACTGATTGTTAGTTTCTTTGCAAAGTTAGCCTAGACTTTATATTGGTTGTGCTTAGTTAAATTATGAGGGTTTATTCATTTCAATTTCAATAGGGTTATTTGAATGAATGTTCATGATCTGAAAATCCTAACACTTTAGAAGATTGCACTATTTCTATAAGATTGCAAATTCATCTGGGTCAAGTAGAAATCAGTTTTAAAGGATTGGTCCATTCCGAGTGTTTTGTAATTTGCATTGTTAATCTTAGGAGTAGTTAAATCTAGAAATGTCTTTGAAACCCTCATATTTTGTTATCTCTTTTATCATTAGGTTGGATTTAGGATTGAAGTATCATTATATTGCTAGATCTGATAATTAGAGATTCAATATTTTTCTTGTAGTAAGGTCCCATTGTGATTACCAGCATTTTCACATTTATCACTAAGCTGTTTATGCATTGTCAAGACCTGACATTAGAGACCTTGGGGTTATCTCTTGAGGCTTGCTGATAGAGATTTACCTTTCAAGAGAGATAGGATATTATATTTTGTCTGAGTTGTTGTTGTGTAGGAAACATCATCAACAAACACATAGGTATCAAACTTTCTATACCACATTCTATGAGATTAGTTCAAACCATAAAGAGACTTATTTAGTTTGCAAACAAAATTTTCTTTACCTTTTTCAATGAAATGCTCTAGCTCTGACATGTAAATCTCTTCCTCCAAATAACCATGAAGGAATGTTGTATTCACATCCTTCTATTCCACTTCTAAGTTGTATTTTTTTGCAAGTGACAAAAGAAGACAGATAGATGCTAACTTCGCTATAGGAGATAATATCTCCCCATAATCAATTCCCTCCACTTGAGAAAACCACTTATCAACCAACTATGCCTTATACTTCTCAACACTACCATGAGGACCACACTTTTTCTTAACAACCCATTTACAACCAACAGGTTTACATCCAGTAGGCAAAGGTACCAGATCCCAAGTCTTATTTTTCATTAATGTAGCCATATTCTCATCCATGGCTTGCATCCATGAATCCAAATCACTCATACCTATCACCTTTCTAACCTTCCTAGACTCATTAGTGTTAGTAATCAAAGCAAAGATGCAACTGGAATCTAATAAAGAATAAACAAACTGATTTTGTTTCCACCTAACTCATGTAGACCTCCTCAAAGTCCGAGGTTGAGATTCTCCTTCTTCTTCTTCAAAATTTTCAGAGCTATTTGAGCTCTCCTCATCATCAATTCTAACAAGAGTGCATAGTTATTCTTTCTTTGGAGATTGTGGAATCTAAACTACCTCCTTCTTCTATTTGTCCTCTTTCTCTAGCTACAACTCAATAGTAGAAAGTTTCATCTCTTTGAAGATCACACTTCTGCTATAGAGAACCTTCTGAGCTTCTAGATCACAAAGCTTTTACCCTTTCACTCTAACACCATGGCCGATAACGATACACTTAATAGCCTTGTTGTCCAACTTTGATCTCTTCTCAATTAGAATATGAGTGTAAGCTTCACAACCAAATACTTCGAGATGTCTCATCAAAAGATTTTTAATAGACCATGCCTCCATGGAAATCTTTCCAACAAGTGATGATGTAGGAGATCTATTGATCAATTAACCTACAGTGGCTACCACTTTAGCCTAGAATTTCTACTCAAGGCTAGCACCACTCAACATATTCCTAGCCCTCTCTATGAATGTTTTATTCATCCTCTCTACAACTCCATTTTGTTGTCAAGTATAGGGAGTAGTTTTATGTCTCTCAATTTTGTGCTCTTTATAGAACTTTTCAAACTCTGTGAAACAAATCTCACCACCATTATCAGTGCTCAAACACTTAATATTTTTTTCTAGTTTTATTTTCTACCAAGGCGTTAAACTCCTTAAACTGAGTAAAGGCTTCATCTTTACTTTTGAGGAAATAAACGAATATCCTTATATTGTAATCAGCTATGAAGGAAATAAAATATACATATTTTGATAACGAAGGAACATTTAGAGGACTAAAAACATTTGAATGAACATATTTCAAAACCCTAGAAGACTTATGAGAACTAGAGTAAAAGGAAACATGGTGTTGTTTTCAATATACACAATGTTCACAAAAGTTGAAATTGACATTACAATCATCAAGGCCTTCAGCAAGGTTCTTATTTTTCATGGTTCTAAGATCCTTCTTACCAATATGACCAAGCCATTGGTGCCCATTAGGGGAAATTTACATAAAAAATGGGCCTCCTAAGGAACTCTAAAAAAACAAAAATTATCTCATATAATACAAATTATTTAAATATAGAAAATATAAATTACTTAAATACATCAGTTAAGTGGGGACACACGTTTCTATTATAATTCCTTAAAAGACTGAAGTCCATGATTTTTTAAAAGTGGTAACATATATTTCTATTATAATTTATTAAAAAACCTAAGTTCACTTTCTTCATTATTTATATTTTGCTTAAAAACTCTTAAACTCAAGTTTGGTAACTTATATTTCTATTATAATTTATTTAAAAAGTAAAGTTTTCTTTCTTTTCTTGATTATTTGTTTTTTTTAAATTATTTATTTTTATTTGAAAAGTGGCAAAGTAAAAGTAACTTTAGATATCATATTCAAATCAAAGTTTGAGATGAGTAAAAGGAGTTGTGAAACTTTCATCTTGCATAGTTTTCCTAGCCCAAAGAGGTCTTTTTCTCCCAATTACAATGTCGGTAGGCCCATCAATAGGTTCCAAGGGTTCAACAAGATCAATGTCTTCCTTTGGTTTTGAAGTATCCCTCTGAATCTCAGGAGTATGGTGAACTTCCATATCTTGAGGAGACTCTTCATTATCAATCTCCACATGAGTTCCCTTGGATCTTTTGAATGCAACATCTTTCTTGAATGTGACATCCCTATTGATCTCAATCAATTTTGGCCCTGGAATATATATCTTGTAGGCTTTAAAATGTCTCACTGCAGGCCATGAATATTCCATTCTTGCTAGAAGGCTCCAACTTTGTTCTCTTTTCCTTTGGAACATGAACATAGATAGGAAATACAAAGATCCTTAAGTGACTAACCTTTGGATTCTTTCTCGTAAAGGATTCTTTAGGAGTCATATTCTCCAAGGCTTTGTGAGGACTTCTATTCTAAACATATATTGTAGTCCTAGAAGTTTCTGTGCATAGGAAGGTTTGCAGATCCTGGTCATGGATCATGGATTTTGCTGCTTCTGTGATCATTTTGTTCTCTCTCTACAACACCATTCTAATGAGGATTATAGGGAACACAAAACTCCCTTTTAATCCCAACATCAACACAAAATCTTTGAAAGCTGCCAAAGGTGTATTCTCCTCCATTATTAGATCTGAGGACTTTGATCCTTTTACTAGAAAGATTCTCTACCAGAGCTTTGAAATCCTTGAAACTTTCTAACACTTCCTCAGACTTTTTATTTTTCAAAAAATAAATCCAAGTCTTTCTAGAGTGGTCATCAATAAAAAGAACAGAATACAAGAAACCACTCGAAGAAGAAACATACATAGGTCCACATAAATTAGAATGAATAAGGTCTAAAATACACTTAGATCTACATTCTCTACTATGGAATGAAGGTTTTGTATTCTTACCCATTTCACAAACTTTGCAAGTTATTTCATGCTCTTGATTGAACTTAGGAAGTCCTGTAACCATATTCTCCATGATAGGTGAGGCTCAAAAGTGTAGGTGAGTGAATCTTCGATGCCAAAGATCGCATAAGCTCAAAGAATCATGAAATAATTCCTAAAATGGATGCATACATAGCCTATAGAGGATTTCATGTCTAACATCAATTACTTAAGCATCCTTGAAACTATAATTCTCCATCCACACAAGTACTTTTCCTTTGGAGAAGGAAACTTGATATCCTTTATCTTCTAGAGCTGAAATGGAAATAAGATTGCGCTTGATTCCTGGAACATAAAGAACATCACTCAACTGAAGCGTGATGATGTAATCCAAATGAAGAGTAGAGGTCCCAATCCCTTTCACAAAGTATCTAGCATCATCTCCAATAATGGCTTGTTTGGATGAAACTCTCTCCACCAAGCTTGATAAGTTCTCCTTAAAACTAGTGATGTGACGAGAAGCACCACTGTCGATTAGCCAAATGTTGGCATCTATAGGTACATTGCTTGATAATGATAAATAGAACAAGTATTCACATGAATCCTTTTGTGGAGAAGCATCATCAACATCTACAATGATGGCCTTTTTCTTAGGTCTAGATGGACAATGCTTAGCAAATTGGCCAAACTTATCACACCTAAAGCATTGGATCTTGGACAAGTCTCTCTTTTTCTTGGATGTGGGAGCACCATCATTACCCGTATCTCAATTCCTCTAGAAGAATCCTTTCTTTCAATATTTTTCTTTCTTCTTCAAAGCTTGGGAGGTGAGAACATGAATATCTTCACTATTTGAACTTTGACCAATGCCTCTATCTATCAACCTTCATTCTTCTTGAATGAAGTCTTCCCTTAGATGATCAAACTTAGGCAGTTTTGATCTTGCACTGATTCCTTGAATGTAGGATTCCCAAGACAAAGGAAGACCATTGAGAGCAAGCATGTTCAAGTTTTTGTCATCAACCACATGGCCAATTGTCAAGAGTTGATCTCTCAAATCCAAAATCCTCATGAAGTGGGCCATCACTGATTCTCCTTTCGCCATCTTCAAATGGTGTAGTTGTTGCTTCAATGCAAGTGCTCGACTGGCATTGTTGATTTTGTATATTGCTTCCAATATTTTGAACATGCCTCTTGCCATCTTCAACTTAGAGACAATAGGAATGATATGATCCTTGACGGAATCAACCAACATTTTCTTTGCCTTGATATCTTTCTTTCTCCACTGCAAATTCTCTCCTTCCTCCTCAAGTTCAGGAACTTTGGTCTCCACCAACTCAGCCAAGTCATTCTCTTGCAAGGTGAGCATGATACTGAACTTGCATGATGTGTAGTTTGATGCTCTGTTGAGCCAATCCTTAATCTTAAGACATTTCACCATCTTGACTAAGGTAGAGATAGACAAAGAAATATAAAGAAGAGAAAATAGTATCATAGTAGGAACAAATCTGATCACAATATTCTCAAACCCACTCCGATACTTAATGCACGATTTAAATTATTTGTTGTTTATTTAAAAATTGGGAAAGCAAAAGCAACTTTAGATATTAGAGTACCCATCTTTCTATGAAAACCATTGAGCCACGAATCTTACCTTGTACTTCACAATGCTCCCATCAACTGCATGCTTGATCTTGAAGAGCCATTTTGAAGACACCAAGGATTTTCCTTTGGGTCTAGGAAAAATGTCCCAAACATCATTCTCTAGTTCAAATGATTTTTTTTTTAATTCTGGATGAGTGTGAATCAGGAGGTCTTTGATTATTGAGCGAAGTATGCAAAATTAAGGTGGAAGGAAGGAGAAGGGCAGACTACTGCAAATGGGAAAATATGATTTTATGTCACCAAGAGAGGAAGGTAGGCAGGGTGGAAGGAAGGAGGAGAAGGGCAGGTGGGGTGATGATGCTCTAAACTATCTGTTGTCATCAGGGTTGAATTATATCTTAGAGCATGTTCCCCAAGGGATTTTCAAAGGAGGTAATTTGGTGGATGTGACTGTGGGTACTTTTTTTGAAAGTAGGCTTGATCATTGTCCATAATGGGTGTACCATGTGGGTAAATGGATCGACAAAGCTCCTGAGGGTTTAAAAAATAACCCATCTCAGGCTCTAAGATCTAAGTATTTTAAAAAGTTTGGAAAGCCTAATAAAAGGAAGAACTAAGCACAGTTACCAAATAGGGATCTAAGGGTTGAGAATACTGTTGAAAATCTGCATCTAAGGCAAGTCAAAATATTAGAGTGGTGTAACCAAAGTGGGTATGTGGGGGTCAGGGAAGAAACTAGAAATATGGAAAATTATGTTCCCTCGTCTTTTCCTGGGGCCATCAGGACTCTGTCATGGAAACATGTAGTGAAGGCTACTTTAAATCCTAAGGAATTTAGGGCTCCTAACTCCAAAGACACCCTAGATGGTGTCGATTGTGGCTCACTGTTTTACACAGTCTCTCATGCTACTCGAGACTCTAACCCTAAGGATTTGGCTTTCAACTCCAACAAAGATCATAGAAAATCAAACCCTATTGGGTTAGAAGCGAGTGGGGATTTGGCTTCTCCAAACTCTAAAGAGGATATATGGCTCCTGCTATTATCCGTAAGTGTGGAAAAGCTACCTCTAAGCAAAAGCATCAGGATCTTTACAAATATGCTATTATTCTCCAGATGTGGGAGGAAGGTATGACCCTCTCTAAGTTGTACATGAAGGTTCACTCTCAGTGGTATGGTACGCTATTTTTTTAGGTAATATCAACCAATACTTTCCTTCTAGTTATAGATTTTGTTGAAGCTAAAAACCAAGTTCTTGAAAGGAAATTCATCTGGTTTGGTAAAAACATTTTTTTCATTTTCCCATTGTGCCCCTTCTTTTTACCAGATTTGAAACTATCTGATTCTCCACCAATTTGGTTTTCTCTACCAAAACTCCCATTTGAATTTTTTGACATGGACATTCTAGAAAAGATTGTTGATTCATTTCAGAAATTTTTTCTTTTGGATTTGCAGATCTTTGATGGTTTTTTTGTCATAAGAATTTGTGTGTTGGTAAATCCAAACAAAACTTTACCAAGGGCTTGTAATATCAAATCTTTGGATGGTACATGGCGACAATCCATAATTAGGAATTCAGATTGGTTTAAGAAAGCAGTGATTGAATGTGATGCTCCTCTTTTCAAATGGCTCAAGATTACACAATCAAAATCACTAAATGAATCTCTTGACAAATTGGATAAAATGATTAAGGAAATATCAAATCAATTGAATTCTGACATATCTAATGAAATTAATCCCCACTCTGCCTTAAATAAACAAATTTCTAATAGAAATGGGCCTAATCAAATCTCTAATCTTTAGATGTCTATAGTAAACATGAGAATTCATATTTCCTCCTTACTTGATAAACCCATCTCTCCAAGCAAAAACATTAAGACTAATACAGAGATTTAGGGCAGTGCACTTCCTAATCCCCTTCTAAATGTCATAGCTCCATTGGGAAATTTGATCAAACTTTCTGAAATCCAAAATGCAATTGCTCAGATTCAATATGGTAAAGGGATTTTGACTAGTAACCATTTTGAAATACTATCCTCTAAATATTTAACAAATATTGGTCCTAGTTCTGATGGAAAGATAGCTTCAACCAAATTGGTAAATTTAGTGGTAGGCCCTAGGTCTCTCCCTCTACATAATTTTTTTAAGGGAAACCTTGTTAGTCCCTTGAGAAATGGTCTAAGCATAAGGTCTCTAAATCCTGAAATGGAGATAGGAATCAAAACAAAAGTGACAAATGAAAAATTCCCTACAAGTAGCACAAGAAAGGGATCTAACAACTTGACATTCACCATTTTAGATCAAATTCCCACACCAAAACTAGGGGAATCAGCTCAGGTTAAAAACAACCCTAGTTTGGCTATGGTCTACTCACCTTTGCAAACCATAAGTCTCTCATTTTAAAGACATACAGAACTGTCTAAACCTATTGGGCTGAGAAGAAAAACTAAATCAAGCTCAGACTTAGTGGGCCTAGTTATAGCCCAAACATCCTTAGATAAATCTCCAAATCAATTTTCAAAGGATCAACAATTGATTGATAAAATTCATCAAATAATTAAGGCCTCAAAGAATACTTTCAATGAGGAAATTCAAGGCAAAATTCTTTCGAACATTGAAAATGACATGCTACAAGTTGAGAAAGAACTTGATATTCCCATTATGAATGATATTCAGGTAGAGGAGCCATCTGTGAATCCAATGCAATTAGTTAGCATGGGTGACATGGTTATAAGCACATCTTTACGAGAAAATTTACCCATCTCAATCTCCTATATCTCCATCTATGCCCTTGTCTTTATCGTCAACAAGGGGGTGTAAACTGAAGTAGAAGAAAACTCAATTTGAGATTGATGTGGGGATTCAAACTACTTTAATTTCACCTGAAAAAAAGAAAAAGGACTTTTAGCCCCTTGATGACAAGGTCAAGGGATGCTAAATGAAACCTATAGCTAGAGTTTGTTACAGGAAACCTTTCTCAAAATAAAACTCAGGGGAAGAGGGGAGAAGATTCCTCCCCTCGAGAAAAATGAAGTTCACTTCATGGAATGTTAGGAGCTTAAACTCCCCTAACAAGTAGTGCCTAATTAGGTGTCAACTTGACTTAATAAATTTTGATGTGGTTTCACTACAAGATGCTAAATTGAACTCAAGCTCTACTTTTTCACTATTCTCAAAATGGTCCAAATGGAAATTTTATTCTCACTCAACTTTAGGTGCTTCTGGGGGGCTAGCTTTTCTCTGGAATGAAAACAATGTTGCTCTTAGGGTAATTTTCTCCTTTTCTAACCAGGGCCTTGCTCTAGTAAAAAGTAAATTCACCGACATCAAACTATGGCTATTTAACATATATGGTCTTGTATCTTCCATTGAGAAACAACAGTTATGGAATTCTATATCTTCTATTCTGCAACCTCTCTCAAATTCCTTGGTTGTGATTGGTGGGGATTTTAATGTTGTTTTAGATTATTCTAAAAAGATAGGAGGTATTATTCCAAATAAAAGAGTAATGAGGGATTTGAAAAAAAAATTCTATGGAAATTATTTATTTTACTGCAAACCATTGAATGGTTCCTTCACCTGGACCAATAAAAGGAAATATTTTTAGCAAATTGATAAATTTTTGGATCATTTCTTACTCTCTTCTTCATGGTTAGACTTGGATTTAGATGTATCTTATACCATTCATGGTCTCCTAGGATTTGATCATTTCCTATTGTCCTTCAATATCATTGAAAATAGAGCTGCTAATAAGATTCCCTTCAAATTTGAACCAATATGGTTCAGGGATTCATCCTTCATCCCTTTTATAATTTTTTGGTGGAAAAATGCCCCTTTCTTTTCTAGATCCTGAATGTTTTAGATTGCTAAAAAATTGAAATTCCTAAAAGGGAAAATAAAAATGTGGAATAAGCAGCATTTCAGAAATACATTCACAGAAAAAATAAGTCTTCAGAATGAAATTGAATCTTTAAATAATGTTGTGATGGTAAATGGTCTAAAATCAACTTCTTATGCTCTTCAAAAATCTCTAACTTCACAACTTGAGGAAGTTATTTGTAGAGAAGACTATTATTGGAGACAAGAGTCTCATGGTATATGGCTTGCAGATGGTGATAGAAATACCAAATTTTTCCATGCTTCTGCAAAAATTAAGAGACAAAAAGGTAGAATCTCCTCAATTATTTGCATGGATGGAACTCTCTTAGAAGATGATAACAAGATTGCTAAAGAAGTTATATATTTTTTCAGAAATATGTTGACTGTTGAACTTGTTTCAATCAAAGATTGCATTCTTGAGGCCATTCCCACTATGGTCTCTTGTATTGAAAATATTATGTTAATGGCCCCTTTCTCCATAGAGGAAGTTAAAACTACTGTCTTTGATTTATCTCCTGACAAAGCTCTAGGCCCTGGTGAGTTCACTACCAATTTCTTTCAAAAATGTTGGGAATTCATTGGTTTTGATGTCTGGCAGGCACTTGAAGAAGCTAGACGTAATAGAACTATCCTCAAAGAACTTAATAATACCTTCATTGCTGTTATACTAAAAGTTGATTCTCCAAGTACCTTTTATGATTTTAGACCTATCTCTTTGTGGAACACCATTTATAAAATTTTCACTAAAGTAATCTCCATTCACCTTGCAATGATCATCCCACATGTTATCTCAGAGGAACAAGGTGGTTTTGTGCTAGGGAAATATTCCATGGAAGGTTCCATTGTAGCCCATGACATATTTCACTCTATTAAATTACATAAAATGCTAGCTATGATTTTCAAGTTGGATATGATGAAGGATTATGATAGGGTAAACTGGAACTTCCTGTTGGCTGTCCTATGTAGACTATATTTTTCATAAATATGGGTTAAATGGATTTCCTCTTGCATCTCAACTGCAAGTTTTTCATTTTTACTAAATTCGTGTTCATGTGGTTTCTTCCCTTCAACCAGAGGCATTAGATAGGGGGATCCATTATCTCCATTTATATTCATTCTAATGACTAAAGGCCTAAGAAGATTAACAAACAGAGCAAATGTTTTAGGAGCATGGAAAGGTATCCTAATCCCAAATATACAAGAAGCTCAAACTCATGGACTTTGTGTAGATGACACTTTAATATATGGGCATGCCTCAATACCTGAAGCAAAGGTAATAAAAAATATAATTACAGATTTTACATTAGCCTTGGGTCAAAAAGTTGACCCCTCTAAATAAAAAATATTCCTATTAAATGTGCCAGATTTCATTCAAATAGATTAATTAAATTTTAGGTGTATTCGGTGGGATCTTTTCCCTACTCCTATCTTGGTGTACCATTTTTTGCTGGAAATAATCTTCATGTTTTATGGGAGAGAATCTGCAAGTTGATATCGGATAGAATTCCCCTATGGAAACACAAGTGGCTAACTTTTGCTGGGAAAATTAAAATGGTAAAATATGTCTTGAATGTCATTCCAATTTACATAATGTTTGTTCTAGAGGCCCCATGTCATACCCTAAACATTCTAAAATCCATCTTACACTCCTTTTTGTGGAATGATAATGTTGGGGCTAAAGGAAAAATACCTCTTATTGCTTGGGATAAGTTTTGTTTGCCAAAAGATCTAGGTGGAACTCGAATAAGAGATCTTAAACTTCAAAATTTTTCCCTAGGTGCAAAGTTTACTTGGAAACTATACAAAAATCCTTAGTCAAAATGGGGGAAACTAATGTTTTCAAAATATCTTCACCTACTCCCATGAGAATCTTTGTTTAGGGCTTCCTCATTACCTAAAGGCTCAAAAATCTAGAACTTTCTATCTTCATGTAGATCTGTCATCCTCCCTCACCTTTCATGGCTGATCCACAATGGGAAAAAAGATAAATTTTGGGAGGATAGGTGGAATGATTATCTTGTTCTCTCTTCATTCATAGATTTGGGTAATTTAAAAGAGCTCTTAAAAAATATGTGGGGTCCTCTGGTTATGGACTATTTTAATATTGAATACATTGACTCCATTCCAAGAATTTCTTGGAAATCTATTGATAATTTAAATATTCGCTCATCTTTCAAAGAAGCTTACAAGAAGGAGATGGGGAAATGATTCATTTTTTTTGCACCTAAGGATGATGTCCTAATTTGGACCAAATTGAAGTCAGGAGATTACATAGTCAAAGATGGATATATTTTTCTTTTAGACTCACTAAATAAATATGATCTTCTTCAGACTCTCTTTTGGCATGAAGCTTTCCTTCCCAAAGTTGGTGCATTTGTCTAGATTGTTTTCAACGGTAGGGCTTTAACTTCGAAGAGGTTAGACAAGCTAGGGCTTGTGAATTCCTTCCCATGTGTCTTCTGTGGTTACTTTTTGGAAACCGTGGATCATTTTTTTCTACATTTCCCTTTTGCAACTCATTGTTGGTACTAGATCTTTGCAAAATTAAGTTGGGTTTCAATGGTGTGGCCCACCTTATCTATTAAATTTCAATCTTGGCCCCTTTTTCTATTGCTTATGGATAGTTACACCATCCTTACTATTATGGTCCATCTAGAATGAGAGAAACAACAAAATTTTTAACTGCAAGAGCTCTACTATTGAGGAGGTGTTGATCAAATTGGAATCCTCAATTTCTGAAGTGGTTAGATCCTTTATCTTTAAGAACATTGAATCTTTAAAATACTTCTCTAATTGGGATGGTGTCATAATTAAAAAGTGGCCTCTCATCAAAAATTTATTGTTCCATGGTTCTTTCACTAATAAAGTAGATAAGATTTTGGCATGCGAACAAGCCAAATGACTTCCTCCCCCAGTAAATTCTTTTAAACTAAACTATGATGGAGCATCAAGAGGTAACCCTGGTAAATCCAGGGCCGATATAGTTATAAGAGACTCAGGAGTTAAATTGTTAAGGTAGCTTGCAAAATATTGACATGGGGAACAAATAACATGGCTAAACTTGAAGCCCTTAGTATGGGCCTAGATATTGCAAGGTCCCTAGAAATTAAATCTCTATCAATCGAGGGTGATTCCATGGTTGTTTTTCATGTTGTTTCAAGGAAAAAAAACATAGGTTTTGTAGCTTCAATATGTATTAGACAAGGTGCTAACTCAATTAAAGTGGTTTAATACATTTTCAATATCCCATTGTTATAGGGAAGCAAACACTTTGGCTGATTATTTAGAAAATAGAGCTATTGATGAGGAATTATCCTTTAAAATCTTTAATGAGATTGATCTTCCTCTGAATTTATGAAGCAAACAAGACCTCATTTACAAATTCGGATCTAGTTCTTATGTTTGGTATCGACTGTGTCATGGTCTTCACCTTGGATGATCCTTTATTTTGCCTCATGAAGTGGTGCTTCAATTTGCTTCTCCAATCATATTTTGCAATCCATGGGTATATCTCATTATTCATTGTTTATGGTCATCTCCATTACATTTGTTTCATGGTGATCTCTTTGGGAAGCTCTGTCGACCATAGGAATTCTATGGTTGTGATTTGGTTTTGATTATGTTTCCCTTCTCTCCACTACAAACACTATTGAATTATTGAATATGAACATTATTGTTTTGTGGCCTTCTTTTGTGGTCACATGACTTAGGCTTAATTGGAATAATTGAATATGGAAATTATTATTTTTTGGCCTGTGGCTATGTGAGACTTTGAAATCTATAGAGTTTGAATACTATAGTCTATGTCTGCTCGGCAGTGGTTTGAAGGGATCAATCTGCCTTGGCACTGCCATATGAATGATATACTTGGTGCTTTATATGGGTTGTGCTTTGATCTTTCTTGGCTGCTTTTTGTTTACATTTTTGTTGGCACTTTGGCAACTCTAGTTGTACAATATAGAGTTTCGGTGGTATTAATTCAAAAGGAAATCTTAGTCCCTAGTTTGCTTGTTCATGGAAAACTTGGAGTAATCTTTGATCTTGGTGATGATGATATTGTTCCTGATTTGATATCTATTTCAGATCTTTGCGAAGCATTAAATTTATACAACTTAGATCATGATTCATTTCCTATTGTTGGTTTTATTAATATAAATGATTTTCTTTCTAACGGTTGCTTTGGAGATCTTCTTATGATTATTAGGTTAGGAATTACAAGTGATAACTTTGTTGAAACCATTTTGGGATGTATTCAACTTATGGACAAACTTCCTCCTGAGGTCTTATCCACTGGCGTTAATCTATCTTTGGTAGTGCATTTTCTGCTTGATGAAGCTATTGAGGCATGCAACAGTGATATCACTACTTGGAAGAAAAAATTGAAACTATCTTTGGACCACCTTCTGCTACTGTCTTACTAAGAAGCTAGATCTAACTTGCCACTTGATGAGGAGAAATGATATTCTTTGGTTTTGATATCAAGCCAATGTATCTTGTTTCTAGGTTTTTTTCTTGTGGGGGGCTTCTTTGGGGGTTTAACTGATATTCTCATGTATGATGTTTCCTTTTGGTTCTGGTTGGGGTTATAGGTTTAGTTTTTTTTGTCTTCTTTTTGGAGCTACAACCAAAGGTTTTCTTCCTTGGTTCTTTCCTACCGGTATGCTCCTTTTGAACCAAGGTTTGTAAACTTTCTCTAATCAATAAAATGTTCAATGGCATAGCCACTTTTTTTTTTTTAATGTAACTTTAGATATTTTATTTTTTACTTAGTATTTTATTTTATATATATATGAGTTTATAGATTTAGATTTATTATGTTATGTACATTTATTTAAATAGACACGTTTATTTAAATAAACACGTTTATAGGTTTTATAATAGTATATTTATATTTAAAAAATTATGCTAAGGGACATCTTTTTCTCCATAGTCTCTTTGATTTTCTCATTTTCTTTCCTTTGCAATTTTTTTTGGTTTTTTTTTTAAATTTTCCAATTATTTTTCCATAGTTTCATGATTTTCTCCAACTTTTTCTCCTTCCAATAGTTTCCAATTTGTTTTTTGGTTTTATTTTATTTTGTCCAATTTATTTTTTGGTTTTTTTTAATTTATTCCAATTTATTTGGTTCGTAGTTTTTGTGAGAACAATTTTTAGTTTGCTTTCTTTTTTTTTCCATTTTTTTGTTTTTATTTTATTTTATTTTTGCTATATATTTACATGAATATTGTAGAGTGCCTCTCAACGTAAATAGTGGTAAAGTATATTTTATTTTATATATTAAATAAAATTTTATATTATAGATTTAGATTTATTATTTTAAATATGTTTATAACAAGTTTAATAATTATGTCGATATGCATTCTATGGGTGGAGATGAGAGAACTCATTTTGTTTGTGTAAATATATAGAAAAAAATAAAAAATAAAAAAATTAGAAAAAGTTAAAAATAAAAATAAAAACCAAAAAATAAATTAGAAATGGTTAACGCAAAAAATTGAGAAAATTAAAAAATTATGAAGCTAATGGAAAAAAAAAAAAGAAAGTGGAAAAAATCAAAAAAAGAAAAGAAAAGAAAAACTAAGGAAAACAAAAAGCATGGACAAAACTTGAGAAGATGTCTCAACCATATTTAGATATATTTTTTAAAATATAAATATACTGGTTTTAAATATACTTAGATTTATGATAAATATACTAGTTTTAAATATACATCATAAATGATTTTTATGATTTTTTAATTTTTTTTAAATATTTTTTAAATATTTTTTTCTTAAAGAATACAAATATTTTTTTGAAAATATAAAAAAATTCTATAATAGAACTTAATAGAACTTAAGAATATAAATCTACAAAAAAATAGAATATTTTATATTTAGAACGATGAATGAGATAGAATAGGATATGTAGAGTTAAATAAACCATCATGAGTTAATTCATAAGATTTTAGAAAGTATTATTTTATTAAATAAATAATTTTATTTGTATTTTGGATGATGTCATCGTATAGGTTGATGTCATCTTTTAGTTGATTTTGATAACTTAAAAAGCTAATGATGTCATCCTTATGAGGCCCATTTTTTATGTAAATTTCCCCTGATGCTAACATTGTATTCTTTGTAGGAAGCTTCATTTACATGGAATGACTACCCTTAGGTACCCAAAATGCATGACCATCGGATGTAGGTGCAATAGGCTTCTTCTCTGCATGATCTGATGGTGAGGATGAAGAATCCAAATATCTCTTCTTTGGTACATCAGAAGAACTATTGCAATTTATTGTGCATGCATCTAGCTGAAACAAAGTGCCAATACAAACATCATTAGCCAACACCATATCCCCTCTCATCTTACATCCTCCACTAGAGAAAACAATTTGCACTCTAGAATCATTTAGTTTACTTACAAAGAGAAGGTTTTGTGTCAAACCTAGGATATGAAAGACCAATCCCCTTCACTCTTCTATCAGGAAATCTGATTTTGAATCTTCCATGGCCAACAATCTTTAGGTGAGAATCATCACCTAGGTACACCTCTCCTCCATTGTACTCATACTTCAAGAACCAATCTCTTTGACAAGTCATGTGAAATGATACACCCAATTCTATCAGCCACACATCATCTAATGCAAGGGCTGCCAAGGCTACAATAAATGCTTCTCTATCATCTTGAGATGATTTCTCATATTTAGAATTAGAGAAAGACTTTTTTTTATTCTTCTTCTCCTTCTTGTAATATTTTCTAATGTACTAGTTTCACCATATTTCCAACATCTTTCCTTGGACTTCTTACCAAGAGACTTAGATCTCCTCAAATACTTTGACTTAGATTTATTTCCTTTCTTTTTGCCTCTCTCCTTTGGTCTACGACAATTTGCAAGGGCCTCCTTAGCCATCTTAGAAGAATTTCTTCGCAGCTTTTCAGATAATAATGAGGAAAAAACCTCATCTATCTTGAAGGTGGAAGTAGTGCTTCCAATAGCCATTACCAGGTGATCCCAAGAGTCCAACAATGAACACAAAAGGAGCATGCAATGGTATTTTTCATCAATTTTGTCTCTAACAACCTAGTTGTACAACCAACACGTTAAAAGAGTTTAGATGATCTGCCACAGATCCTCCATCTTCCATTTTCAGAGAATACATATTCTTTCTCAGAAAAATCCTATTTATCAGGGATTTAGCCTAATAGACATCACTAATGAGTGCATGAAATGACACTTTAATTAATCCTTTTTATGTTTTTAAATACTTTATTATATATTAATTAACTATGTTGGTGGTAGACTATATGCTTGAATGTTTGCTTGTTGTTGCCTTATATCTAACTAATTGGAGTATATAATAGAAATGATATTTTGTATTAAATGTCTTGCTTGTTAATGATGATTATTGATGAAGTGATTATGCACATTAAGATCTTTTTTTGTCATAATAGCACTATCTTTGAGGATTATGTTAGGTTGATTAAATGTTGACTTAATGAGGTGGATGAGTTAAACTCCCTATTTAACAAACTTGAAATCTGTCTTGCTCCTAATCGCTCCAGCTGGCTCCTGATGAGTGTTTCTAAATTGAATTCTTCAGTTAGTTTGAGAACTTTTGGTTCAACTATTATCATTTGGCAGATTTCTTTATGACACTTTCGGTTTTGTTTAAATTTAGTTTTTTTCACTTTGTATCTTGGCGAGCTGTGCAAAATTTTTTATTCAAATAAGTGGATATTCTTATAAATATCCATCCCTAGTTTTAGTTTGGGAGTTAGTTAATCTTTCGCTTTAGCTTTGTAATGTTTGTAATATGTACTTTTGTTCTTCTCACCTATTTTGGCCAATTGGAATGCAAATAAGGAGTTGATTTGAATCTTGTTGTTTAAGGTCCCACTAGAGGAAGAGTAGGGCCCACTCAACCAAAGGAGGTGACCTTTTGTTCTATTCTTTGATTCAGTTGATTTCTGTTTAATGTATGTCAATTGAAAAATTAGTAACTTTGATCTTCAATTAGTCATTATTAGTGAATGCAATTAATTCTTATATTAAGTTCATTGTGTTTTCAAGATGGTTTATTGTGCTTTACTGTAGATTAATATTCACTCTTTTACTGTAGATTTAATTACTGTTCATAGGAATTAAACTCATTGATTATTTTCAAATGCATGTAGTTTTAATGGAAGAGATAATGATGACTTAAGGAAAGAAGAAAAAAAAGATTGTTTGGAACTTATGTGATCCCACAATAGTGGTTTACAATTTTTGGCCAAACTGGACACTGAAATAATTTTTTTTAACTAAATCTTCACTTTCGGGCACCTATAGTGGCTAAACTGTGAGGAATTTGAAGATGATGCAAACTAGAGTTTCACGAAATTTTGTCTATACATTCTAAATGTATTTTTTCAAAATTTTTGGAATCAAATTGCACTTCTTTTTCCATCTCCCTTGAAAACTAGTTTTTTTTAGAAAACAACATTTTTAAAAAGTGACAGTCACTGTATAATGCATAACTTTTTTTCCATGAAGGATAAAATTATAATTCTTTTGAATTTAGATTCTTAGCTCTGATATCTAGTGCTTCCAATTGGTTAAATATTTTTTTCTTGAATATTTTTTCTTCAATCAAGTTTCAAATTCATACCAATTATAATTCAAACATAGTGCGACCGTATAATGCGTAACGTTTTTTGTATGTATCAAAATTCAATTTTTTTTCTTTGTTGGATCAAGGACTTCAATATCTAGTGCACTAATATTTTTAAATTTTTTTTCTTGATAATATGCTATTTTTTCACGTGTAGAACATAGAGCTTGATTTTCAGTGAAAAACCTACATTCACGAGAAATAAAAAATAAATATAATAATAAAATTAAATTTATTTAAAATTATACTTTTTGGGAAGCTTATAATAAGGGATACATACTTACAAAAATATAAATTTTAAATGAATTCATTTGATCCCCCAAAAGGTAAATCAAAAGTGGTTTTTATCAGCATTTTGATAGGTGTAAAGGAGACTCTGTTATAGGTATGGTTTAAAACTAGTAGGGTTCTATCCTAGGGGGTTTGATTTAAGGTAGTTTGATAAAACCCCCTTCAATTGGAATTCTTTAAATGCAACCTTTTAATGCTTAAATCATTATATTTTCTAAAAATATGTGATTTTAGCAAAAAATAGTTCCTCCCAGAAATTGCAATTAAGTCAAGTGAAATATAAACTAAGTTATTGGAGTCTAAACAATTGTTAGTTAAGAGATAAATTAGGATTAAGTCTTTAGAATTAGTTAGAAACTAGTCATTAATATTGGTTTTTGAGAGCTCTAACAGAGCTAAATCACGACCAAAAGTTGAATTGTTTATAGTGCAAAATCCCCCCAATTCATGGAAACCCCCTTATTAGATACAACTCTAAGACACACTCGGTTCAATAATTGAAATATTAAATGATGCAAGAAGTGAAATCAATGAACTTGCACATCAATCACCAAGCTTCTTCCATAGAGATGCAAATTTTTACTCTTCAAGGACATTAAGGAGGATGGAATCAGCCAAATAGAGTCTAATAGGACCCTTGGCTTTCCTATCCATGAGATCTAAATTCTCTTGTTTCATGCCTTGTGGCATGGTCCCAAAACCTGTAAGCCATAGATCACGGTCTACAAGCATGTATTCCATTTTGAGCTTCCAAAGTTCAAAATTAACATCTTTAAATTTCTCCATGTCAATCCTCCCATATGTGTCTACCATCTCTTTCCTGCTACAAGGTAATGAAACACACACTTCTACAAAACTCCAACTAAAACAAAGATCAGCTCAAAATACCCTTCTAACCCAACAAAGGAACCAAGGCTGACTAGGCTCTGATACCAATTGAAAAGAAGCCATGTGAGTGGAAACAACTTCCTACAGTAATCAAAGTATGAGAGAGTTACAAAATTTAATTATAACACCTTTAAATAGTTACAAGAGAAGCACATAGAAAATAAATGAATAGGACATCAACAACACATATAATAGTGACACCAAATATCCATGGGGAAAATCCTTTCGGGTAAAAAAACCCACCCTCCAAAATTACAATACTATTGTATTACTTCAAAAGCATTTACAATACAACCCCAAATTACAAATCCTTCTTCTACAAGTGCTTCAAAAATGAACACCTGTTCTAGAGTGATATCGGCAACACTTTGTTACCTATAAACAACCTATGCATTCTACAATATAAGGTATACATTTTATATAGAATACAAGCCAAGAGAAGCTTCTAGAAGAGGATGGGCATCCAAATTTTCCACACCATAGACATGCATTTGGACACTTGTAATGGATTCCCGTACACCTCTTGCAATTGTCATACATGCAAATATTCTCTCTCCTAGCTTGGGTGCCCAAAATGTGCTCATAATTTCTTATAAAAATTATTTACAAATGTAATAGAATATGCCATAAGTTTGTCTTAGAACTTGTCATAGAATCTGTAAGAGAATCTATCATAACTAACTAAAAATAGTTGATTCTCTTACATCTTGTCATAACCCAACATGGGCGCCAACTTTCTTCATGCATGAAGATGCCTTATGATGTTTCATAGAATCTATCATAGGTCAAAGATTCTAAAGTGGGATGCCTATGTACTCTTGGGATGATTATGTGTCATTCAATCACTTCCAATGGGAATCCCACCCAATTGATGGGTCCCAATTTATGACATGACACCATAGGGATTTAAATAATACAATAATATATCAATTAAATCAATATTAAGACTCTAAGATTGAGAAACCTTAATCCAAATAGGAAATGCCACCTTAAGTCTTATTTTTTTGCTATCTTTCTTATGAATTAAAGAAAAAATTTAACATTTAAATCTTTTGAGCTCATTTTTTTTTAATATAGTAGTCAATGGTATTAAATAAATTGATTACATGCATAGTATTGAATAGAGTATAGCAATAAATGTTATGTGTATGTATATATGTGGGTAGCTCTTTGTGTCATCATGAATACTTTCAAATGAATAATGGTGTTAAATGCTATTTGTAATAGTGAAAATGGCATTTCACTATCTTCATTTGAGTGCAACAATTTTTTTTTAAAATGCTCACATTATTTACAATGTTTGAAAACACATTGCCCCCTATGAGTTATTTCCTTATCAAAAGTTTGTGTTTCCTACACACTAAGAATGTAATGAAGTCCACCATAAAATTTTGTTTCTTATGATTGAAAAAATATATGCTTGATTATAGCAAACGATGAAATAATTTTTTGAACTTTAACTGGTTGTAACACTTGCAACTTTTTTACATATTATAGCCAACCACAGATGTGTACTTTAAAAGGGGAAGTTCTTTGTATACTAAAAATTCTTGTTGAGGTGGTTGGCACATCTAATAAGGTGTGTAGTGGCACATGTCCTTGGGGATGGTCACATTTGACAAAAATGTGAGTAAGATCCACTAATTACAAGATGCATTCAAATATTTAATTTTAATCTCTGACAAACAATTATGATGTTGATTGGAAAGTGGGAATGTTTTAATCAGTCTCAAAAAGGTTGTACAGAGGAGGTACCCTTGTTTTAGGAGAATGTTGAATGTTGAGGCAGCAACATTGTTGGTAATTGATTGTGAACTTCAATTACTCTTTCCTACCAATTCATTACTCAAAATTCTTTACAATTTCATTTAGAAAATATCATTTTTGTTACGAATATGTTGATTTGACAATATATCATTCCTTCGATTCAGGTTGAGAATCGAGGAGATGATCATGATCATGTAGTAGTCCACAATGAAGAGGAAGAGGTTGGAGAAGGTGACCCTAAGGATGAGGAGAGTGTGAATGAAGCACAAGGTGATGTGGAGGATGGGGAGGTAGATATAATAACTCAATTAGTGCATCATTTGGTTGTGTATATATGTAGTGCATTAAATTTATTTTAATATCAAATATACTAGTAGGAAATGCCACCTGAAGTCTTATTGTTTATGGTATCTTGCTTATAAATGAAAGAAAAAAGTTGACATTTAAATCATTTGAGCTCAATAATTTTTAATATAGCATTTAATGGTATTGAATAGAGTATAAGAATAAATGTTGTGTATGTATTTATGTGGGAAACTATTTCTCTCATCATGGATACTTTAAAGATGAATAATGGTGTTAAATGCTATTTGTAATAGTAAAAATGGCATTTCACTATCTTCATCTAATTGCAATAAAATATTTAAAAAATGCTCATAATTTGTAATGTTGGAAAACACATTGTCCCCTGTCAATTATTTCCTTATGAATTTTTTTTGTCTTCTACTCACCAAGAATGTAATGAAGCCCACCTTCAAATTTTAGAACAATAGTTTGGTATAGAAAAATTGGTATTTCACTATTTTCATATTATTGCAACAAAAAAAGGCTCATTTTATTTGTAGTGTTAGAAAACACACTATCCCTGGCTCTTTTAGAGGAAGAAAGTGGAAGAAAGGGTAATTTTGAAATCTACTTTTTAACATGTATTTTGATATTATGAATTAATAGGTTGCATGCATTTGAATTTGATGTGGCATTTACATTCCTACCATTACAAGGAAAGGATGGAAAAGGAAGTGGTGGGTGTGAGCAAGTTAGTGTCCATTTGGGACAAGAAAATGTGTCTCGATAGGGCAACACAGAAGAAATGGTTCCTGGGGAAGAGATCATTTTACTAGGAAAAAAATTAAGAAATTGGAATCTCTTCATCCTACTACATTGATGTAATAGGATGATGATATTCCAATTTCTCAATTTTTGGCAAGGAAGTGAAGAAATTAGGCCTTGACCTTATTGGTGACATTTCTTGTGTAGAGTTTTCAATATCTTGAATACTCTTATGTGTCATTGCCAGATCACTTTTTGCACAAATTTTAGAGTGTCTTTCTAATTAGACAATGCATATGTTTCTTTGGACATTTTTTTTCGAAATTTTTTTTTGTGTTTCTATATAAGACTTTCATCTCTCCACCCAAATGATTCTCTTTATCTCCACTTAGATTTTATTTTTCCTTTTCCTTATCATCTATTTCCAATTGTATTTGTCTTCCACAAGTACATATCAATGATTTCATTCCATATATATCATACTACCTTATATTTTTTCCATCCATATGTTAATTGTTGAACATAGTCATTTATATTGATGGGTTTGTTATAGGCTAGACGTGTTGACAGTGCAATGGTCAAAGTAGAGACTTCCCAAAAACCTCTTGTTACATGTACAATAGTAAGGATCTGTGCAAGTGGAATCACCCCACCATCAATGCCAAGGACCCAAAGAAGCCTATAAGATATTATCTAAGTGTCTCCTTATTTGCATATAAAAGGAAGTGTAGGAGAGGATGAGAGAGGTTGAGAATAATCATTTTGCATTTGGTCTTTGATCATGTAATTATTGAACAATTATGGTGTGGAATTACGTTATTTTGGTATGTTTAAATACTATGGTCTTCTACCAATTGTGGCATGGTGTGATTGTTAAGTTGTAATTTTATTCTTTCCATCAAGGTTTGAATCCTATGGGGTGGTATTTTTTGACAATTTATATTAGGGATGAGGTCCCCCATTTGTGACCTTGCCAGTTCATAGCTCTGAATCAAAAGAATTTACCCCTCTTAATTAAAAAAGATAAGACCATGTACTTGTGGATTTCACATGATACTTTTGGTTGCCATGTAAAATTTCATTATAAACAATGTGAAATGCCATAAAATAATGGTAGGAATTTCCATCTCAAGTCTTATTATTTATGTCAACTTACAAATGTAAAAACACACAATCTTTATTTATTACATAATGAAAACATGTATATTAGTAAATGTTGTGTATGTAGAAATTTTGGAAAGTATCACAATCATCATATATGCATTCTACTCAATTAATGCCCTCAATGGTATCTTTGGATGTTTGATAAATGGAAAAATACAAATAATCTATATGGTAGTGAAATGACTAGCTGAAATGAACACTTTTTGTTTTGTACACTATAACAATGTATTGTAGTTCACCTTCATATTTTATAACAACCATTAGTTTGAGTAAACATTGCATTTGAATATCTTCATACATTTGGAATAGAAAATGAACGTAATAGATGTAGGTTGGAAAACATAGTGGGTTGTGACTTACTTCTCAATTCTTGTTCAATGATCAAGGATGTAGAGTTCAGGGTAGACTTGTAGTGTGGGGGATAACATAAAAGTAACCAGATGGAGCTGAGGGTTGACTAACTAATTGGTTTGTTGTGTGTAGCGAGTTATAAAAGAGTATGCAAGTTGTAGGTTTTATAGCACACAATATTTTCCAACATCTAATTATACATAGAGAGATGTATGCTTGTAATGGAAATCTTTTGTTATTTCCACATTAAGAATTTAATGAAAGGTACCTTCAAAATTTATAATAACTCTTAGGTAGACTAAATTTTATATTTCAATTTCATCATATGATGGTAAAAAATCACTAAATAACTGCAAGTTGCAAACTATAGTGTGGGATGTTAGTAGATGATTTTATGAAACCTACACAGATTCCAAACATCTCCTCATTTATTCAATACAATGGAAGTTGATAGAATTCTCCTTTTACAAGGCCCATGGTCGAAAATCCCAGCTACCACTCTCTTATTCTTTTGTAAAGCATTAGTTTTCATATGTTAATTCCAATATTTTGCAAATATTAATATTTAAAATGAAATTGTAATCTTGCATTTCCTTTTGAAGGGAAGCAAGTTAAGGAACACAAATATTGTAATGTTCATCTTTTTTTAACACTTCATGCTTCCACATTGTATCTTTTTCTCCACTCTCACAACCAATTCGGTCAATTTATAGTGCTCATTTTTGTGATGTATATTTTTAAAAAGAGAAAGATCATAGGACTTTAGGTCTAGGTTAGATTTCAAATGTAAAAGCCTCATTTCCAATGGCAACTATGTTGCAATTTTTGGTTCAATTCTTTCTAGCATGTTTCTACGAATAACACACTAAGATTCTACCTAAGAAAATGCATGAAGTAACCTTCACAATTCACCTCCTCACTTGTGACTTCCACCAATAAGAAGACCACTTGGCTGAAAAATTTCCTCTTCAGGAGTTACAGTTAGAGATCACATATCTCTATGACAAGGAATCTCCTTTGTATAATCTAAATCACTGCAAACAAGTGCACTACGAAATAAAAATTGCATATATGCTTCAATTTCATCTTCATATGCAATAAGATTTAGTGTCATCCTTGCATATACATTGCCCACCAATTTGGTTATTGATTGTTGAGTTCTTGACAAAATGGTATGAGCTTGGATTTTGTTTAAAGGGGTAATCATTACTCTTCTTTGTATATGTCCTACTTGAAGAAGTAGCTTTCCTATTTGTTCTATATCCACTACTGCATAACAAAACTTCCCTCCTCCACCAACCTCCAATGCAACCATTGTTATGGCATCTTTAACTTTTATAAGGTGTATAACAACACCTTTGAATTTTGAGCTATCAAAATGCTTTGAAGTACCATTATAGGTAAATTGAAAATTTCCTAATCGAGCCTCGAGGAGCCTGATATCATCCTTCAACTTGTGAACTATGTTAGTGATGTAGGAGCATCCTTGGTTCTTTGTAATCCTACATCAACCAAAAACTATTTTCATTTCAGTTTTGTTCTTGTTTAGTTCTTGTTCTATTCAAGTTGGAAGATTTAGCATATTTGCTTACTAGACCTTGTAGATCTATGTTTCATCATGGGTCACATGTTCATTTTCCATTATCCCAATATTTTAGGACAATTGGATCTTTTTCAGACAAGTTATCACTTTCGGATTAAGTGATAGTTTCTAGAACAAAGCATCTGAGCAGTTTCAAGCCTAATGGCTAGTTTTGTCTCTTGTGGGTCCTTCCCTTAACTTGCGGATCCTTGTAGAATGTTTCGAATTGTTCCAAGGAGTGTCCTTGACCTTAATTTAGGTCCACACTTCATCCTATGTGCCTTCCAAGAAGAAATTCAAATTTAAGGCCAACCTATTTCAAGCACACATTACATTTCCTTCATCAAAGATTGTAATGATCTTTGGTCGACGTGGAAGATTCTAGATCCCTGGATGTGATATAAATCATTGTAACCGATCATTAGGACAACAAGTAGAGTAATATTTCAGCTTCTATTAAGGATCATATAGGAATACTATATTTTGAGCATGTTGTATTAGACCTATGAGCCCAATCTATGAACTTGGATGTTGCCAACTAATTTTAACTAAAATTTTTGATAATATGAATGTTTGAATCTAGATTTTCCTCCATATTCCAAGTGGATTTTATTGTGTAACTCTTGTTGCATGGTCCATATTGTTCTCTTTGAGGACCCTCCTACCATGACTACACCAAATTGGTATCAGATTGAGATTCATTTCATAAGAGATCATCAAAGTTTGCAGAGTCCTGTTGAAGATTTGTTGTGGGGTGGAAGATTGAGGATCTGACCTACGACTGTAAAGGACATGTGTAAAGATGGCAGGAAGAAGAAATGGAGTGTGTGGAAATGTAGACCCGACTATGATGGAGATGTTGAGAGGAATTGTTGCTAGATTAGAAGTAGTCAAAATGGCCCAAAGGAGAGGTTGACCAGTTGATGATGTGAGTGATGAAGAGGTAGAAGAACGAGAAGAAAGGGAAAGAGAAAATCAACTTGGCTTGGATCAGGGAGAATAGAGGTTCATAAGAGCTTTAACTAGAGTGCATACTAAACCACATTTCAATCCACTAGATTATAGTGGTAAGTTGGATTTGGATGAATTACTTGATTGGATAATGGAGATGGAGAAGAATTTTGATTTTTAGGGTACCGCTAAAGAAAAGAAGGTGATATTTTCTTGTAAAAAGTTGAAAGGGCATGCATCCCTTTGGTAGGAACATTTGTAGAAAGATAGGCAAAGAAGAGGAAAGGAGAAGATAAAATCATGGGATTAGATGGTGAATAAGTTAAAGATGAATTTTATGCCTGTAGACTATCATATCTATTTGTTTCCAAAGTTGCAAAATTTGGAGTAGGAGTTAAGTGTGACAGAGTATACTGAGGAGTTCTACAAGTTGAATATCACATCTGGACATTCAAAGGATGAGGTTGAGCAAGTAGCTAGATATGTGAATGGCTTGAAGTCATCCATATAGGATGATATTAGTTTCATAAATTTGTTGAGTGTGGAAGAAGCATATCAATGTGCCCTAAAAGTAGAAGAGAAGCTGAACAAAAGACATGAGCAGAGATAGAGAGGAAGAGGTGGAATATTTCAGAGAGGAAGAAATTTTACTGGAGGAGGAAGAGGATATTTTATAGATCAGAATAAAGATAAGGAATTTAGTAAGAATGATAATTCATACCATAGAGATGATGGAAAATCTTAATGGAGAGGAGGATATGGTGGTTACCGGAATGAGGGTTATAGAAAAGAGTATTTAGGGGAACTTGTTTTAAGTGTGGTGGAGAAGTACATAGAGCATTTGAATGTAATCACGGAGAGACAAGCAGAAGGATACAGAATAGTAGAAGAACAAAAAATTTTGAGGAGGATCATGTTGGATCATCTAATAAACCTAAAGAGGGAGAAGTGTTGGTGAACATAAGAGTATTGTGTCAAAGTGAGATGGAGCAGGAACCATTGTAGAGAAAGAATTTTTTCTAGACTAGATGCAAGGTAGCTGGTAAATGTTACAAAGTGATTGTTGATAGTGGAAGCTCTAAGAACCTAGTTTATGAAGAAATGATGACCAAATTAAAGCTAGAAATATTGAAACACTTGAAGCCCTATCAGATAGCATGGATTCAAGATAAGCATAAGATACTGGTAAGTGAACAATGTCTGGTGAAATTGAAGATAGGAAATTATCATGATGAAGTTTTTTGTGATATCATGCCTATGGATGTATGCCATGTTTTGTTGGGAAGGCCTTGGTAGTATGATAGACAGGCTATTCATGATGGAAAGAAGAAGACATATACCATTTTTTCTAATGGGATGAAGTAGAATTTGTTTCCATTGGAGGATGTTCCTAAAGTTGAGGTTCGTATGAATGCTATAATTTTTTTGGTTTATGGAAGGAGATTTTTGAATGGACTGATACATGAGAACATGTGCTATGCCTTGGTTCCTAAGAAGGCTAAATACTTGAAGCATGTAGAAGAATGACTGAGGGAGATAAAGGAGTTGTAGGTAGAATATGAAGGTATCATTTGAAATAATGTACTTGATGGATTTCCACTTGTGAGGAGTATTAGTCATTGCATGGATCTAATTCTTGGAGCTAGTTTTCCTAATAAAGTAGTACACCAAATGACACCGACAAAGAATGAAGAATTGAGTAGACAAGTGCAAAAGTTGTTGAGGAAGGGTTTGACCAAAGAAAGCTTAATTCCTTGTGTAGTACGTATTGTACTAGCACCTAAGAAGGATGGAGAATGTAGGATGTGTACATACTCTAGAGCCATAAACAAAATCATAGTGAAGTATAGATTTCCTTTTCCCTAGATGGATGGCATTCTGGATTGTTTGAGTGGAGCTAAATAATTTACAAATATAGATTTGAAAAGTGGATATCATTAGATTAGAATTAGAGAAGGGGATGAGTGGAAGACAACATTCAAGACAAATGAAGGATTGTATGAGTGGTTGGTGATGTCTTTTGGACTAAAAAATGCATTGAGTACTTTTGTGAGGCTGACGAATGAGGTGTTGAAGAAATTCTTGGGTAAGTTTGTGATTGTCTACTTGGATGACATCTTGATTTTCAGTAAGACTAGAGAAGAACATTTGTTGCATATAAGACAAGTTTTGTAGAGGTTGAGAGAAGAGTAGTTGTTGATAAACATCAAGAAGTGTAGTTTCATGAAGGAAAAATTGGTATATCTAGGCTTTGTGATATTTGAGGATGGATTGAAGATGGATACTTAGAAGGTAAGAGAAATTTTTGAATGGCCTACACCAAAAGGAATTGGAGAGGTAAGATCATTTCATGGATTGGCTAGTTTCTACTAGAAGTTCATTAGGAATTTCAATTCTATTTGCAGTCCTATGACATAAACAATGAGAGGGGATAAGAAATATTTTAGGTTTACATCTAGAGAAAACCAGAGTTTTGAGTTGTTGAAATAGAAGGTGACTGAGTAGCCTATGTTGGCTTTAGTAGAATTTAGTAAGGTATTTCAGGTAGACTGTGATACAAGTGGAAATGTGATTGGAGCAATATTAAGTCAAGAAGGAAGACCAGTAGCTTATTTTAGTGAGAAATTGAATGATGCTAGGAGAAGGTATTCAATATATGACTAGGAGTTTTATGCAATAGTTCAAGCCTTGAAGAAGTGGAGACATTACTGCCTAAGGAGTTTGTGTTGTATATAGATCATCAAGCATTGCAGTATTTGAACAATCAAGGTAAGTTGAATCAAACACACGAGATGGGTGAAATTATTGTAGAGTTATACTTTTGCTTTGAAACGTAGGAGTAGAAAGTCAAATAGAGTTGTTGATGCCTTAAGTAGGAGAAGGAATTTACTGGCAAAGATGAAAGTGGGGGTATTAGGCTTTGATGGATTGAAGAACTTGTATGAGGAAGACCTATATTTTGTAGAACCTTGGAGAGCTTGTAAAGAACCATTCTTGGAGGATAGAAGTTAGTGGTTGGATTGTTTCATTTAGAAGGATATGTTTTTCAGAGGAAATCAATTTTGTATACCCCAAATTTCCATGAGGGACAGCTTGGTGAAAGAAAAAAATAGTGGAGGATTTGTAGGACACTTTGGAATTGATAAGACAGTAGCATTGGTAAGTGAGAATTACTTTTGGCCACAGATTCATAAGGATGTTAGGAAATTTGTGTAGAGTTGCAGATTTTGTCAAGATGAAAAATGGAGTAGTCAGAATGTTGGATTGTATAAGCCTTTGATAGTTCTAGAGAGACCTTGGGAGGATATCAACATGGATTTCAAACTTGGCTTGCCAAAGACACAGAGAGGTAATGATTCTATATTTGTGGTGTTGGATAGATTTTCTAAAATGGCACATTTCATACCTTGTAAGAAGACAACAAATGCATTACATGTAACAGACTTGTTTTTCAAGGAAGTGGTCAGATTGCATGGATTAATTAGGAGTATTGTTTCAGAAAGAGATACAAAGTTTTTTGGTTACATTTGGAGGACACTTTGGAAGAAGTTAAAGACAAATTTAATGTTTAGTTCTACTTTTCACTCACAAAATGTTGGACACACAGAGCTAGTAAACAAGATTTTGGCGAGTTTTCTAAGATGTTTGGTTGGGGAGAAGATCAAAAGTTGGGATTTAGTCCTTGCACAAGCAGAGTTTTCTTACAATAATTCATTGAACAGGAGTACCGAAAAAGACACCTTTTGAGATTATTACTGGATTTCATCCTAGAGGTATATCAAAGTTGCAATACATTAGTAAGGAAGATAAAAGGAGTGCAAAAGTGGAGGAATTTGTAGAACATATGAAGAAAGTGCATACTCAAGTAAAGCATCAATTGGAAGATATGAACCAAAAGTATAAGGAGCGAGAAGATGAAAAGAGGAGACATAAGGAGTTCAAAGTTGGAGATGAAGTGATGGTTCATTTGAGAAAGGAAAGATTTCCAATTTGCACATACAATAAGCTCAAGATGAGGAAGTTTGGACCCTGTAAGATTTTCAAGAAATTTGATTCAGGAAGTGCATATGAAGTAGAGTTACCAGATGGCATGGGTATATCACCTATATTCAACATTGAAGATCTACATTAGTACCATGAAGTAGAATTCAGTGAAGATAGTAAATAAAAATTGGAGAAATAGTTTCCTAAACAAAAATTAGATGAGATAGAAGAAATTTTGGATACCAAAGATGGGAGGAAAACACATGGAAGATAGTACAAAGAATATCTTGTGAAGTGGAAAGATAGATTAGTGGAGGATTCTTCTTAGATTTCTTAGGCTAAGGTAGACCGTATTAGTTTTCCTTTTTCCACAGCAAAGTGAGGGACTCACATTTCAAATAACCTCAGATGTCTAATGCAAGAGCATCCTTGGTTCTTTACAATCCTGCATCAACCAAAAAATATTTTCATTTCAATTTTGTTCTTGTTCAGTTCTTGTTATGTTTAAGTTGGAAAATTCAGCATATTTTATCATCAAACATTGTAGATCTATGTTTCATTGTGGACATGTTCATTTTCCCTTATCCCAAGAGTTCAATACAATTGGATCTTTTCCCAGCAAGTTATTGCTTTTGGATTAAGTGACAGTTTCTAGAATAGAGCATCCGAGCAGTTTCGAGCCTAACAGTTAGTTTTGTCTCTTGTGGATCCTTCCTATAACTTGCAAATCCTTGTGGCATGTTTTGAATTGTTCTGAGGAGTGTCCCCAATCTTAATTTAGGTCCACATTTCATCCTATGCACCTACCAAGAAGAAATTCAAATTTAAGGCCGAGCCATTTCACACACATTATATTTCCTTCATCAGAGATTGTAATGATCTTTGGCCGACACAAAAGATTCAAGATTGCTAGATGTGATATAAATAATTGTAACTGATCATTAGGACAGCAAGTAGAATGAATATTAGATTTGATATGTATGATTTCAGCTCATATTAAGGAGCATATAGGAATATTGTATTTTGAGCATGTTGTATTAGGCCTGTGAGCCCCATTTACGAACCCGGATGTTGTCAGTTGATTGTAAGTGAAATTTCTAATAATATGAATGTTTGAATCTGAATTTTCCTCCATATTCTGAGTGGTTTCTATTGTGTAACTCTTGTTGCACGGTCTAGAATTTTCTCTTTAAGGACCCTCCTACCATGACTGCACCTGTTAGATTCTTGGAAACACTCATTTTTTAATGTCTCCATGCACCCTTCTTCATAGGAAGCACCTTCCATTATTGTTTTTGTTTTATCAACTTAATTTCTTTTATATTTCATCTCTCTTTGATGAGAGTTAAGCTCCTTTTCTTTTGACCATGACAACTTCTTATCTTTTAATTCCTTTTCTAATTAGTTAATTTTAGTCTTTGGTTATCTTTCTCCACTTTCAACACTTCCAACTATTTCTTTTGCATCTACAAATTGATCATCAATATGTTTTTCCTCATCCCCACTACTCTTACCTCTTAACACACCATGCTATTCCTTTTCATAATATTCTAACTTCCTTTTCATATCTTTTACTTCAAGATTTAGATAAGTTTCTCCCTCAACAACCCTTAGGACAAAAACATCCCTTTCTTGGATAGAGTTTGTAATTTCTTGAATAGTTTTATGTACCTTTGTAGCTATTTCTAGGTGAGTTTTTATAGTGTCTTTATCATTAGACTATGTAGATGTTTCTTTTGACAAGATCATTAAAGAACTTTTCTACCTCATTAGATAAGACTTTCACACCTCCACCCGATTAATTCTCTTTTTCAGCACTTAGATATAGTTTTTCCTTTTCCTTATCATCCATTTCTAATTGTATGTGTTCCATGGAATTTCTAACTTGAAGAATACTTGGCTCCATTTGTTCAACTCCACTTATAGAATAATCTCTCTTTCTTTGCTTGCACAAATTCATATACAATACAAAACATTTTGAGTTAATCCACTTCTGCATTGCCATTTTCCTATTGCACATACTACACATGCTCCTAGCTCAATTTCTCATGAGAAATAAGAATCTCTTCAGTCAATACGTTATCTATCTCATTCACTTTGGTTAGATTCTTCCCAAGTTTTTTAAGAGAAAATTCCTTTTCCATTACATACTTTCTAGTATGTCCTCTTTTTTTATTACAAGCATCTCATAGAATTCTCATAACCATTTTTTTGGGGTTTTTTTTTTCTGATTTTTTTTAGGTGAAGGGATTAAGCAAACCAGGAATGGCTATGTTGGCATGATGTTTGCCATTGATGCCAATAGTTGAACTTCATGTTTATCTTGTCAAAGGGTTTGTGCTTTAAGTTGATATTGATGCATCCAATGTTACAAGGTCTTTGATGTCGTGATTTAAGGTACTTGTTTATTCATGATTCCTATCCAAAGAGTTTGTGATGTCCAAAGTTGGAGATGCGCAAGGTATTTGATTCCAATGCTATGCACGGTGAGTTATTTGGTATTTCTTGGTGTCACAGTGCTTGCACATTCAGTGTGTTGGTGGTGATAGTAGTGTAGCAAAAAGTTGCTTCAAGGTGTGTGGTATTGATGCAAACTAAAGCTTCATCTTCATAGTGGTAATGCTTGATGTATCCTTTAACTTTCATGTAAATAAAATACTTCATGTGGACTATGTCATAATGTAATTTTTGTTCATTTAGGTGGTCTATATTCAAGACACAATGTATTGCATCTATGGTATGATCTAAGTGGATAAGAGCAAATTTGCACCCCTTGCACAAATTCCCATTTTGCATACCTTACCCTTAGAAAATCAAATCCAAAGGAAAAATTCCACATCTCCTACCTTCCATCAACTTGGTGCATGTTTTGTGTGTTGGTGGGGGAATTTTCATCAGGGATGTGAGCACAACACACAGACATTTGCACAATATGCTATCATCCTAAACAAATTCCTACCTTTGGAGTCCACAATGATGTTACACTCCATATTGGGATGAATTTTAATGCCTCTGTGTGACCAATCGACCTAAAAATGACTTCTTTCCCTCTCATTTTGGCCTTCAAAGGCATTCATTTCACACTCACTTCATCTTTTTCACAACCCTTAGCATTTTCATTCCATCCTTCACATCTTCTCACAATTCTAGCACCTTTCAAAACTCCATTGAGCATTGCAATAGCTTGTTACTCCATACACTCCATCTTTGTTCATGTGGTGCTGCCATAGAAGCTGCAAGCTTGGAGTCTTGTGAGACCTCCCTTCATCACTACTACGATTGTGGTAACTTTTCCAAGTTTGTTTCTTGCATTCTCCCTTCATTGGCCTTGAGAGCCTTTGGGTGGAGGTGGTAACACTTCACTTCTCCTTTTATTGTTTGGTAGAGTAGCATAGCATTCTTTAGTAGTGTTCAATCTCTCTTTCTTCTTTCCTTTATCGTACTTTCTACTCCATTATTTTTCTGGCTATCTCTAAAGGTGAAAACACCAAAGTGGGGGTTTGACTAAGGTAAACCCCTATACAACCCCAAAAAATTTCCCTTCTTTCTTGTGTGTAGGTGAACGTGTATGTGGAGCTCACTGGAAAACTGGCACTTTGGTGAGCTAATATTCATCACCCTTGTTTTTATCTACTTACTTTATCATTTTCATGCTTACTTTTCATAGTTTATTATTAGTTCATTTTGTTAAAGTTAGTTAGCTAGGTTGTTAGTTGGTTTCTGGTGGTTTTCTTATTGCATTTTATGTTTTCTAGTTGTATGGATGCCAATGCGCTAGAGAGACATGAGTGCACCACACTACCATCTGAGATCCGTGCTTCTGTCCTCGAATAGAGAGTTGTCTAAGGTGCATTTTCGACTCTAAAAACTAGCTCATCTAGCTCCAATTAGATTTTTAGGTCTGTAGAGTGACAAAATCACTTATGAGTGCTCTACATTCTTGATCCTCATCCCAAAACACCCATTAGATTGAAGTAAGTTAGGGAAGCCCTCCACTCTTGGCTCTCCATGACCTGGAGGCTTGGTTTGGTTGGTCCACCTCTCTTACATTTTTGGTGAGCCTGATGTGAACAACATATATCCATTTGCTTGTGTTGAGACTTATTCTCCACATCTGGTGACTATTGTGATTTTGAGTGTTGTGAAGGTTTATGAGCATCACAACCTAGTCCAGAACTTCTAGGTACATTGTTAGGAGAAGTGTGTGACACTTATCGATGGAAAAGATGAAGGTCGCTTCTAGTTTCACCTCCAAATTTTCCACTGGTCTAGCTAATGACATTACCACTAGTTTTCCTACAAGTTTTTCTAATGAGATGGGTTTACAAGAAGATACCTCTCATGTTCCTACCCCTCTAACATCCCTTGCAGCTTCATCTAGAGACAAAGATGATGTGCATATCCATGTGGAAAACCTTTTGGAATTAGATAACAAATTTTTAGACCTTGTGAATCATTTGGAGAGAGCACTATGCATGGTGAGTGTCACTAGGCTCGTTAGTGAGGTGATACATCTACTAGGAAAGGATCATATGGGTATAGTTTTTATGTGGCCTTTCCAATCTAACTGAAGCTTATATCCCCTCATATAAGCCTAGATCCACCTAAGGGGAAGTGCTTGATGCCTATGAAAAAACAAATAGGTGCTTTAATTCCTACCACATCTATATGCATGGCTGAAATAGGCCCCTCGATTAGTGCCTCTTCTACTTAACGAAGGCCTAACACTATCAAGGTAAGTAAAATACCCCTCTATTTTAGCTTCACCCCTCCAACTACCCCTGGCAGTGGAGGTTTTGGTGGAATGAGTGGTGGTGACTTTGGTAGCGGAGGTGACACTAGTGGAGGTGGCTTTGGTGGAGGCCATGGTGGCAGTTTTGGTAGTGGAGGTGACTTCAATGGAGGCCATTCGAGTGGCGGTGGTTATTGAGGTTCCACTAGGCCTTTGTCATCCTCTGACCTTGTCTTGAATTTCCTTCTTTAGAACATGGGTTGGATGAAAAACCAATTGGTGATCCTTTCTTAGGCCTTTGCTTGACCTATTTTTTAACCTTTCTTTTGACATAGTCCATTGTTAGTAGCAATCTTGAGTACTCCCTTCCCACAAGGAATGGATATTCACAAGTTTGAGAAGTATGGCAGTAAAGGGGATCTAAAAACACATGTGTCAGCTTTTAATTCCTTGTGTATATATTTCTTCCATCATGATGCTTTGATGAAAATACTATTTCCTTGATCTCTCAAGGATACAACACTTTAGTGGTACTGCTCCTTTCCTGACAACTCTATATTCTCATTCGATGAACTTGTGAATTATTTTCTTTGATAGTTCCAAGCTAACATTGGTCTAAAGATGACCTCCTTAGATCTCATTCGATGTAAGTAGGGGGATAATGATAAGCTAACTGATTTCATAGTGTGATACCAAGCACTCTTTTCATAGATCTTTTACCTGTTTCCCAACTCTGATGTGTAGAAGGTATCCATAGGTAACTTGCAAAGAGCTTGGCAGGAGAAATTTTCCAGTATGAAATTCCCTTCTTTTGCACATTTGTGTGCCATGTTACAAAAATACCAACAAACGATAGTCTAGTACAAGGGATCTTCCTCGTGCTCCCATTCAGAAGGAAAATCTATTGTATCTATCTTAGGAAAAGGTAAACTTGTTGTGAATGTAGTTGCCACAAAAAACAATAATAGCCTCAGATGCAATAGGAAGTTCACAAAGCTAGAAAAATCTTATTCTTCCATCTTGCAAAAGTTGTTGAAGGAAAAGATCATAACTTTGGAAATCCCTTGACATATTAAGGAACCTTATCCTAATTGGTATGATGCAAATGCATTTTTTCAGTACCATCGGGTTAATAGGCATGATACCAAGCATTGTATGCACTTGCATCATCAGATATAGGATCACATCAATGACAATACCATTTGTCTCGATGGGACAAAGACAAATGAAAAAAATTGGTAGCAAAGGTCAATAGTGAGTTGCATATTTACATGGACCCATTTCCGTCTCACTCTACAAACTTGATTATTGACCCCTCTAATTCTTCTACTTAACCCTCGATACACGTTAATATGGTCATGATTAGTCCATTCCTGTAGGTTGGGACTAGTTTTCTAGATGTGACATTCACCTTGTAGGACATGCCTTTTAATAACAAACCCTCTCCTCTCTACATTTCCACTCACCTCAATGGAAACATTGTGATAGGGATCCTAGTTGACCCTAGAAGCTAAGTGAATGTTATTATAGAGGAAAAACTTTGGTTAAATTCATTGCAAAGGGAGGAGTATGAAGAAACAAAGTCTTCCATTCATACGCACAACAATCTCTCCCTTAAGCCATATGGATCAATAAATCTTTCCATCCTAGTCAAACCTAGGGATATGGATACAACCTTTGATGTCATTTGGTAATTTGATTTCTTTAGATTGAATTTAGACATCCCAAGGCTAGCTTCCATGAACAAAATTGCTTTCATCATTCATAAGTGTTTAAAATTATCTCATGAAGGTGTTTTGCATGTCGTGCATGACACTGGATATCGACCACTGGTATCCTATGGGGGTTATACATTGGATTATTTTTGGATGGCCCAGGTCGGTCTACTTCCCCCTAGAATGGACCTACTTTATCAAAACTATGTGAAGTATAAAAATGAGGGCAAAGGACAATCGAAATTGACCCCTCTAGTAATGCAACAACAAGCTAACTTCTCTTCTCAAAAGGGAGAGGAGAGGCTTTCCCATCCTCAAGGTGCCTCTTCTACTCCCCTTTCTAAAGAAGAGTTTTGGATGTCTACTCATGGATTCCACATAAGAAGTTTGATGGTGCCTAATTAGTGTAAAGCCAAGATTAGTATTTTAGACCTTCCTATTGTGCCTACTAGATCTTGGACCTACCTTTATAATAGGAGGAAAGGTTCTCATGGGGATTCCTCTATGTCTCGGCCTCCACAACCTCTTACCACTCCTGATCCTAAAGCAGTGAATGGGAAGATGCCCGCTATCGAGGCAATAGATTTGACTCCCCCATTGTTTCTCAATCTCCTCCTCTTGCTCCCATCCATAAATCTATCCCTTTGCTAGAGATAGCTATGATGGAAACTCCTATGGCCTAGCACGAGCCTTATATCCCATTCCATCTCTCAGAGTCACAAAAACTACCTTGCACATGAGTGCAAGAATTGGAAAAAGGCTCTAGTGGCTAAGCAATCTAGTTTGTAGAGTAAGGAAGGGGGGCCAACCACCCTTGTTTCAGGTCCTCCTATTGTGTTCTCCTCTCCCATCCCCTCTACTTCTGTTCAATCGAATTTGATTCTACTTTTGGCTCCTACTATGAGCATGAATGCACTTGACCCTAAAAATGTGTAGGTTTTTATCACTCCTTTAGTTGAGTCACCTCTTTTGATGTTCCTTCTAGGAATCCCACCATTCCCTAAACTTGTGGACATGCAAAACACCTTGATAATTTCCATCATAGTTTTCTCCTCCTACTCCATGCCTCTTGCCTCATTTGTGTGGAGTTCACATCCCTCGATGAAGTAGAAGTTGGAGGTTGGCCCTTCTAGCAGAGGAGGGTGTAAGAGGAGTCCACCTTCTTCAGAAGGTGGTCCTGCATTAGTATGTGGTGTCCTAAAAATAGAGTAAGTAGCCACTTCCCTTGACTTTTTCATTGCTCTAGAGTCACTCGATGTGCCTAGTAGTGAGTCTTGGGTGCCATCCTCCCCATCCATTGAGGTAACGCATGACACTCCCATGAAGTGCATTTTTAACTCTTTGGATGAGGTCCCAGGCTTGTCAGTGATCTTCACAAGATCGTTGACCATTTCTCCACAAGAGCAGAGTGGAGAATACCTTGTAGGGACTTTTCCCTTGTCCCTTATTGTGGGAGGGTTAGAATCTTTCCCCTTAATATTCCACCACTACAGGCTCATCCGCATTCCCCATATAATGATCTAGATTGGGAAGTAGATGACCTCTTGGTCAATGAGTGTTAGGGGGTGCCTCTTCTTTACCTTTAGATTAGGTGTGTGGTTTTTGTGATGTGTTCCCCCATGCTTTCGTTATGTGTTCTTGGATGACCCTTGTCACCCTTGTAGGTTCTTGGATATAGAAGTGATTATGTGTCCTAAAATTCCTCTATTTGTGGCATCATTCTTCCTCTGTTATGTGTTCATTTTTTAGAAAATTGGGGATGATGCAAAGTGTTGGGGGAATTTAGGATTCCCTTCCATGTTGACCCAATTTTTTAATTTTTACTTTTTCTTCTCATGCATTCTTCATATGGTCTGATATATTAGGGGGTTGATGATAGTTCATCTATGTACTATTACTATACTTACGTATATTTATGAGTAGCTCTAACCCTAAAATATCATATCACCCTTGTGTCCTTTGTCTATGATGTTATTGTTTCTTTCTACATTTCAATTATCTTTCTCTCTTCTTTTCTTGATTTTTGATGTTGTGGTTTCATGTGTTGTCCCTTGTGTGTGCAACAACATCACCCTGGTGACATCTCACTATATCCCGCAAGGCACAACATCACTTTTCATTCTTTCTTTTCTCTCCTTAAGATGTTGTGTGCCTCTGCATTCCACACACATCACCCTAAGGGGGGCTACCATGTCATCTTTGATTTTTAGAAAACGTATTCATTGCTAATGAATATTCTCTCAAAAATCCTTGCAAACATTTTCAAAATTCACATTCTCAACAAGAACCCCCTAGAAAAGTGTGTTTTCTTCATCATTGGATTGCAAAGAAAGAACTTGAAGAACTTTCCTCCAAGGAGGGAGCAACTTTTCCTATGAGAGAAGCCTCGATGTTCCCCTTGTGAGGGGGAATTTTCTTCCTTTCGAATTTCTTGATGAAGTGAAAATCTTTTGAAAGGATGCCTTGATGGTGAATTAATTTTTGAAAAAATATTCTTCAACTTTATAAATAGCGCTTCCCTTGAGTGGACCCCTCTTCTTTTGAAGGGTTCTCAAGGGATCCCTTTGAATGCCTTCCATTTTTTTGACTAACTGAGTGATTGTCTGCTTGTTTTCCTATGTTGCTACTTTTTGTTCTCTGACATGTTTTATCTATGGATTGGCATGTTGCTTTCTAGGTGCACCTATGAAGTTTCTTTCTATTTTGACTCTGTGGATTCTCCTTTCACTAGGCTTCCTTCATGAGAGAGTACTTGGGGGAATTCCTTCTTTGCAAGTCTGAGGGCCTGTGAAGCACTTGCATCCTACAGGATTTGTCCATCGTTGGTCTACATGCCTTTGATGTACTTTTTTCAACTTTGTATTCTGCAAAGCTATAGAGTCCTTTTGTTTGAACCCGCTCAGGAGAGAGTACATGTGGGGTCCTTTCCCCACCCTATGCTTTCAAGCTCATCAGATTGTGGTCTACTTCCTTGATGGTTTAGGTATACATCTCTAATTCTTCAATCTACTTTCTCGAACACTCATTAATACTCATGCTCAGAAAAGTGGGGGAAAAATGTATAGGAGTGAATTTGCACCCCTATTTCCCTTTTGCATATCCTCACCTTAGAAAATAAAATCCGAACGAAAAATTTCAAATCACCCACTTTCCTTCCATCCACTTGGCATGTGTTTTGTGTGTCAATGGGGGGATTTTTGTCATGGACATGAGCACGATGCATGGACGTCTACAAAATACGCTACCATCCTTGATAGATTCTTGCCTCTAGATTCCACAGGGATGTTACACTTCTTATTGGGACAAATTGTAATGCCTCTGTGTGACCAACCAACCTAAAAATGACTTCTTTCCCTCTCATTTTGGCCTTCAATGGAATTCATTTCACACTCACTTCATATTTTTCACATCTGTTAGCATTTTCATTCCTTCCTTCACATCTTCTCACAATTCTAGAAGCTTTCACAACTCCATTGAGCATTGTAGCAACTAGTTACTCCATTCACTCCATCTTTGTTCATGTTGTGTTGCCATAAAAGTTGCAAGATTAGAGTCTTGTGAGGCCTATGTTCATCACCATTATGTCTATGGAGACTTTTCCAAGTTCATTGCTTGCATTCTCCCTTCTTTGGCCTTCAAAGCCTTTGGATGGAGGTGTTAATGCTTCACTTCTCCTTTTGTGGCTTGGTAGAGTAGCATAACATTCTTTAGTAGTGTTCAATCTCTCTTTCTTCTTTCCTTTATCATACTTTCTACTATGTTACTTTTCTAGCTATCTGTGGAGGTGGAAACACCAAAGCAAGGGTTTGACTAAGGAAAACCCCTAACAGCCTAAAAAAATTTCCCTTATTGCATGTGTGTAGGTAAACGTGTGTGTGGAGCTCACTGGCGAACTGGCACTTCAGTGAGTTGATATTCATCACACTTTTTTTCATCTACTTACTTTATCATTTTCGTACTTTACTTTTCATACTTTGTCATTCTATTCATTTCATTAAAGTTAGTAATCTATTTTTTTAGTAGGTTTATGGTGGTTTTCTTACTGCATTTTACATTTTATGGTCACATGGAAGCCAACACACCAGAGAGACACCAGTGCACCACGTTGTCATCCCAGACTCACATTGCCATCCTCATACAAAGAGTTGTTTGAGGTGTAGTTTGGACTCCAAAAACTGGCTTGTCTAGTCTCAATTATATTTTTCAGTCTATAGAGTGATAAAAGAACTTGTAAGTGCTCTTCATTGTCAATCCACATCCCAAAAAACCTGTTAGAGTGAGGTAAGTTAGGGAAGCCCTCCGCTCTTGCATCTTCGTGACTTGGAGCCTTGGTGTGTTTGGTACCCCTCTCTTACACTAAGTTTCAAAGGTTATAAGACAAGCATACAATTTCATTAGGGTTATCTTCATGTTTTGTAACTTAGTTCTTAAACCCTAATTAAAGTATAGTTTGCAATAAGATAGAAGGATTTACTTTATGTGTTATTTCCTCAGTGACTTGGTATCACTGGTCATGCACAACTTAAAACATGACTTAAGGGGTTAATCTCTATTCATTAACCTACCCTTCCACCTTTGGTAACTTGCTTAACATTTCAAATGTTCAATTGCTACCATTCATATTAAAATCAATGGCTAAATTATTTAATTGTATTCAAGGTGGGTTTATAAAATCAAAGGTCATTTTTTAAAATTTACCAACAACTATTTCTCGAAGGTTTAATTTGACATATGGTTGCTTGTTTTTGCATTGTGTAACTATTTTTGATCAATGGACATGATGAAGGTGCCAAACTTAATATCAATGATTGATATTTATAGTCTGTTTGGATTCCAATGGGTAGTTGATGTGAATTGGATGTTGATATAAATTTAGTTTGGTGAGTATGGTTTTGAGGTGAGAGGAATGATAGACAGGTATAACATTTTTTATGACCTAAATATGATGATTGCTAGTGGATTAAATTAGATTTCATAACAATATTTTTTAGATTGATGAAATAATGCTATGATAAGTGAAAATAAGGGAGATGAAATTTGTTAGAACAATGATTTTTTTGAAATGGAGTAACCTTCTGAGTTTTGTCAATTTTTCCTGAAGTGATTTTTAGCTAGTGAGGCTTGGTTTGGTAGTCAGGCATGATATTTAGCTAATGAGGCTTGTTTTTTAGACAATGAGGCACACAACTTGTAACCTATAATATTTTAGCCAATGAGGCTTGTTTTTTAGCTATTGAGGCACACAACTTGTAATCTATAAGATTTTGGCCAATGAGACCTAATGAAACTTATTTTTAAAGTGATTTTTCACCCTTTTAGGGGTTTCCACTCACAAACCCTGTGTTATGTCTCCTATTGGTGGTTTATCTAATTGTTCTTTATTTTTCATCTTTGTTCAAGTATTATGTTCTAATTTTCATGTCATTGTAACTCCCTCAACATTTAGTTTCTATAACGTTTGAAGTGTTTTCAATGGGTTGCTTTGCATAAGACAAGTGACTTAAGTATTGAAATTTGATTTCTAATTAGACCACTAATTCAACCCCCCTCTCAGTGGTCTTGTGCTCCAAAAAGTGGTATCAGAGCATTAGGTTCCTTGCACATGTTTAATCAACTTAGAAGATCCTAGTACTAGAGTATTTATTATGGCTAATCAGGAAGGTTGTTCTACTTCTAAAGAACCACTATTTGATGGTCTTGGTTTTGTTTTTTAGAAATTTAAAATGGAGTCCTACTTATCCTCTCTAGGTTATGATGTTTGGGAAACTATTGAAACTGAATATACTTCTACTAAGGAACCTTCCACTATAGATGAGAAAAATGCCTATGAGTGTAATTCCAAGGAAAAAAATGCCATATGTTGTGGATTGACCAATGATATACTTGTTAAGATTATTGATTGTAAATCTATAGAGGTTATGTGGGATAAGTTATCTAGTATCTATTAGGGTGATGATAAGGTCAAGGAATCCAAGTTACAAACCTTTATAGCTAAATTTGAAGTATTAATAATTAATGAAGATGATAAGGTTGTTGATTACCTTTCAAGAGTTCAAGTGATAGTTAATGCTATCTTTGGTTTTGGTTAGTCCTTGGAAGGAAAAAATAGTTGTCAAGAAGGTACTAAGATCATTAACATATAAGTATCATTCCAAGGTATTTACTATAGAAGAGAGGGATATAAATAAACTTATATTAGATGAACTTCGTGGCACATTTACACCTTATGAGATGAGAATTTGTAATGATGACTCTACAAGCAAAGAGGTTTCCTTTAAATTTTTCAAAAATGACAAAGTGATAAATTCTAATTTAGAGAAATTGAATGACAATGAATCTAAGTTTGTAAGAAAACTAAAAAAAGAGTCAATAAAGTATAGAGGGAAGCTTCCATTCAAGTGTTTCAGTTGTGGTAAGATTGGAGATTATGCTACTAAATGTCCCTATAAAGATCCTTAAAGTGATGAGGAGAACAATAGGAGAAAAGGAATGAAGAAATAGTTTACTCCTAAAAGGAAAAAAACTTTTTCAAAAAGAAGAAAATTCTATTCATTATGGATGTTGGTATAACAGATAGTTGTTCAGGAGGTTCTATTAAATAAGAAGAGGAAATTTTTTTATGACTACTATTAGTGAAAATGAGAAAGAAAAGAGTAAAGATCAATCTGATAGTAATGAAGAAGAGATTTATTTTGAGAGAGAATTGAGATGTTCTCTTGTTGAAATAAAAAAGAACTAAAAAGGAGGTAGTAGTGCAAAGAAATCAGACCCAGAAGGATACTAAAAATTTGATCAATAGGGTTAATGAGTCTAAAAATTTACTTGTAGATATAAAGCTTCCAGCAGAGAGAATAAGAGGGTATGTGCAAGATCATCATGGAAAAATAGGCCCTTAAGTGGCAAAATTCAGAAAAATCAAATTTAGGCAACTTGATGTAAAATTTGAATAAGTTATCTATATTATTTCAAAAATATGTAAGAATAGAATATGTAACAAATTCAATGTAGTTTCTAAACTACTAGGTTTATTGAAACAAAGAAACATCTATTTGGTGAAAATTTAAAATTTTAATATGCTAATTACTTAAATTTCCAGGGAAAAAATAAAGAGTAGGTGTCTGTCTAACCACCCTAACCACAATAAAATGATAATATTATTTTTTTATAAGATTTTAGATATAAGTAGAGGGACTCATGTCTAGATGTGATGCATATCTTTTTGTAATTTTTCCAAGTAAATAATTAATTAGGATTTTTTTATTACAACATTTAAAAATATAAAAACTCATATGTCGACCACCTTAACTTGGTCAAAACTTCATGAAATTCATTTTTTTCTTTAATCCTATAGTATGCAAAACATAGAGCATTGATGCATGTTTTAGATTCAAAAATGTGATACCATTTAAGGCTTTAGATGTTTTCGTCAACCTATCAGTCAGGACTTTAGTTGTAATTCAAATGAAAATGAATAATAATTATTTATTAAATTCAAGTAAAGCATAATTTATATTGGTTAAGCTAAGAATCTCCTTTAAAACCCTTTCATTTCATCAATTTTGGGTAAAAGAATTCATTGCACATACCTAAATACCCATCATATTGCCACTTTTTGGCCCCATTGATCTGCACACCCAAGAGGATTGTAGAAGTCACCAAAATGGAGTTAGACACTAAAGAAAAAGAGTGTTATACTTTAGAGGCAAAAATTTTGGCTTTGAGGAAAATTCTAGATATCTATGATAGCAATGAAAAGTTAGTAGATCTCTTGGGTAAGAAAAAATATCACAAGGATACTACTAGTTTAGGCTTTGAAAAAGGACATAGTTCTAAGGTCAAAGAAACTCCTAGGAAGAAGATTGATCTAAACTACTATTCTGCTACTCCTAAGGTTGAAGACAAGAAGAAGACAAAAGAAAGTACTCCTACACAAGCCACCAACAACAAGTTCAAAAAATTCTTTCATTTAGGATAGTATCAAATGACCAGGTTTGAAAACTCTTTCCATGGTTATTGCTATTCATGTTATGAATTTTGTCATAGAGCAATAGAGTGTTGGATGCATGAAAGAAAAGTTGGTTGGAAAAAGAGTCCTTATGAATGGTCAAATAGAAGAAATAATGTCCTATGTTATAAATGAAACCATCTAGGTCATATTGCAAGGTTTTTTAGGACAAAAGTAAAACTGGATTTTTTTTATTTTCAAGAGACTATAATTCTTTTGTTCCTCTTGTTGGTTGCAAGGTCATATTGTATAGATGCCATAATTTTGGACATAAAAGCACTATTTTGTAAGAGTAATTTGGTAAAACCTTTTAGTCATCATAAGAAAATAGGCACTATGAATGTTTGGAGAAGGAAACAAGAGAAAGAGAAGAAAGAATCTAAGCTTGTGCATACTACACAAGTGACATCTATAAGTGCATAAATAGAACCATGAGGTGGTGCAGGAGCACCCTGTTCAATGAATGCCTTCAAAAGGAAAAAAATGTATTTTTATTTGTAAAGAAATGTAAATTCATGTAAATATTTGTAAGAGGTCATATTCAATGTATTTAAAGTTTTTAGCAAGTCCTTAGGAGGACAAAAGATGGAAAAAGCAAGAATTTGTAAAATTGCTAAAAATTGTCAATAGTGTAAAAGATGCAAAAAGCAAGAAAATCAGGAATACCAAAGGTCATGAGGTATTTTGGGTAGTTTTATTTGATGGAGGAAGTTGTAGAGCCTTTAAAAAGCATGGTAAAGGAATGGAAGAGATCAACTTTGTATTCTTGTAATCAAATTTTTAAATAAAGTCCCCTGTTCTACAATTTTCTGAGTTTTTTCTTATTTTACCAGTCCTTGTATGGACTGTACTAAGATATAGAAGATATAATTTTAATTGTTTTTATAGGGAAGTGAATCAACCATCATTTAGAAGTATTTTGAAGAGGCTTATTTAATTTTAGGAGGTCTTGAGAAACAAGAATTTAGTAAACCCTCAAAATTAGGTTTTGAGAGTCTTTTAAAGAATAAAGCCTCCATCCCATCGATGTAGGGATAGTTGATTGACGGGATGGATTGAATAAAGTTTATTTTTGTGTTTTTATTGTATGCATGTGGTGGCAGAATAGTGGAAGGTAAAATTTTAAAAATATGGTTGTTGCTCTGTAGATTTTTAGAATTTCCATGCATGTAAATGATGCCTCCAAGTGGTGACATGAAGAATTGGTGATGGAAAGGGGTAAAAGGTGGTGGATTATGTTTATTCAAGCTTATTACAATGTGTTGGAAGCATATTCAATGAAGTTTGAGGTTTTTAATGGGTATTTCTATTGAACCCGCATTCTTTTGTGTTGATAAAGCCTATAATTAAGGGTTTCAAATACCAGTGTGTATTTGAGCACTTTAGCCCCTAAAAATTGATGATTCCTGAGCTTTGTCACATGAATTAAGACTATTTGTGGTTATTTAATGGATTAGAGTTGGTTTTTTGTGAGTTGTTTCACAAAAGTAACCTAATTGAGTACATTTTCAGTAGTAAAGTTTAGTTTTCTAAAGATTGTTTCAAAACAATGTTATTTGAATTTGAGATATGTTATTATTGACTGAAATGGGTACCTTGAACAATGAATTGCTTAAGGATTTTCTATAAATATTGCTTAATATACCCACTTTTTTAATGTTGCTATGCTACTAGAAGATTAGTGATTGAATGCTTGAAACTGTCTTACTGATGGAACAATAATTTGGATGATTAAATCTTTCTAGAATCTGACAAAGTAAAGGTGTTAAAAATGTACTAAAGGGTTGGGGAGGAGTCTAGTGGTAAATCTTGTTGAATTTGATGCTTTGGGCAATGTTTAACTAATGTACAAGATGGTGTGCTGACTACTAGTAAGGGTGTAACTATGAAACAGTAAATGGAAAAGATGTTTATGATATGAAATTGACCTAAGGAAGTTGTTTAGGATATTTCAAAGTTTGGTTAAAGGATTGAATCAAGAATAAGTGAATGATTGTCTTTGGGTCTTGGGAAATAATGTGGAAAGAAGAATTCCTTAGTGAATAATGAAAGAATGGATTGTTCCAGAGATTCTAATCAGGTTTTTGTGTCAATTTGATGTTGATAATGGTTTGGATTATGGTTTTGGTGAAATTGGAATATTGATTTGTCTTGAAGCTTTGTAGAATGAAGAATCAAGTGAAATTGTGTGAGATTTTGGTGAAAGAAATAAAGAATTCTAGGTGTTTTGTATTTGGTTTTCTCCATGGGAAGTTTGGGTTAGTAGAACCCTAATGGAATTTTTTTTGTGAATAGATGCTCCTGCATCATGAGGTTAGGCAGAGATTTTTATAATTTTATCATACAAACCCCATAGATAATAACAAAGAGGTTGTATATCAGTCATAGTATGTTTTTGATATGTAATAGTGTAGAGACAATGCATTTGCATGTGTTTAGTAGTTTGCTGGCATAAGGTTTTATCATTAATATCAAAAGCATTTATGTCACATGTTTTTAGTTGGACATGATCTCAGTTGATCTTGGGTTCTTTGTTGATTGTTCACTGAATGATCAGTTGTTGTATATATGTCTAATAGTAGTATAGTATTGATGTTAAAGATGCTCAAGTGACAAGTGGTAGCAGGAATGCTTTTTTGTCAAATCCTACCTTGTATCAAGGTACAAAATGAGTATGTGATAGCAATATTATGATTGACATATCAGTGGTTCTAGTCATCAATCATAAAGTCATAGGATGTGCTTATCATAAAGATCAGTTCATGTCTAGTGCAGGAGCACCATGTTGCATTAAAGCCTTCATGAGGAAAATTTGTAAATAATTTGTTAAGGAGAGCTTATGGGTCATTCAATAAGGTCTTTTAAGACCATTACAATGTGTTTAAGTCAGTTTATGGGTGTTTAGATAGGGTATGTGGTCATTGTATCGAATTTGTAAAAAGTGAAAATGTTGTCAATTGAGGTCCATAATAGGTTTTAGGTGTTTTTTCATTGGAATAAGGTCACAATAGACCACTTGTGATGTAAATTGAGTCTATTGGGTTCATTTTGTAAAAGTTGCATACATTGGTAAAAGTGTCAAATGATGTAAAATTGGAAAATTGGAAAATTGCAACAATAAGAATATGAAGGGTCAAAAGTCATGTAGAAGTTGTTGAGTCAATTGTAGGTAGTTGAAACAAGTTGTAAAATTCATAAATATCCTCAATGCATCATTGTAATGGGGTGGTGGAAGATGTATTTAAAGTTTGAAATGAAGAAAGCCTTATTTTCTTTATTTTATATGCCCTCATCCCTATTTTGATGCTTTGTATGGAAGATTGGCCCTGATCATGGAATGAGACTAAATTGATGTGTTAATGGTTTGAGTCCTCTTTATTTTGAAACAATTTTCATTTACTTTTATTAAGGAATGTAAGATATATCCTGGTTTTTGTCAAAGATGTCTAAAACCATGGATTAGGATAAACAATGGACAAGTTTAATTGTGTCTCTATGATTTTAGCTGATGGAAATTGTTGAGAATTTGTGAAATGGTTCTTCAATGTGTATACTTACATGTCCTAAGTCAAAATGTTGTGGAGTTATGGTTTTCTATTGAAACCATGATTTCCTAGGACTATATTTATGCATGTTCTAGCTAGTACAGTAGAATAAATAGAGGGTTTTGTTGTTTTTTTATTGAATTTAACATCCATCATAAGGGGCAGTGTTTGGGAATAATGTCAAGGTGTATTGGAAACCCTTTTCAATCTAGGTTTTGTTAAAGTAATCAATATTGGAGTGTATATCCCTTAAATGGTCATGACTATGTTTCTTCTATGGCAGACAGGTAAAGAAGGTAAAGTAAGGGTTTTGAATGCTTAATTGTAAAACCTAGTGATTACAAAAATTGAAAATGTTTGGAGTTAATATTATGGAATGTGGTGAACCTTATTCAAAGTTGGGATTGAATGAAACTAAAGGTGTTGAGCCCATCTATACTACTGCCCTATTATGATAGAGTTGACTATTCAAGGAAAACAGTGTTTGGTAAGATTTGTAGTACTCCATGTTGTATGGTGTGTAAAATCTTGAAGGTAATTTGTGTGAGTGTCATGAAAGTATGTAAAATAGTGATGAAGGTTAGAGGGTCCCAAATGGTGTCCAAGTTGACAATTTTTGTATTGTTTCAAGAAACCTAAATAGGCCTAAAAGGTAGGCGACAATCATTATTTAGTAGTGTTGTTACAAAAAAAAAGTTATCCCAATTTTTGAAATGTCTTAGAATCCCTTAAAAGGTGTCCAAAAATCTCTTCACCATTATGCGTTGAGGTCTACAATAAATGTTATGGCTGATAGTTTCTTGTAGGATGGCTACTAGGAGTTTAACAGTTAATGAAGAAATGATCAATAAGATAAAGGGGAAAAATTTGGTCAGTATTTGTTTTGGTTGAGGTAGAGTTTATGAGGTGCAAGAGGGAAATTTGTGTCCTTGTTTGGGCTAGAGAAGTTGAAAACTCAAGATTTTTCCTTTGTAGAGATCATTTTCTAGAGAATATTTCTTGTAAACTTGAAGAAGAAGAATGGATTGAGTCCATAGTTGAGGAATATGCATTCATGTGATTGATGTGAACTGATTAGCACTGTATCAATTAGTATCAGAGCTCAAAAGGTACTAGGAAAATATTTTTGTGGTCGTGTGTTTATGGTTGTGTGCAGGTTGGTGGCCAAAAGACTAGGTACAGGAGAAGTGGAAGGACCTAGGTAAGGCAAAGAAGTTGAGAAGAAAGGTTAGAGGGACTTGCTTAAAGAAGAATATGGATTTGTTGAGAAGATACCAGTAGGTTGAGGGAATAGAAAGGAGAAGAAACAAAAGAGGAAACAAGAAGAAATAGAGATGAAGAGGAAAAGGGAGAAAGTAAACCAGTTGGAGGTTGAACAAAATATCAAAGAGTTGGAGCAAGTTTGGGAGCTATTGAAGGAGAGACAAGAGGAGATCCTATAGTTACATGAGAAAAAAAAATCTAGTTGGCACTTACCAATCAAGGAAAGGGTCACATGGCCTATTGAGAAGATTATGTTGAGAAGAAAACAAGAAGAGAAGATGAAGCCCCTATTAAAGGAAGAACAAAGAAAACAAGTTGGAGAGATTGTTGATAATGAAGAGTTCAAGCAAGTGGAAGGAGAAGAGCACTTAGATTTTGAAGGCCTTGAATACATAAAGACACCAAGTGTAAAGGAAGATTCAATGGTGAAGAAAGAAGGAAAAGATGAGTTGGTGATCAAATATGATAAAGAGAAGGGAAAAGATGGATTGGAATTTCAGATACAAAGTGGGCTACCAAGGTATGAGAATACAATGCTTACTTCATTGTTTCATAAGAAGTTTAATGGATTTTTCAGTTTTCTCCAAGTAAAAACTTAAAATTGTGATGAGGTAGCAGATGTAGACATTATGGTTGGTAGAACAAAAGGCAAACCAAGGTGTAGAGTTTTTGGATGAGTTCGAGCATGTACATGATGAGAAGGCTGAAGGAAGACACATTTTTCTTATTGTGTTTGTAATTTCAAGGAGTAAACCAAGAGTCAAGATGATGATACATTTCAAGGAAGACACTCATCTCAAGGAACCATATTTATACCACTTACAAATTTGTGTGCCTACAGGTGATGGTGAAGATACTTTTCTTTTCCCGGGTTCTTTACTCTTGGCTACCTACCTCAAGGGACTTGAATTTCTTTTTCAAGGGGATTTTGGTGTAGGAGCACCATGTTGCATTCAAGCCTCCATGAGGCCAATTTGTAAATAAGTGGTTAAGGAGTGCATAGGGGTTATTCAATAAGCTCTTCCAAGACCATTACAATGGGTTTAAGTCATTTGATGGGTGTTTGGATAGGGTATGTGGTCATTGTATCCAATTTGAAAAAAGTAAAAAATGTTGTCAATTAAGGTCCACAATAGGTTTTAGGTGTTTTTTCATAAGAATAAGGTCATAATAGACCACTTGTGATATAAATTGAGTCTATTCAGTTTATTTTGTAAAAGTTGGATAGATTGGTAAAAGTGTCAAATGTTGCAAAATTTCAACAATAAGAATATGAAGGGTCAAGAGTCATGTAGAAGTTGTTGAGTTAGTTTTAGGAAGTTGAAACAAGGAAAAAAAGGCATAAATAGCCTCAATGCATCATTGTAAGGGGGTGGTGGAAGATGTATTTGAAGTTTGAAATGAAGAAACCCTTATTTTCTTTATTTTCCACACATTCATCCCTGTTCTGATGCTTTGTATGAAAAATATGGCCCTAATCATGGCATGAGACTAAATGGATGTGTTAATGGTTTGATTCTTCTTTATTTTTCAACAAGTTTCATTTATTTTTTATTTAGTAATGTAAGAGATATTGTGGTTTCTATGAAAGATTCCTAAAACCCTGCATTAGGGTAAACAATGGACAAGTTTAATTATGTTTCTATGATTTTATACAATGGAAATTGTTGAAAATTTGTGAAATGGTTCTTCAATGTGTATACTTACTTGTTCTAAGTTTGTAGGTTGTGGAGTTATGGTTTTCTATTGAAATCATGATGCCCTAGGATTGTATTTATGCATGTTCTAGTTGGTACAGTAGAATAAACAGTGGGTTTTTTTTGTTGAATTTAACATCTATCATAAGGGGAAGTGTTTGGGAATAGTGTCAAGGTGTATTGGGGGCCCTTTTCAGTCTAGGTTTTGTCAATGTAATCAAGATTGGATTGTATAACCCTTAAATGGTCATGACTATGTTTCTTCTATGGTAAACTAGTAAAAAAGCTAAAGTAAGGGTTTTGAATGCTTAATTGTAAAACCTAGTGATTACAAATAGTGAAAATGTTTGGAGTTAATATTATTGAATGTGGTGAACCTTCATCAAAGTTGGGATTCAATGAAACTAAAGGTGTTGAGCCCATCTAGACTACTGCCCTGTTATGAAAAATTTGACTATTGAATGAAAACGATGTTTGGTAAGATTTGTAGTACTCCATGTTGCATGGTGTGTAAACTCTTGAAGGTTATTTGTTTGAGTTTCATGAAATTTTGTAAAATAGTGATGAAGGTCAGAGGGTCCCAAATGGTGTCCAAGTTGACAAGTTTTGCATTGTTTCAGGAAACCTAAATAGGCCTAAAAGGTAGGGGACAATCATTATTTAGTGGCGTTGTTACAAAAAAAAGTTATCCCAATTTTTTATGTCTTAGAATCCCTTAAAAGGTGTCCAAAAATCTCTTCATAGTTTTGAGTTCAATTCTACAATAAAATTTATGGCTGACAGTTTCTTGTAGGATGGCTAGTAGGACTTTGAAAATTAATGAAGAAATGGTCTATAAGATGAAGAGGAAAAATTTGGCCAGTTTTATTTTGGTTGAGGTAGAGTTCATGAGGTGCAAGAAGGACATTTGTGTCCTTTTTTGGGTAAGAGAAGTTAAAAACACAAGATTTTTCCTTTGTAGAGATCATTTTCTAAAGAATATTTCTTGTAAACTTGAAGAAGAAGAATGTATTGAGTCCATAGTTGAGGAATATACATTCATGTGATTGATGTGAACCCCTTAGCACTACATCAATTTCATCTTCATCTCATGATGTTTTGTTTTTGATAGCTGGTTGTATTATAAGGTATTCACCCAATATGGAAGAACTAGTGTGTTATCCTCTTGACAAAGAAACATTGGATATTGAGCTATTCAAAGGACTATGTATGCTTCAAGAACATCATGAATAGAATCAAGATTTAATCATGTCAAAGTTTCTTCATTTATCATGAATATCAAGGATTTGCTATTGACATCTCATGCACATCAAGGTCTTGTTATTGTTTTTTCTAAGGTGTTTGAACATGGTTTGTGGTTAAAAATCATCCTTCCAATGGGGAGTGGCTTAACTATTTCCATGTGTAGTGAATGTGTTCTAGATTAGAAAGTAAAATTTTACACTTTTCAAGTGCCATGACAAGAATTCTCACTATGTTGAGTACTATACATACATTGATAATGTTTGCATTTCAATGATCAATGTGAATATTTTGACATTGGTAGTCAGTGCTATGTACACTTGCTTCATTCACAAGACAATGACATTTCATAGTGTGACAGTGGCTTGATAATATCAGTGGTTAGCTACAACATAATTATCTAATCAATTTATAAAGTGTTATTTTGAAGTAACATGTTTAAGTCACATTACATCCTTATGATACTATGTATAATCAATGGATAGTAACTTGGTCAATGAGGTTTGGACAATGATAGTGGATAATGGTTTGTGTGGTGTAGTTGAATAAGGAATACATAGCTAAGTTGTTTTAACTTACTTTTATACTTAGTTAAGTGGTTAACAATGATAGTCAATAAGTATGGGTGTACAAATTTGTTGAGTTAACATCAACTCCAAAAGAGAGATCATAGTGTGTATGCCTTGCAAGCCTTATGTGGTAGTCCTCAAGGTAGTTTAGAGATATACACCTATAGGAGTCTTCATATGTTTGATAAATGAACAAGTTTGTCATAGCCCTAAAAGAGATAGTGGTGTGAGTGATATTGATAGAGTAAGGAAAAAGTATCCTATTCTCCTAACTATGAACAAAGTACACTCATATCAATAAAGGTCCTCATGAGAATCAATAGAATTTCAAGTGGCTACAACACCAAAAGATTTAGTATCACAATGTGGTATTTTGAGTAATGATGTTTTGAGCATTCCTTGATGGGGTGATAGTGATCTTTCCTCATTTTGAAATGCTTATCTTGCATACTGTTCAGTTCAGTTTCAAAGTTATAGTGATCAGTGTTGTATGGCTTCTATGATGTAGATAGTTTGTACTCACAGTGGTTGCTTGTGATCTGTTGAATGAGATAGTGGTTGCTTGATTCTCATAGTTTCATGAGGGAAAATGTTCTTTGCTCTTCTTGCATGGTCCAATGCATAGTTGGTTTCTCTTTCACTATCATTTCTTGCACAGTTATATTTTGTCTTGAATATGAAAGGGTTCGGTAACAACAATGAGTATGTAGATGATAATATGATATATACTTATACTTATTTTACCTTTTTCAAGTGTCATGAATGATGTTGTAGGGATTTGATGATAGTATTCTTTTTCAATCTTTCATACCTTAGTATTGATAGTTATATACATTCAGTTGCTTTAAAAGTAAATGACAATATGCAGATGATACAAGGTGATGGTTATGATATAGTGTTATATGCATAATGGAGGTGTGGTAGTCTACTCATGCTATTTGTATACACCTTACACATTTTGATAGGTTTGGAATATAAGTTGATAGTGGTTTGGTACTCATTTATGTGTTTTCTTTAGAGATCTTACTATGTCTAATTGGTTAGTGATGTGTCGATTGATGATTTTTATGATAGTGCTACACTATTCTCTCAGTCTTATTGGTATTTGATGCTTCAAAATTTATTGTTCAGTCAGGTTGATGTTTTCAATACACAATGTTGTGGCATTCCTTGTTTTCTCTTACACAATACAATGTTCTTTATGTCTTTTGTTCCTTTATGTATCATGTTGTTAGTGCTATTACTAGTCACAGGGGTAGTATGATGTGTATCTTGAGAATTCCAAGGGTAGTATCAGTGCTGGGCTTTATATTGCTTTGTGATGGTGTCATCTTTGCTTTGGCAGTGCTATGATATAGGTTTAAATATGTCATTGACAATGTGTAGAAAAGGTGATTGTTTTTGTCTCTCTATAAAGCTCATTTATAGGGGGGTGATTTCTTTTTAACCTAGGGTCTTTTTCATTTGATGTCAAAGGGGGAGCAATAAGGTGAAAAATTGGTTGACATCAATGCCAAAGGGGGAGTTTTTTGGCATGATGTTTGTCATTGATTTCAATAGTTGAAATTCTTGTTGCTCTTGTTAAAGGGTTTGTGCTTGAAGTTGATGTTGATGAATTCATTGTTACAAGGTCTTTAATGTCATGATTCAAGGTGCTTGTTTAGTCATGATTCCTATTCAAATATTTTTTGATGTACAAAGTTGGAGATGCACAAGGTATTTGATGCCAATGTTATGCAAGGTGAGTTGTTTGGTATTGATTGGTGTCACAGTGCTTGCACATTTAATATGTTGGTAGTGGTAGAAGTGCAACACAATGTTTCTTCATGGTGTGTGGTGTTGATGAAAACTAAAGCTTCATCTTCATAGTGGTAATGCTTGATGCATCCTTTAACTTTCATGTCAATAGAAGGCTTCATGTAGACTATGTCAGAATGTAATTTTAATTCATTTAGGTGGTCTATGTTCAAGAAACAGTATCTTGCATCTATGGTATGATATGAGTTTCAAAGGTCATAACACAAGCATATGATTTCATTAGGGTTATCTTCATGTTTTGTAACTTAGTTCTTAAACCCTAAATGAAGTATAGTTTGCAATAAGATGAAGGATTTACTTTATGTTTTATTTCCTTAGTGACTTGGTATCATTGGTCATGCTCAACTTAAAACATGAATTAAGGGGTTAATCTGTGTTCATTAACCAGCCCTTCCACCTTTGGTAACTTGCTTGATAGGTAAAATATTCAATTGATACTATTCATATTAAAATGAATGGCTATTATTTAATTGTATATAAGGCATTTTTATAAAATCAAAGGTCAATTTTTAAAAGTTACCAAAAACTATTTATCAAAGGTTTAATTTGATAGGTAGTTACTTGTTTGTGCATTGTGTAACTATTTTGGATCAATGGGCACCATGAAGGTGCCAAACTAAAGATCAATGAATGATATTTATAGTCTGTTTGGATTCCAACAGGTAGTTGATGTGAATTGGAGGTTGATATGAATTTGTTTTGGTGAGTATGGTTTTGATGTGAGAGGAATGATAGATAGGTATAACAGTATTCATTTTTTGTATTAAAGGGTATGTAGTATTTTATGATATCAAGATAATGATTTCTAGTGGAGTAAGTGAGATTTTAGAATTGTGTTTTTCAAATTAATGAAATAATGCTTTAATAAGTGTAAATAAGGGAGATCAAGTTTTGTTAGAGCTATGATTTTTCTGGAAACATTACAACCCTCTGATTTTTTTCAAATTTTCCTAAATTGATGCTTAGCCAGTGAGGCTTGGTTTTCCAGTGAAGCATGATATTTAGCCAGTGAGGCACACAACTTGTAACATATAAGGTTTTGGCTAGTGAGGCCTAATGAAACTTATTTTCATAGTGGTTTTTCACCCTTATAGGGTTTTCCACTCATAAACCTTGTGTTATGTCTCCTCTTGGTGGTTTATCATATTGTGCTTGATTGGTCATCTTTGTTCATGTATTATGTTTTGATTTTCATGTCATTGTAACTGACTCAACATTTAGTTTCTATAATGTTTGATGTGTTTTCAATGGGTTGCTTTATATAAGGAAAGTGAGTTAAGTATTGAAATTTAATTTCTAATTATACCACTGATTCACCTTCCCCCTCCTAGTGGTCATGTACTCCAATAGGCTATTCTTTTCATACTAGTTATGAGAAATAGGACTAAGAAAGGGTTTTGTTAGATAACGCACTATGATTAACTATGCATCATATGCCAAATTTTACATAAGTGATTAACTAATGATTATTTTTCTTTCTTTGATATAAGTGAATATTGATTGTAGTTCTTTGAACTAAAAGGATGCTATAATTTTTCAATGTACAAATTTGAAAATGTAGTGTGTTTTATGTACCATTTCAAGTGAGTGTTAAAAAACCATTGTGTGTCTTCAAACTTGCAATTTTCCATACACAAACACAATATAGTGAAATGATCTGCTCATTTACAATGCACACCTACACATGTAAATGTATGAGTATGTCATGAGAAAAAAAGAGGTTGGAAAAGTTGTTGTGTTAGGAAACATAGTGTTATTAACATTTTTCATAAAAGCAAAAAAACCCAAAAAATAGAGCATGAGTTATCGTTTTTCTAGGAATATTGGGTCCTTTATCTTCAAATAATTGAACAACAACATATTTTAATGATGATAGAACCCCATAAGTATTTCATTAATTTAAAATAGTGAATTGTTATGAGAATTTTGTGATAATGAAAATAAAGATAGTAGAAAACTTAGATATAGCTGCAATTATGTTTAAATTAAGATATTCCAAGGCGTATCAGAAGCATCTTGGAGGGGACAACCTCCTCAATACCAAAACAATAATATAACATACAATTACAAGTTGTTATCTTTCTTTAAGCATTAGTAAAAGAAAACATCATATGGAAAAACTATTTGCCACCCATCATAACTAACTATCAGAACTGCTTGCAGGTGGATCCTCATTAGATTCACTATTTTCATTTTTGGCCTCATTCGAATAGCAAGGGAATCATAAGCCAATGTCATAATTAAGCATTTGATTTCTCACTAGAATTGGAATGTGGTGGTCTATAAATGTGCAGAGGGAATGAAACATCAGCTATATATCTCATTCAACATGTGGCTCGAATACATGACCATGCAATTCCATTACATGGTCAAAAAAAATAGGACCATCATCTTATAGGGTACTAGTAAATGCTACTCTTACACATCTCACTTATGAGAATGATTGAAGCAATGAACCTATAAAGATACCACTGAGTGGGTATATGTTAGATTAATAAGTCATTTCACTTAATTAATTACATCATATTGGTTAATTAATTAAGTCATTTATCACTTTAGTTACTTCAGCTAAACTTAGGCACATTAATAATTAATTATTTATTAATTATTAAGTGTGCACACTAGGGTTTCCTTTTAGGGTTTCCTTTAGGGTTATCCATACATTGATTTTATAAAGCAATTCATCTCATGTAATTTCTTAATTCCTGAATAATATCAATTTGCACATCTTCATGAAAAACTTTTCTTTTTTATTGTTTTTCTCTTTTGTGGAAGGTTTTTTTTGGTTTGCATGTCTGATCTTGGTTTCTAACATGGTATCAGAGCCTTGATATGTAGCCCCTTCTCAAATTTTTGGAGAAATTAAATTACAAAGCACATTTGGGGTTCCTCAAGGGATCTGACCTTGAGCATTTTTTTGGTGCATTTTGGAGCAAAACCAACACCACCATCACGTTTGCAACACCCAAAAACCCTAAGATCACCTATTATTTTTCTCAAATTCGAGTAGTTGCAATAAAAGGAAAAATGTTTTTAGAGGCACACAGATTCATATAGATATGAGCACCTCAATTTGTGTGCACATAGGTATAGGGGCTACTATTCTAGTTTTTATAAAAAAAATTCTCCATCATTAAAAAAAAACTATATATAAGTTGCAAGTTTTTTTAATTTTTACACTGCACGTTCAAAGTTTTGAATGCATATTTCAAAAAAAAAATTTAAAAAAAGGGCCATTGACATGCCTGCATAGGTTTGCGCTGGCTGTATAGGCCATGGCCCCCCTCATAAAAATCATTGGTGGCCTATTAAGCTAACGAACCTTTCACACCAGTCGGTGGTGCCATTCAACCACTTGCGGCTCCCCACTCTAGCAGCTGCTTCAAAATCTCAAACATCCTTCACAAAATCTGACGCAGGTATAGAAATTTGACAACTTAGCGAATATTTAAGAGAACCATGCAGGATATTGATAATTGGGAATTTTTTTTCTGGCAGGGGGGCAAATTTTTTTGGTGACGGTCAAATGGCCATCAAATTTTTTCTCAGTAAGTGCTAATGTCAACATGACATCAGCAGTCGTACGGTTCTCCTAGCCCCCCTCCTAGTCCCCATTTTCCCTAAAGGAGCAGTTTTTTTTCTTTTTTGTATAACTTGGGCATATAGAGTTGAAATCGAGAAAACAAGATATTTCCATAAAGCTGGTTCTAAGCACTATCCTGTGGTATAGTTTATTATTTAGTATTTTTCTATTTAGTTGCATTTATTTGTTTGAATTCAAATGTTCATTTATGGCTTTTTAGCTCATAAATTTTTGCCACGATCTCCGATTTTCACCATCTTTGCGGCATTGGAAAGGTATTGAGGAGCTCTACGTTGTTGTCCATGCACTTTTTTCTATATCTATCCCAGTTGATCATTATTTTAGATTTGGCCTGATGGGCGTTTTAGAGATTACTTGGATGTTTTGGAAGTTGGAAGGGTGAAACTTGAATCTTTGCACTTCATTTCAGTATCACATCATTCAATAATCTACTGTTGCTTCATAGATTACAGGGTTGTTCCAGTTTGTGAGTTTTCCAGTGTTCCGTGGCACCAGGTTTGTTGTTTCTTTATCATGATTCCTTGAGTCAATTAGTGACTCTCATTTGGTTTTAGTAGTAAACAAAAGTATATTTCCTTGCTTGTTGGATTTAGGTTCCAGTGTTACTCCATAGTGTTCTTCTAGTGCTTCTTTGCAGTAGGTCATCTCATTGTAGGGGGTTTTGTCCCACTGGGTTTTTATTCTCTACCTCATTCATTGCATTTGTAAATGGGTACCTGATTAGGCCTTGTTGTTGCGACCCATCTTTTCTTTGATGAATATTTTACTTAGTGTTTTAGCTACTTCCTAAGTTCATCTTAAGGGGGGGTGTTAGAGTAATAAGTTATTTCACTTAATTAATTACATCATATTGGTTAATTAATTAAGTCACTTATCACTTTAGTTACTTAAGCTAAACTTAGGCACATTAATAATTAATTATTTATTAATTATTAAGTGTGCACACTAGGGTTTCCTTTTAGGGTTTCCTTTAGGGTTATGCATACATTTCTTTTATAAAGCAATTCATCTCATGTAATTTCTTAATTCTTGAATAATATCAATTTGCACATCTTCATGCAAAGCTTTGATTTTTTATTGTTTTTCTCTTATGTTGAAGGTTTTTCTAGTTTGCATGTCTGATCTTGGTTTCTATCTATATATACCCTCATCAACATCATAACTTTCTAATGCTTCATCTAGTTATGTTGTATTGACCATGGAATTCCACACATACTTTACACACAAAATGTGGATTAGATTTTGGTTTCTCAATAGGTCCATAGAGTTGGAGAGGAAAGCACATGCTATATCATCCCCAAAATAGCAGACCACAGGATCCATCAACATCGAAAATATGTCAACCTTGTGGATTGCATTCTCAACAGTTTGACAATTGAAGTTGAAAATAGAATGTAGCCTATTTGTCATGAATGGGCCACTAATTTTTTTCTTAGATTTGATAGGAAGGTGGCCTATGTGAATCCTTGATTTCAACATCTTGAGTTCTACTATCAATAAAGGAAAAACTATCAGTAACAGATAGTTGTACATGAATGTAGAAAAAAAAAATTCTTGAACTACTACTTCATCCACTACTTCTATAAATAAATAAATATCACAATGTATTTATGAAAATAAAAGGTCTTAGTTACACTAATACTGTTTTCTAAAACTAGAGATTGGGAAACACTAGGTGTTATAAAAACTACATCCCACTTACTATTGTAAAACCCTCTACACACAACAACCAATTTGGTTACTCACCCATCATCTCAATTTGGATATTTTTATGCATCCTACACTAGTAACTCCTCCCCTTGATCTCCAACACTTGGCTTTGAACATACAGAAAGAGACAACCAAAAACCCATTGTGTTATCCTACCTGCTATTATTTTTAGGAAGGGACAAATGGAAATGGAAAGCTAAAGGGAGAAGGTAGTAGAATGTATGGAATGAAAAATGAATCTTCTCTCAAAGCACTTGAAATGGATAAGAAGGAAAAGGAAAAACTAGATCTAAGTGCAGGGAAATAGAATCAATTGGGTGGAGACATGAAAGTCTTATCTGAAAATGTAGACAAGTTTTGCAAATAAATTGTTAAAAGAAACATCTAAATTATGTAATCATAAATACACTCTCAATGTTGGGAAAAAAGAAACTGCAAAGGTACATAAGATTATTCAAGAAATTCAAAACTCTATCCAAGAAATGGATTTTTTTTCCTAAGCACTAGTGAGGAAGTAGCTTATCTAAAGCTTCAAGGTGCTTAAAATTAGAGGTTGGAAAAAATTGGGTGTTATAAATACTAGAAGGAAAAATAAAATTGTTGTACCATCGTACCCTTACCTGTACCTATATCTAAACCCATACCTAAACCAGAAACTTAGCCCTCTAATCTCCAACACTTAGCTTTGAACGTACACAAAGAGACAACCAAAAAACCATTATGTTTTCCTACCTGCTATTATTTTGGGAAATGGGTAAATTGCAATAAAAAATTAAAGGGAGAAAGTACTAGAATGTATGGAATGTGATGAGAAGCACCCCAAAGTGAATAAGATAGATAATGTATTGATTGAAGAGATTCTTCTTGGGCTTAAAAATTTGAGGAAGGAGTAAGTGAAGTATGTGCAATGGGAAAATGACCACACAAAACTAGAGGTAGAAGTATTAGAATGTATGAAATGAAAAATAATCTGCTCTAGAAACACTTGACAAGAAGCAAATCAAAGTGAATATGAGACAAATAATGTATTGATTGAAAAAATTCTTCCTGCTCTATTTTTTGTGTTTTTTGCTTTTAAGAAAATGTTAACAACACTATGTTTTGTAACACAGCCATTTTTCCAACCTCCTTTTTCTCATAACATACTCGTGCATTTACATGTGTAGTTATGCATTGCAAATTAGAAGATCATTTCACTATACTGTGTTTGTGTATGGAAAATTGCAAGTTTGAAGACACATGATGATTTTTTAACAGTCACTTGAAATGGTATAGAAAAAAACACTATATTTTCTAACATGTACATTGTAAAATTATAGGATCCTTTTAGTAATTCAAATAACTACAATCAATATTCTCTTATATCAAAGAAAGAAAAATAACCATTAGTTAATCACTTATGTAAAATTTGGCATATGATGCATAGTTAATCATAGTGTGTTACTTAACATAACCATTTTTCAGACATATTTCTCATAACTAGTATGAAAATCATATCCATTCTTCCTGTGCTTAATCCCTTCACCTGCAACAAATCAAACAAAAAACCAAAAAAAATTTGATGAGAATTCTATGAGATGCTAGTAATAAAAAATAAGAGGATGTACTAGAAAGTATGTAATGAAAAAGGAATCTTCTCTAAAAGCACTTGGGAAGAATCTAAGCAAACTGAATGAGATAGATAATGTATTGACTAAAGAGATTCTTCTTGCTCATGAGAAGTTGAGGAACAAGCATGTGCAATATGTGCAACAAGAAAATGGCAATGCAGAAGTGGATTAGCTCAAAAGGTTTTGCATTGCATCTAAATTTTTGCAAAAAAAATAAATAGAGATATGATGTTATAATTGGAGTTCAATAAATGAAGCTAAGAATTCTTGAAGTTAGAAATTCCATGGAACAAATACAATCATAAATAGATGATAAAGAAAGGAAAAACTAGATCTAAGTTCAAAAAAAGAGATTTAGTTGGGTGGAGGTATGAAAGTCTTATCTAAAAAGGTAGAAAAGTTCTCTAATGGGATTTTCAAAAGAAAAATCTGTATAGTCTAATGATAGATATACTATAAAAAATCACCTAAAAACAACAACAAAGGTACATAAAACTATTCAATAAATTCCAAACTCTATCCAAGAAAGGGGTGCTATTGTCCTAAGGGTTGATGAGGGAAAAAATTATCTAAAGCTTAAAGTAAAAGATATGAAAAAGAAGTTAGAATCTATCATGAAAAGGAATAAAAGGGGGTGTTAAGAGGTAAGAGTAGTGGGGATGAGAAAAAAAATACCGATGATCAATTTGTAGATGCAAAAGCAATAGTTGGAAGTGTTGAAAGTGGAGAAAAATAACCGAAGACTAAAATTAACCAATTAGAAAAGGGATTAAAAGAAAAGAATAAGTTTTCATGGTCAAAATAAAAGGAGGTTAACATTGTTCGGAGAGAGCTATAATCTATAAGATAGTAAGTTGAGAAAACAAAGAAAATAATGGAAGGTGTTTCCCACAAAGAAGGGCACATGAAGACATTATAGAATGAGTGTTTCCAAGAATCTGACGCAGTTCCCAAGTTGGAGGATGATATCATGCTCCTCTAGGCTTGATTAGGAAATGTTCAATTTACCTATAATGGTCCTACAAAGCATTTTGATAGCCCAAAAGTCAAAGGTATTGTTGCAAAACTTATAAAAGTTAAAGATGCCACAACAATTGCTACATTAGAGGTTGGTGGTATTGGGATTAAGGTGTCTCAACCTTAGAGTCCTAGGAATAGGCATCCCACTTTGGAATCTATGACATATGAAAAATTATATGACACCTCATAAGGTATCTTTGAATGCATGGGTGAAAGTTGGCACCCAAGTTGGGTTATGACATGATGTAAGATAATCAGCTATTTTTAGCCAATTATGACAAATTGTCTTACAGTTGTAAGTGTTGTAGCTATGATAGATTCTATGATAGTTGTAAGATATGTAAGACATCTATCATAAGATATTTTTATCATATTCTAGGCACCCAAGCATGGAAGAATAATATTTGCACGTTTGACACTTGTCGGGGGTGTAAGGGAGTATGTAACATGTGTCCAAATGCATGTCTAAGGCATTAGAAATTGTTGCATATGGATTTGGATGCCTGTCACCTTCTAGATGCTTCTTGGATCTTGTATCACTCTATTTAGTGAGTTCCTTGAGTTGTAGAATGCTCTTTTTTTGTGCAGGTAGTGAAGTGCTTCTAGTATTACTCTAGAACAGGTGTTCATGTTGAAGCACTTGTTGAAGAAGCTTGTACTTGGTGATATCTTGTATTCATTATTTGAAATAATAATGATAATATTATGTTTTTGGAGGGTGGGGTTTTTTACCCAAAATGGTTTTCCCCACATATGTTTGGTGTCACTATTTTATGCTTTATTGTTGTTCTACTTATTTTATTCTATGTATGAGCTTCTCTTATTGTAGCAATAAAATGTCTTAAACATAATTTTGTAACTCTCCTCTGTTTAGATTACTATAGGAAGTTCTTTTTGCTCACCTGACTTCCTTTTAGTTGGTATCGGAGTCTGGCTAGCATTGGTTCCTTTGTTGGATAGAAGGGTTTTTTGAGATAATCTATGTTTCAATGGGAGTTTTGTAGAAAGAGTGTATTTCATGACCTTATTGCAGGAAAGAGATGGAATGGAAGGCACATCAAGGAGGATTGAGATGGAAAAATTTAACAATGGGAATTTTGAGTTGTGGAAGCTCAAAATGGAAGACATGTTAGTAGACTGATACTTATATCTTTCAATTTCTAGAACCAAACCTTTAGGAATGAAACAAGAGGATTGGGATCTCATGGATAGGAAAACCAAGGGTCTTATTAGACTCTGTTTGGATGATTTCATTCTCTTGAATGTCCATGAAGAGAAGACTTTTGCTTCCCTGTGGAAGAAGATTGGCGATATCTATTAGGCTAAATCCCTAGTAAACAAGCTTTTTCCTAAGAAATATGTATTATCTAAAAATGGAAGATGGAGGATCTATTGCAAATCACTTGAACTCTTTTAACACTTTGGTTGCACAACTGGGTTCTATTGGAGACAAAATAGATGAACAAGACTATTGCATGCTCCTTTTATGTTCTTTGCTAGACTCTTGGGATCACATGGTAGTGGCTATTGGAAGAACAACTTCCACCTTTAATATGGATGAGGTTGTTGCCTCATTACTATCTAAGGAGATGCAAAGGAAGTCTTCTAAGATGGCCAAAGAGTCCCTTGCAGTTTGTGGTAGAACAAAAGAGAGAAGCAAAGAGAAAGACAAGAAATCTAAGTCAAAGTCTTCAAGGAGATCAAAATATTCAAGTAAGAAGTCTAAGGAAAAATGTTACAATTGTGGTGAAGTTGGTCACATTCAAAAATATTTCAAGAATGAGAAGAAGAAGAAGAAAAACAAGTATTTCTTTGATTTTGAATTTGAGAAATCATCACAAGATGATGGAGAAGCTTTTATTGTAGCCTTGGGATCCCATGCATCAGATGATGTGTGGTTGATAGATTCAGGTGCATACTTTTACATGAATTCTCATAGAGATTGGTTCTCAAAGTATGAGGAGTACAATGACAAAGAGCTGTACATGGGTGATGAGTTTCACTTGAAGATTGTTGGATGTGGAAGAGTCAAAATCAGATTTCCTTTAATGGAAGAGTGAAGAGGATTGATGGTGTCTTTCATATCCAAAGTTTGGCATGAAACTTTAGTTCTGTAAGTAAATTGAATAATTCGGGAGTGCAAGTTGTTTTCTCTAGTTGAGGATGCAAGATGACAAGAGGAGTTATGGTGTTAGCTAAGGGTGTTCGTATTTGCACTCTATTTCAGCTTGATGCATGCACTGTATAGTGCAATAGTTCTTATGATGTAGCAAAGAAGATACCTTTGAATTCTTCATCGTCACCATTAGATTGTGTAGAAAAGAAGTGTGTTGCAGGTACATCTGATGGTCATTCATTTTGGGTACCTAAGGGTGCTCATTCCATGGAAATGAAGCTTCCTATAGAGAACACAATGTCATGGCACCAACGACTTTGTCACATTGGTGAGAAGGGTCTTAGGACCATGAAAAATATGAGCCTTGTTGAAATCCTTGATGATTGTAATCTCAAGTTTGACTATTGTGAACATTGTGTATATGGAAAACAACACTGGATGTTTCTTTTTACTCTAGTTCTCATAAGTCTTCTGAGGTTTTGGACTATGTACATTCAGATGTTTTTGGTCTTGTAAATGTTCATTATCAAAATATGCATATTTTGTTTCTTTCATAAATGATTATAGTAGATGGACATTTGTTTATTTCCTCATAATTAAATCTGAATTATTTAGTCAATTTAAGGAGTTTAAGGCCTTGGTAGAAAATCAGACTAGCAGAAAGATTAAGTGTTTGAGAACTAATAATGGTGGTGAGTTTTATTCCATAGAAGTTGAAAAGTTGTGTAAACAACATGAGATTGAGAGACATAAGAAAAATCCCTATACTCCACATCAAAATGGAGTTGTAGAGAGGATGAAAAAAATGTTGATGGAGAGGGATAGGAGTATGTTGAGTGGTGCTAGCCCTAAACTAAAATTTTGGGATGAAGCAGTAGCCACTGGATGTTATTTGATCAAAATATAGATCTCCTACATCAATTCTTGTTGGAAAGACACCCATGGAGGTGTGGTCTAGTAAATATCCTTCGATGAGACATCTTAGAGTATTTGGTTACGAAGCTTATGCTTATGTTTTGATTGAGAAGATGTCTAAGTTGGAGAACAAGGATGTTAGGTGTATCTTTATTAGCTATGGTGTTGGTGTAAAAGGGTACAAGCTTTAGGATCCAAAAGCATAGGAGGTTCTCTATAGAAGAAGTGTGATCTTTAGAGAGATGAAACCTTCCTTTGTTGAGCTACAACTAAAGAAAGAGGAGAAACAAAAGAAGGAGGTGGTTCATATTCCACCTACTTTGAAGAAAGAAGAACCAAGTAATCCTATTTGACCTGATGATGATGATAGCTCAAGTAGCTCTAAAATTTTTGAAGAAGAAGGAGAACCTCAACCTCAGCCTTTGAGGATGTCTACATGAGTTAGGCAACAACTAGAAAGGTTTGGATATTCATTATTGGATTCTAGTTTCATATTTTCCTTGATTACTAATATTGATGAGCCTAGGAATGTTAGAGAGGCTATGGGTATGAATGATTCAGATTCCTAGATGCAACTCATGGATGAGATGGCTTCATTAAAGAAAAATAAGACTTGGGATTTGGTACCTTTTCTTGCTAGACATAAACTTGTTGGTTGTAAATGGGTCTTTAAGAGAAAGTGTGGTCTTGATGGCAGTGTTGAGAAGTATAAGGCATAATTGGTCACTAAGGGGTTTTCCTAGGTGGAGGCAATTGATTATGGGGAGATATTCTCTCTTGTAGCAAAGTTGACATCTATCTAGATTTTGTTGTCATTTACAATTGCATATGAATTAGAAGTGGAATAGATGTATGTGAAGATAGTGTTCCTTCATGGTGATTTGGAGGAAGAGATTTACATGTCACAGCCAAATAATTTCATTGAAAAAGGTAAAGAAAATGGGTTTACAAACCGAAGAAGTCTCTTTATGCTTTGAAATAATCTCCTAGAATGTGGTATCAAAAGTTTGATACCTATATGTTTTCATTGGGATCTCAAAGATCTAAATCTGACCATTGTGTGTACTTTAAAACTGATAATGGTCCCATTCTCATTATTTTCCTATATGTAGATGATGCATTGTTTATTGGGAATGGTAAAAGTATGATTTCATATTTAAAGTTTCAATTGTAAGAACAGTTTGAAATGAAAGACCTAGGTGTAGCTAGGTACATTCTAGGAATGGAAATCAAGAGAGATAGAGCTAATAGAAAGCTTTAGTTAAGCCAGATTAAGTATGTGAAATCTTTCTTAGAGAGATTTAACATGGTAGATTGTAGAAATTTAGTTGTTCCTATGATGTTGGGGATTAAAATTTTTGTGAATGATTTTCCAAAGTCTCTTATTGAGATGGAGGACATGACCAAAGTACCATATGAAAGTGTAGTTGGTAGTTTGATGTATGTAATGGTGTGTACAAGACCAAACATGACCCAAGTAGTGGGAGTCCTTAGCCATTTTATGGCTAATCCTAGATGGGTGCATTGGGATGTTGTTAAGAGAGTGTTCAAATATTTATAGGGTACTTCTGAGTATGCCTTGTGTTTTCATGGTTATTCTATTGGACCTCAGCATTATGTGAGAATTTGAGGATATGTGGATTCAAATTGGGCAGGTGACATTGGTAGTAGAAGATCCATCAATGGTTATCTATTTATGATGTTTGGTGGTGCTATCAGTTGGATGAGTAAGTGGTAAGTTGTAGTCACATTTTCCACAATAGAGGTAGATTATATGGTAGCTACTCATGCATGTAAGGAAGCCATTTGGCTTAAGAGATTGTGTTCCAATATTGATTTAGATGCACGAGAGATTACTATTTGTGGAGACAATCCAAGTGTGATTTTTCTAGCAAAGAATCGTACCTTTCATGCCAGAAAAAAAAGCACATTGATGTTCAATATAATTTTGTTCGAGATATGGTAGAAGATGGAATGGTGAACCTAGAGAAGGTTGACACTTTAGTGAATTTTGCAGATGCACTAACAAAACTAGTGAGCATAGAAACGTTCTGAAGGTGTTTTGATTCTATGGACCTTGTGGCCCTAAGCAGATGATTTCGTATGACTCTTTACAGGTCTTCGACAAGTGGTAGAATGTTAGGATTAAGGTGTCTCAACCTTAGAGTCCTAACATTGATTTATTTGATGTAATTTAATGTATTTATTTGTATTATTAAAATTCCTATGCTATCATATCACTAATTGGGACCCACAAGTTGGGTGGCATCCCCGTTGGAGGTAACTGGATGACACATCATCATCCCAAGTGGACATAGGCATCCCACTTTGGAATTTATGACATATGAAAAATTATATGGCACATCATAAGGCATCTTTGAATGCATTGGTGAAAGTTGGCACCCAAGTTGGGTTATGATAGGATGTAATAGAATTAGCTATTTTTAGCCAATTATGATAGATTCTCTTACAAATGTAAGTGTTGTCAGCTATGACATATTCTATTATAGTTGTAAGATATGTAAGACATCTCTCATAAGCTATTTCTAGCATATTCTAGGTACCCAATCTTGGAATAAGAATATTTTCATGCTTGACATTTATCAGGGGTGTAAGGGAATATGCCACATTTGTCCAAATGCATGTCTAAGGAATTTGAAATTGTGCCAAGTGGATTTGGACATCCCTCAACATCTAGATGCTTCTTGAAGCTTGTATCACTCTATTTAGTGAGTTCCTTGAGTTGTAGAATGCATAGTTTGTTTGTAGGTAATGAATTGCTACCAATATTACTCTAGAACAGGTGTTCATGTTGAAGCACTTGTTGAAGAAGGTTGTACTTGGTGATATCTTGTATTCATTATTTGAAATAATAAAGATAGTAATGTGTTTTTTGGAGGGTGGGGTTTTTTACTTGAAAGGATTTTTTTTCTTTCTTGTTGTTCTACTTCCATTATTCTATGTATGTGCTTCTCTTATTGTAACAGTAAAATGTGTTAAACAAAATTTTGTAACTCTCCTCTTCTTAGATTAGTGTAGGAAGTTGTTTCCGCTCACCTAGCTTCCTTTCAAGTGGAGGAGGGAAGTTGTCTAATGTTGTAGTGGATACAGAACAAATAGGAAAGCTACTACTTCAAATAGGACATCTACAAAGAATAGTAACGATTATCCCTTTAAAGAAAATCCAAGCCCTTATTATTTCATCAACAACTCAACAATTAGTAGCCAAATTGGTGGGCAATGGAAATGCAAGGATGACACTGTCTCCTATTGTATATGAAGATGAAATTGAAGAAACTATGCAATTTGTATTTTGTAGTGCATTTTTTTGTAGCAATATAGATGTTGCAAAGGAGATTCCTTATCACAGAGATATGCAATCTCCAACTATAACTCTTGAAGGGGACATTTTCAGCCAAGTGATCTTCTTATTGGTGGAAGTCACAAGCAAGGAGGTGAATTGTTACGGTGACTTCATGCATTATCTGAGGAAGAGTATCAACATGTTATTCATCAAAACATGTGAGAAAGAATTGAAGAAAAAATTGCAACATGGTTGCCATTGGAAAAAAGGATTTCAAATTTGAAATCTCACCTAGACTTGAATTTGTATGATATTTCTCTTTTTAAAAATAGACATCACAAAAATGAGCATCGTACATTGATTGATTGGTTGCTAGAGTGGAAAAACCTACAAATGTGCAAGCTCAAAGCGTTAACAAAAGAAGAACATCACAATACTTGTGTTCCTCAACTTGGTTCCCTTCAAAAGGAAATGCAAGATTATAGTTTCATTTTAAATATTAATATTTACAAAATTTTAGAATTAACATATAAAAGGTAATGCTTTACATAAGAATAAGAGAGTGGTAGTTGGGATTTTCTACCATGGCCCTTGTACTGGGAGAAGAGAGAGGTTTTTCAACTTCTATTGTATTGAATAAATGAGATGTTTGGAATCTGTGCATGTTTCATTAAATCATCTACCAACATCTCACATGTGCTTTCCAACTTGCAAGTATTCAATGTTTTTTACCATCATATGGCGAAATTCAATCACAAGATTTAGTCTACCTAAGAGTTATTAAATTTTAAGGAACTTTTCATTAAATTCTTAATGTCCAAATAATAAAAGATTTTCATTACAACCATACTCTCTACATATAGTTGGATGTTGGAAAACACTACATGATATAAAATCTACAACCCACATACTCTAAACCTTTTACACAAAACAAACCAATTAGTTGGTTAGCCCCCAACTCCATCTGGTTACCTTTATGTTATCCCCCACACTACAAGTCCATCTCGAACTGTACACCCTTGAGCACCAAACAAGAATTGAGAAGTAAATCACAACCCACAGTGTTTTTCACCCTGCAACTATTATGTGCATTTTTTGTTCCAAACATATGAAGATATTCAATGCAATGTTTACTTAAACAAAGGTTTGTTATAAAATATGAAGGTGAACTTCAATACATTGTTACAGTCTACATAATAGAAAGTGCCCATTAGAGCAAGCCATTTCACTATCATACAAATTATTTTTTGTTTTTGCATTTATCAAACATCCAAAGATACAATTGAAGACCATAATTTATTAGAATGAATATATGATAAGAGTGATAGTTTCTCACATTTGTTTATAATGAAATTTTACATGGCAAGAAAAAGTGTCATATTAAATCTACAAGAACCATGTCTTATCTTTTTTTAATTAAGAGGGGTAAATGCTTTTGACTTGGAGAATTGATTGTTTTAGAAATTTTTTCTTTTTTCAAAAACTCTTGAAATTTTATTAGGGGTCTATTCTTTACAAATTTATTTGTGAGCTAAAAATAGTGATAAAAAATAAAACATTTGTTAATTAGGGTTTTTCTAGAATTCCTCATTTTTTGCTGCAAATCAAGAAATTTTTATATTTTTGGAAAGATCTTGAAATTTTAGTAGGGTTCTATTCTTTTTATTTTTTATTTTTGGTTCCAAAAAAATTTCTAAAAATCAAATTTATTTTGACTAGGTGAAAACATTGGAATTACAATCTAGTGATAAGCATACTTTTCATATACATCTATTTTGTTACATCATAAATTATTTTCTAATCTTTGTAGGAGTTTTATGGTGATTATCAGATCTTTTTTAAAAAAAAAAATAGTATAATCCTCTAATATTAGTGATCAATTATATTGTTAGGGGTTTTCTTTGTTGTTGGTTTTGTCAATGAGAAAAACATAAACTCTTCAAAGGAAAATTGGATCAAGTGGATAGAAATTTGGAGCTAAATAAAATAAAGGTGCACACTTTTCAGCTCATATCTTTATCTTAATCTTTTTTACAACATCACATTTCAATTTGGATCTAAAAATACTAAGTGTGCATTACTTGGTGATCTTGTTTGTGCTTAAAGGTGTGTATGCTCTTCCTTCACATTTTGATGATCTTGGGAATTAAAATCACTCTTCAAAACTCTAATTTTCACATCATACATTTCAATTTCTAAGGTTAATTAACATTGTGTGTGTGATCAAATTCATGTGTATGGTCTCTCCTCACATTACCATATGATCTTTTTTATCAAAAGAATTATTTGTATCACTTTTGTGCAACTTTCTTAGGGGGCCTACCAAGGGAAGTGATCACTCTATGGGTGACCTCAATTATATCATTCTAATGGAGTATAAATCTAGTAGGAAATGAATAGAAATACATTCCTCTTGGAAGTGAATCTTGTTGAAATCCCCAAAGAACCTTATCCCATTGGGAAGTGAAGGTGGAGTGTAGGTTACCCTCTCCACTCTGATATTTAGCATTATTCTCCTTTTGAATTCATGGAGTTGGGCCTCACATACCTTCAAGGTATATAAAGGACATACTTGGATCCTTGTGCATCCTAGTTTAAGACCATTGGCCAATCTACCAACTTGAATAATTGCTAGGTTTTTCTTGTTCTTGGAAGCATCTTCTTATCATAATCATTTGCATTACATCTTGCATCAAATCCTATCTTATTAGTGTGAATGTGTATTCAATATATAAATCTTAATCTACCAAGAAAAAACATAAACCTACCTAAAACCATGGATCAAGATGAGCCTAACATATCACCCATATTCCATCTAATACCTCAATATATTTTTGAATTTCTCCTTGCCAACTACTTTAACAATCACATAAAATCCATGATCATGTGTCCCATAAGTAGATTCCCAGAGATCCTAAACACCATCCAAGCCACCTGATGGAACCTTAATTCTCATGTCCCATTTTAAAACCTTGTTTCATTTAGGAGGGTTTTTGAATTTATTTCCTTAAAATCAATTAAGCGTTCTATTTGGTTGTTCACTCCCTATTGCCCATTTTTAGTCACTATTTTAATATTTTCTATTAGGCAGTTGGTTCCCTCATCATGAGTTTAGAAAGCTTTGTTATAATTATTTTGGGGTTCTTGTGTTTTTATTTATCTATCGTATCATCCTAGGAAGTCCCCTCCATTAAAACAACTTATTGAGCATGTGCATTAAAATTTCCACTTAAGTTTACCGTACCTTAAGTCTTTATCAGTCATCGTTGATCATTTTGGAATTGTATGTTTTAAACTAGTGACGAGCGATGAGGTGATATCGCTCATCACAAATTGTTCTTTGAAATTTTGATTATAATTAGTGATGAGTGAAGTTCTTAAGGGATTGCTTATCACTAATGATTTTTGAATTCTTAAAGCTATAATAGCAATAAGTGATGATCTCTCAATTTATGATCACAATTTTATCACTCATCGCCAATATGTTGTGAATAGATTGTTTGTAATTAGCAATGAGTGAGATAATGAATTTCCAATTGTATCACATCTCATGAATTTTTTTTTAGCACTAAAGTTATGATTACCAATGAGTGATATGGTCCCTTATGAGGAGTTTCCTCTCGCTAACTTGATTACATTCTATTTGTAATATCTTTTGTGCCATTGATTGTTATGCAGGTGTACATGTCAAACTGTGGTTCTTACATCTCTTGTCACTGATGGAAGTCAAGATGCAAATTTGAACTAGCAAGGAGCGATGGATATGGATGAGATTGACAAACCAACCTTAAATCTAAAGGGATAAGATTGTATTGCATGAGGTACTTACATCGTTGATAAAGATGGACAAGAATGAATTGACTCAGTGATTGGTGACAACTACTACATGAAGAGGCAATGTGGAAAAATTCTAAGGATTTCATATAAAGCAAAAAGAAAAGTAGTGAGGTGAATTATTGACCATTGATACAGTTTTAAAGCTAAAGGATTAACAATCAAGGTTTAAAACTGAATGGATAATTATTAGTTCACTCACACAAACTTACTATCAAATATTAATAGTGACATTCTCCCCTCTAGACCATAACAGAAAGTAGATATCTATTTTATTATGCGTCCTAATTCACTAGCTGGCGGAAAGAATACCAAAGACCGAAGAATTTGCAAGGAAAGCTCCAAAAATTATCTACAAGTAGGGTGACATAACTGTCATCTAGGTAAGCAAAACTGATACTTCTTTTAATTAAGGTAGTAAGGTGAATTCCCTTGAAATATGATAAGAAAATTGGTGGAAAGTGCAATTTAGTCTTTTCTATTGATTTCAATTTAATAATTGAGCACTATCTAAATTCTAAAGAAAGTTGTCATGTTCAACAGTAGAGTTTTATTCTGTCATAATTGTGAAGGGTTTTGTTTGGCCATAAGGAATTGAAAGCCCTAGTCTCCATTTGCATTACAAGCATGAGTGACCCAAATCCTAGTGAATCTAGTGTTAGATCAGAAAGGAAACCAAAGCAAAAAAGGGTCAAAAGACTTAAAACTCAGCATGCTTCAGTTGAAGTTGATCCTAAACTAGTAGCTATGTTTAAACCTTTGCTTGGTACCCCTATGGCTTTTACAAGGTCCAGAAGTGCAAAGAAGGAAATTGAAAAGTTTATGCAAGAAAATTCTAGAGGTATCAAAGAGGGAGGGCCACGAATTGGTAAAAGGCCCACAAGACAAGTTGTTGTTACCACTAGGTTAATTGATAATGTTGGCAAAATTAGTGAGAAACCCCAGCCCCAGAGTGGATGGCAATTTTTTTGGTATGTCTTCAATAGGTGAAATTCTAGTCAACCTACATGCTATTTGTGGAGATTGATTTAATGATGGAGCTAGCAAGGAACTATGACCCTACTGATAGAAAAATCAAGAGTGAGAAGGGTGACATAATTCTAGAGGTGACAAGATAAAATGGTGGATGTGTTTGGGTTGAGTCACAATTACACTGCAAATTTTAGGCATGCTAACTTGTATGTTGAATATCAAGGGAGAAAATTTGTATATAGAGGAGCAATACTAGTGCGACATAGAAGGAGCAAGAAAAAATTCACTATTCAAGATGCTAAGCCTTTTGAGTGTGAGGAATTTGAAGATTATTTCAAAAACACTTATTATTGTCTAAACCAAGTGCTAGCTCAGGATTTTGAGGTTAGAATAGCCCCTGATTTGTTGGTGATAGTGGCAGATATACAAGAATATAATCAAAACACTGGTTTTGATTATGCTATTTTTTTTGCTGAACATATGCATGAGGATTTTCTCAATTTGAAAAGGGGAAGTGCTCCCTCTATCTTTCCCTCATTATTCCTTACTGATGCACATGCTCTTGTGGGAAGGAGATTATGAATGGAAAAGGAAATTAAATTTGAGGATTGTGAACAGTGAAAATGAGGCCATCCCTATGCAAATGTGGACATACATTTGGGATCAGAATTGCTCCAATTCCAACTACATCTTGTTTTCCAATGTTGTAAGAAATGGTATCTTAGAGTCATTGGGTGTGGCACCTAGATTCAGACTTTCTCTAGAGATCAGAAATGTTATGTTCCCAAAGGATATACCAGGCTCTGCAGCAACACATAATTGGGCCAATTGGTTTCTGCATTTTGAATATACTTTGATCATGGTTTATGGAGCTAAAGTGGCACCCCATTGTTTACCCTTGTATGTAGAAGACAGATTGGCTCTCATGGAGCTCATGTGGAAAATGGAGGTTATGGATTATGAAATGTTTAGAAAGGATAGAAAGGGCTCTTTGGTATATCCCCAGTCTTCTTTTTCTTATTTTAAGGTCACTGCCCTTGAAGGGTATGAGAAATTGGGCATTATGGTGAAAATCTCAGAATGCCTATAGATGAGGTCATATTTTTTGATCCAGAAGGATTTGTGGTAGGGAAAAGAAGACAAAAGAACTTAGGCATCATACATCATGATTTTTTCTATAAAAATGATGTACTAAGGAATCTGACAAGTGATGAGGTTGTTATGGTTAGGAAAAGGGAATGGACAACTATGAAAAATCTTGAGGAGAAGATTATGAAAAAGAATTCCTTCTGCAGCAGTCCATATAGTGAAATTGAAAACCCCTTGGAGAGGGCCTTTACTATGGTAAGGAACTGTCAATCTGGTGGATTTAAAGTAAAAGTAAAGGAGTTTGTAGATAGATCCCAAGTCCTCTTAGAGCAACAACAAAAAAATAGGCTATGGATATCCCAAAATGGCTTGAAGATGTTCAGGGGGTCAAGGAAGAACAAGTGGTAGAACATGTGCTAGGAAATGAGGAAATTGAGCAGAAATTTCCCCTTCCTCATATTGAGGAGACTGATAGTTCAGATGTTCCTCTTGACAGGATTGTCCAATGGCAATATGACAGAGAAAATGATGATGTTCCAAAGAGTTTCAAGAGTTTATGATTCAATAGTGGAGTAAGGAAATAAAAGAGAAACTAGAAGCAACTCGGGTCAATGTTGAACCTTCTCATTAGGAGGAAGCTAAAATTACAACCATTACTCCTACTGAAGCTTGAAGAATTGTTAAAGATAGTGGAATCATTTTATTACCAAGATGTACTATCACAACTACCATAGCATATGATGCAATTAGAAGAGATCCTCAAGCTTTGATATCTAAAGATCAGTTTGAGAATAAAGTATTTGGTTCCAGATATATTCCAAAACTACATACCCTTGAAATTTAGTCTATGACACCTAATACTAGCAAACATGAGGTTGCTAGGCCTATTGAGGAAGTCATTGGTTCACTAGTGGTCAAAAGAGCTACTAACATAACTCCAATCCAGGAAGCTAAATTAACTACACATGTTGCAATGCTTAGTGTGGACACTGCACATATTTCTCAAAATAAATATGAATCTTTAGTCAAAGAATGTAATAAGGCTTTGATTGAATTGAGTTGAATGGGAGATACCATTCAAGCTACCCAAAATACAATGACTCGGCCTTCTTCCTCTTCTTCATTTGATATGTCTACATAAGATAGGGAAACTTTGGCCCCCAAAATTAATGATTTGAGAGGAAAGTTAACTACTGTAGAGGAAAATGTCAAGCAGGCCAAATTAGAGATAGTTAGGGTGGCCAATGAAATTTTTAGAGATGTACTTAAGCATAGGGTTACCAAGTTGGTCCATAGGGCTAATGATGTATGTGCCACATATAAAAACATTCATGAAGCAAACACAAAATATCTGCAAGTACATGATGCCTTTAGGAATGAGTGGAATAATTGGATTGCTAGGGAAACTTCTTTGAAAGAAATGATGCCAAAAATAAAGGAGGATCCCAAGGCACCCACACATATTCCTGACATCTTGAAGACTATTGAATCAATAAATGAGGTAACTACTTTCCATGGAAAGTTGGGAATACAACTCCAAAGCAAGTTGAAAATATTCAAGGAAATGGAGGATCATGGCATGCCTCAAATATTGAATTTAAAAGGTGAATTACATCCATTTGAAACCTAGAAGGAAGATTTGGGAGGGTTGCTTGAAGTGGCTATGATGTATTTTTTTGTCACCAATTATATCTTGTTCAATTCAAATATTGATATGATGGTGGAGATTGAAACAAAGATGGATATATTTGTTAAGGAAGCCAATATTTTAATTGATGCAAGGTACTTCTAGTATACTAGTAAGGTGGAGGATTTATTGAATGTTAAATGTCCCATTGAAGAAGAATACAATATTTGCTTGGAGAGATATACAAAATGAATAAGAAGAATAATGGATAGGAGGAGATAATACATAGCTTGAAAACAATACAAATTAGGCTTTTGATGTAACATGGTAAAATATTATTCTATCCTTAAAATTCAAAGTGATTAGCATGTGGTTATAATGTAGATTAACACATTTTGACCTTTTGTTACTTTTTGTGCCTTCATAAGTTTTATTGTTTTGATTTTCTTACAGTTGGCATTTTGAGCACATGGAGAATATTTGTAACTGTTGTAACAAACTAATGATGTCTTTTAAGGTGGGACCTATTTTCCATAGAGAGATGAGGATAATTCTGCCTCATGTTTATTTTCTCCACCTGAAGACTCAAGTGTAACTAGGAAGGGAATATTGTTGCAAGCGGTCCTATGAGATCATGACATATGTATCTGGTTTGAGGCTTGTTTTGCTCCTTCATCTCTATAAGAAGGAATTCAGGACCAAAAGCACAAGAGTTAGAAAATTTTGAGTTGATATTGTTAGTGTTATCAAGAAAAATATGAAGCAAGTTTTAGAGTCTTTTTTTTAAGTTTATTTTGGAGTTCATACTTATGCATGTAAGACTGATAATGGTATAGCATTTTATAATACAAATTAATATTAGTTTCATGGTTATTCTCTCTCCTTGTATGTGTGTTATGAGTTATGATTGAAAGTAGTCAAGGATTTCTTTCACTTGTCTCTTTCATTATCTGATGGATGTTCAGTTTCATTTTTTCCAATCGATTCAATGAATTGATGCAAATGCTTATATGAGAGTGATAACTTATAATTACTATGTGCTAGGATATTTGTAAGAAGTGATCATCCTAAAAGTCACAGAGAAATGTTTTAATGCAAGATTTCATGGGATTATATGTGTTATTATTTGAATTGTTATTAGGTTGTTTCAAAGGGTATTGACTTCGTGCTCTAGATTAAGATAGTGGTTCATGTGGGATATTAGTGTTACATTTACAATGTTGATTCATTAAATACTAAATCTTTTAACCATAAAATTTCAAGAGGAACACTATTGTTATTCATTCTTTTAGGTGTCTACTCTCTCATATTCAACTCATATAACATTAACATAATAAGTTATCAACTTATTTAATGTTACTATTAAGTGGTATCGTGAGAGATATTTGTTATTAACAATGTATTTGATTTTAAGTATGAAAGGTCTTTAGGTATACATTATGGGATCACCCTCCCAGGTTTCACAGAGCCCAAATATTAGGAATAGAATTTTAGCAACTTCAATTTGTTCGTTGGCCAATCCTTTTAGTATTACTGATAATTGGAAATGGAAAAATCCATAGGTATTTATAGAGATCAGTTTGTTTCTTAAAAAATAACCAACACCACCATTGAAACTTATACCCAAGTCGTGTCAACCTACAACTCATCATTTTCCTCCATTGACAAGGGAAACTAAAATTTCTTCCATGTTCAAGCAACACCCATCCATAGCCATATCTCATGCACTTCACATCCTAGTCAACCCATCATCAAGTACAATAGGTCCATCAAAATATCACCAAAGAACACCATCAAAAGAAAACCAAATGCAACCCTCAAAGGAACACCAAAATTCAACGTCAAAGGAATACAAGAATTGATGCAAAATCCTATTTCACAAAATGTTAGTCCTAGTCTTCTAGCTCCGCCCACTTTCACCTCATCCATCCCATGTTTATCCACCTCACCCATTTCATGTTTTCCCACCTGCATAACACCTATAGAAATTCAACCATGCCACTCAATTGACCTCATTGATCCAAAGCATGACATCATAGATCCCCCTTATCTCAAGATCAAAGAACCTGTTGGTACTTTCAAATTTTGCAAATTTGAGATGCCCATTTCAAAATTCTGCCTCTGCACTTAAAGAAGTGCACCTGATGAATATGCCTGAATGACCTACTTTGGAGGGTCATAATTTGATGCCCATTGACTTTTGTGAAAAATAACTTTGTATAAATACTCATGTGTCCTATATGAATGTTCATATCAATTTTCAGCTTCCCACGATAAGTTTTATCAGGGTTTCGAAAAGTGAAGCTAGAGGGTTTTGTCACTTTTTTGCAGTTTGGTAACTTTCATTTCTGCAAAGTTGCCTCCTGTTTGAGCTTTCATTTTGCAAATAGTTGATCGTCAAGAGAAAACAAATGTTGTTCTACATTATCTATACCAATATGATCTCACATGTCAATTTTTAGAACTTCACGAGTTGATTTGCTATTTATAGCAGATCAAAACTAAATGGAATTTCTTGAGTTTTGCACTAAAACCTTTCTGAGAAGCCAACTTCGAGCATCAATAAATTTTTATGGGAGATATTTCAATCCAATCCCTCTTTTACACATGCTCAATGTACCAAAATGTTCTACTATGTCCAGTGGCAGATTGCCAGGAGCTGATTTGATATTTTTGCAACGAGTTGATTTCATCAGTTTTAATTGATTTAGAACAACTGTTTATTCCAAAATGTTTGAGTAAACTTTGAAAGTGCATAATTTTTTCCTCATGATTGATTTATCTAATCCATCTATTCCATTACATTCTTGGGTCTGATGTCTACAAGCTTGCAATTTTTTATAACTTCACAAGGTCATTTGCCTAGTTTTCAAGGCCGATTCTCAAGCCAACTTGGCCAATTTTCACCATTCTGCAAAAGTGCCTGAAAGCAAGTTTTAGTGAAAACACAGTTCATGTTTTCACTCTAGAAGCACTCAGAAGCTGTCTCAGATGAATTTGAGCATGAAATTTGTTTGAAAATGATTTTTTTTAGCCAGGCCCACATGAGGATCCAACATGCTTTGCACGATAGTGAATTTCTGGGTGTTGCATTATGGCAATCACTTTAAGTAAACTGATTTGAAGAGGTCAGCATATAGGGGTGCACAATCATAATTACTTTCAAAGGTTTGAATACAGAGCAGGTCCTACCTTTTACTTTAGTATGAAGTTTAAGGAATGAGCATAGGTGATGTTTCATAAAACAACCTTTCAAGAGGTAATGGGGCAACCATAGTGGTTTGATGAGTTGCAAATGCCATTTCCAAATATATATATATGCTTAATTAAGGTAGAATGATGGGTGATATGTAGAGATCATCTTAAGTCAAGTGAAATTTTGCTTAATCCTAAAGCGTTGGTGAAATTGGATAGAGCCACAATATTTTAAGTCTTAATATGTTGTTAGAGGAACTGCAAGACATTGAAATAGTAGTCTTTTTGAATGAAGACTTTGTTTAGGTGAACTGAGGATGTGGAAACATGAGAAATAGAGTGTATAAAGGTGGTGTCTAGCTTGAGTTATCACAGGGGATCAAGAAACAAACTTTTACTGAGATTCTCAAATCAAAACAAGTTTTGAAGCTTTCAAAGTCCTAGGCTGAACATAACCAATTTGATGCTACAAGGTAAAAGTTCATGCGCCTATGAGAAGCTGCTATGTAGTGCACCTCAGATGAGTTGAGTGGTTTTGATAACCTTTTCTCTCAGAAGGTGGATTCATTTTTCAGCTCTTTATAATGAAATAAATAATCAACCAAATGAGAACAAAATAAATGATTTGGAGAAAATTAAAAAATGCATTACTGGAATAGCTGCGCAAAATAAAACACACCCAATGTATCATTTTAGGAAAGGCTACCAAATACAAAATTTCCTAAAGGGGAAGAAGATGAGCTGGAGGGAGCTAGAATAAAATGGTAAACCTTCACGCAGTTTGAGTGCACTGAGGAAGGATCTAAAAAACCATTCATATAAGTGGCTCAGTGTATTGACTATTAAAATGGGGAATGTGTAAAAAGGAATGACAAGAGATTAATTTCATGTGAGAAAATACAAGCATGCAGCCAAAGGTTACATGAAGCAGATTTGTTGAAAATATTTGAAACTTTTGAGCAAATGTAACTAATTCCAACCTGCATATTCACAAAAGAATATGTTGAAAAGGTCATAGAAAATTTTTAGCAAATGTGATCAGCTAGTTTTCCTATGCATTGAAATAAGAGAGTTTTGAAACAAGGAAAAAATTTCAAGAAAAAGCAATGCAGGCGCCGACACTTGAGTATTGCAGGGTATGCACAAATTCCAAGCATTCTCAATAGTAAAAGGAGATTTTCCAAGGCACGACTTGGAGCAGAGGAAATACCTTTTGAATAGCAGCAAATAGAAAGTGACATGTTGAATATTCTTTAGAAACCTTCAAACCAGTGCAGATTGGCATACGTAAAGATGAATGGAATGCTATCCTACAAGCTCCGAGGATAGATGAAAGAGATTTTAAAATGGGTAGAGATGAATTAAGATTGAGGCACCATCGAAAGGGGAGTTTTTTATGTAGAAGGAAACCTTTACCAACTATAGGAGAAAATGCCTTTATGCTTGATACTTGTAGAGCACCCACAGCCACAACGCCATGAAAGGTGTCTGATATAAACATAGGGTGATGTGCAGGAATCTCCAACAGTGAGAAGAGATTCAAAGAGTAGCCAACACTTCTTTGAGGGCTCGCTAGTAGTTTATGGGGCTACCATCATTTCCAGCGATGAAAATAGACGAAACCTGCCGTGATGGCGAAGTAGAAGTTACAGATTAGATGAATGTGGTTGTAATAAAATGAAAAGAGGATTAGGGAAAAATGTAACACAAAAGATGCAAGATGAGATCAATGGCAGAAAAATAAAGATACAATCCAACCAAATCTCAACGGTTCCCCGCCAAATCGCAATCAAAAGGTGCTCACTTTTTATTTATCGTGAGATAGCGAGCTACTGCCACGTGTATGGTGGTCCTGACAGGAACAAATGAAGGTTGAATAGTTTAATATTTTAAAAGGTCTCCATTTTTTCTTTCAGAAGGAAAAATAATTAAAGTGAACACATGGCCCGATGGAGTATATCATTTTAAAGATGAAAGAGGAAAATATTTGGTGGGCATGGGAGAAATTTTTGTTGACCGGGTGAGGTTCATGTGTTGGGTTCAACATTAAATGGATTTTTTAAAAGGTAGAAGGTAACGATAAAACATTTAAATGTTTTAAAATTTTTGATGAAATAAAATAGCCCAATGACAATTAATGAATGGTGGACCGGGGGTATTATAAGTGCACGGGTAAACCAGGGTAAAGGCCATTATTATATCTATTGAGGGTAAAATGTTGTTGCCTCTGTGAATAAATATTTCAGGTGCAATATTTTAGTGAAATTGCATGGGAGAGGAGTGAGGTGCCATTTAAATATGGAGATGAATTTTTTATGTGGTTCCATGAGTCCCTTTATAAGGTGAAATGTTTTATATTGTTGGGAGATAAATGCGAGCAGAAATATTAAAGTATGAGACTTTAATATTTGGAAGTGAATAAAAGTAATGTGCAACAAATGTAAGGGGAAAAACAGAATTTTCATCGGCAAAGAGGCATTTTTCACACAGCAGGTAGAATCGAATGGAATTATATCACATGGGCATATTTTATGTTGAAGAACAACTAACAGCAAAGGAAAATGAAGAGGAAAATTCAGTTGGAGGAGAGAGGGGAGGTGCTTTGAGCAGTTTGTTGATCAACGGTGAATTGAGATTCCAGATGGCATCTCCAGATTAGCTTTGAGGCTTCTTCTAAATCTTCTCTTCTATTTTCTTCTCTTCTCTTCTCATTATTCAGCTAGAGATTAAGTTTAGGTTCTGGGGTTTTGTTTGAGGCTGGGGTAGATAGAGAATTGTAAATTCTAAGTCATATTGAGTCTGTAAGCCGTAATTGCTGATTTTATGAGAAAATACAACTAGTTTGTGCAAATAAACCATGAATGTCTTCAAATTGTTTTCACATTCATGAATATCTTCAAATTGTCTCCATACTTGTACAATTTGATCATATGAATTCAATAATACAAATTATCTTTATGTTTTTCATTTCAAATTTCACGAGATTGTGTTATTTGTTTATGGGTCTATTTCAAAGAAATGGTTAAATACTTTGAGAAGATAACAGTGATTTCAAGTATGCAGGTTGGATTGGGTAAGGAGAGTTTGATTGATAATAGGAGTGGGATCGTTGGTGTAAGGAACTAATAGTTCATGCAAGGCATTAACAATTTAAATCCACTAGTTGAATGTCATTTGTTGATGAATTCTTTTTATGTGTTTGACTCCATGGCCCAAAATTAGGCACTGATTTATCTTGCAACTTAGTGCATCTCAAAAACATTTTATAAATTTTCAAAATAATTTTAAATCCCTATGTGTTATAGTGTTGTGGTTAGCTCATGCTCCAAATAGTTGATATTACTGATGAACAACCAATTCTATTCTGTATTATCCTATTATGTTGAGCTATTAAATGAGATTATCTGTTGTTGTTAAGGGATCACCCTCCCAGGTCTTGCAGAGCCCAAAGTGTTGGAGGTCTTTAAAATCATCGTTAGTTGGTCTAGGTCCTTCGAGCTACCCTTGATTGGAATTGGCAATTCCATAGGTAGATTGGAAGACCAACCTGGTTATAGTAAAACAAACCAACAAAATGGCGACTCTATTGGGGACAACTTTGAATCTCCAAGTGCAGACTGCTTAGTTAGAGAGTCATATTATTGTTTTCCATTTTGAGTTTAGTTCAAATGTTGAAGGATCTCAAGCATGGAGAAAGATAATTGTTGCAGTGAACCTGATTGATTTCAAGATCTATGGTACTCTGATGGTGGAAGGAACTTAGAAATAAATTTGCATGTGAAAGAACTTCCTGTTGTTTGAAGTTCAGTTCTCTAAGAAAAGAGGTGGCAACTTTTTTAGAAGAACTTGTTGAAGATTTAAAGAATATAGTTCCAGATCTATAATATTTCTAGAACAATTTGCAGTAGCTACAATGTTTCCAGGTATTTTGCACATATTTGAACATCTTAGAGAGAAATTGTGGTTCCCTATTGAGTGATTTAGCACTAATTAAGGGAAAGGATAATAAATTCAAGTTAGCACACTTCCATTTACTAGATCTGTTGAATGTAATTGCAATTTCCATTGAAAGGTTTTGTCTAGTGCTCAAATATTTATTAATTTAGATGGTTAGAATGCATTTCTGTATCTTAGAGATTTCCATCCATTTGCATTGTCAGTAATTGTTATTGTAATCCTTCATTTGTTCATGGTCATGTTTATGCACAATTAATGAGTCCTGATTTGCAAGAATACCCATGGATCATCAAGGTAAAGTAGTCATACCTGTAAAGACCTTGGTTTGGCTTGTTAAGAAATGTCAAAAGTATAATGATATTCAAGCATCTAATACCCCAAAGTGTAAGAACCCAAGAGTTAATAAGCCTAGGTTCAGTCTTGAAAGAAGGCCTAAAGAAATGGATGAAAGACACTAGATGTTTCCACAAGCCCAATTAAGAGACCATCAAACTCTTTCTACTTGTCAAGTTGTTATACCTTATGTCAATTCCTTTGACCCATTGTATGCTTAGTTAGATTTGTCATGGTTTGATTACAAAATTCAAAGTATGCCAACTTAAGTCTACAAGAAGATGCCTAGATTTGATGGATATAATGTTTGTGAAGGAAGTGCACATGTCAAAAGCCTTTCTAGCTTCATTGAGAAACATTGATTTGAATATCAGGATATGTGGATGAGATTCTTTGTTAGATCCCTTGAAGCAAGAGCTCAAGATTGGTACTTGATTTTTCCTAAGAAGTCATTTCCTTGCTGGGATGAATTAGTGAATTCTTATAGAAAAGAGTTTGCAAGAGATCCCTATGACCGTGTCATAAGGTTAAAGAAGATCAAGAAACAAGATGAAGAGTCAAGTATTGATTTCATTCATAGATTTGTTGTTGCCTTGTCACTAATCCTAGACAATTTTAGACCTAGCACATCATATTGTATTCATATGTATTTTGAAGCTTATGAAGAAGGATCTAGTGCATTGTTAAAAGAGTTTGAAATATTGAGTATGCAAATGGCTTACACAGTCCTGGATAGTTTGGAGAAGCAAAGGAATGAATATATGCAAAGCTTGTTGTCTTCAATTGTCAGTAAACATGTTGATGAAATAAGCAATTGTGTGAATGCGAATGATCAAAGGTCTTCAAACAAGTGCATAGTTGAGAAGGTAGAAGATGAAAAAGATGCATCATCAAATGATGAGAAAGTTTTTAATGAACAACTTATAGAAGAAGTATACCAAACTAAGAATCAACAGCCGAGTCTTCCAAGCCATGAACATGATGAAGGATATCAGTTGGACTTATTCTTTGAAGAAGAGAAATGCAATCAGCAATGTTGTAATACAGTTGACCATGCCAATCTTACAAGGGTTGAATGTAGCTTTGGTATAAATATCCACGATGAGACATTTGAATTTGCTAACTTAGGGAATTCTCTTGAGGACATCAGTTTACCAGCTGCAAGTGACAGAGTATGTGATGGACTTCAGTTTGAAAGATCAACTACAAGCAATTGCAATGAGGAAACCATTGATGGTTTTCAGTTTGATAGAGAAGATGTTTATGTCTACCCTCAAGATGATGAAAATGACAAACTCAATGACGACATCCTGTCCAATGTTGAAATACAAATAGATGTGGATTGTTGTTATGACAGCCTAGTGGTGAGTAAGGATGGACAAGTGGATGGTTTTTTCTCTATGATAGATTGGGACCATGTTCCTGACAATGTTGTTAACAATTCGATCTCCTATGATTGGGGAGACCCTATTTATGATCAGCCAATTGAGTTTTCAGACCTTTATGATGATGATGTTTTGGCATACCTTGATTTTCAATTTGATAATGTATCCAATTCAAGTGAAGATCAAGAAGAGGAAATAGTTGAAGGAATAGATCAGACCAGTGATCTATTAAGTTGTGAACAAATCTCAGATCTATTGACCACTGAATATGCATCTTTTGTCTTTGACAATGATAATGATCTTCATGGTGTAAAGTACAATGCAAGTGAATCTGATTCTCCATCAAATTATGAACCAGCAGATCATGATGATAATAATGAGGATAAAGACAAGTGGCTATATGATGGCAATAATGCAATGCATGATGATTATGAAAGTGAGTATGTTGATGCAAACTCAAGGATTTGTTTTGATGAGTTTGAAGCAGCAGATGACTATGAGGATTGTGCATCTAATGAGCCAAGTTTTGAAAAATTTGATGCAGATTTAAACAAGTCTTTGTTTGTTGACTTGAATGAGCCTAGCCATGAGTCTTTTCATGTGGATGTAGAGGTTGATTTCGATGAGAAATCAGATTATGATTCTGAACCAGAATTGCTTGTTGTTGAGCAAGCTTGTGATATTGTAAAGGTTGATACCTTATGTTCAGAAGATGACTGTATGACTACAGATGATGATGAGTCAAAAATCTCTGATGACTTTCAATACCAGCATGATGAAGAACAAGTACAGAGTGTGCCAATGCATGAGTGTATCTCTTTGAATACACTTGAAGATAGTTTGCATGATGAGCTAGATCTTCTAGCAAGTTCTTGTGATGGTATAAATTTTGATGTGCAAACTAATGATCAGATTGAGCATAACGGTTCCAGCCATGTAGTAGATTGTGAGTGCTATTTTTGTCAATTGGAAGAAGTTTTCATAGAATGTGGCAATGAGAAAGATACTGAGGAATGTTGTTTACATTTTGAGAATGATGTAAATGATGAATATGATAGCTTGTTGCCACATGACAATCAACATTTGGAAAGTATGTCTGACTTTCAAATGCATAGTGATTATGAACATGTTGATGATGTTGTATATGATGGCCTATTGAGAGGTATCAACATGTTCAATTAGGCACATGGTTGTGATAAGATTGTGCTTTCATATGGTCTTGATCCCCATTTTCAAATCTTGCCACTTGATACAAAATTAAAGAATGAAGAAAGTGGAAATGATGTGGCCTATTTGATTTGGTTGCCAATTAATGACAAAGATAAGCAGAGAGCAAGTTCTCACTTGCATAAAGGCAGCTTGATACTTGTGTTTGTAGTGGTTCGATTACATATGTTGTTATGGTTTGATAGAGGAAAACATGAGTTGAGGAAGATCAGTTCCTTTTACAAAATTTTGTTTGACAAAGGTAAATGTTGACTCCCCTTTTTCGTTTGGTGGCCTAGGGTCACCAAATGAGTTTGAAAAAGAAGAATGAATAAAGGGGCAGTTGTGGACACTTGATTGACTCAATTTTTTTGGTCTACTCCCCAGAGATATGAAATATTGCTATGCCCATAGGGGGCATACATCCCTAGTCAGAGCCACTGTTAGCACTTTCAAATTTTTCAAATTTGAGATGCCCATTTCAAAATTCTGCCTCTGCACTTACAGAAGTGCACCTGATGAATATGCTTGAATGACCTACTTTGGAGGGTCATAATTTGATGCCCATTGATTTTTGTGCAAAATCCCTTTGCAGAAACACTCATGTGTCCTATATGAATGTGCATATCAATTTTCACCTTCCCATGATAAGTTTTATCAGGATTTCAAAAAGTGAAGCTAGAGGGTTTTGTCACTTTTCTATAGTTTGCTAACTTTCATTTCTACAAAGTTGCCTCCCGTTTGAGCTTGCATTTTGCAACCAATTGATCGTCAAGAGAAAACAAATGTTTTTCTACATTCTCTATACCAAGATGAGCTCACATGTCATTTTTGCAGAGCTTCACGAGTTGATTTTCTATTTTTAGCAGATTAAAACCAAATGGAATTTCTTTAGTTTTGCACTGAAACCTTTCTAAGAAGCCAACTTCGAGTGTTAATAAATTTTGATGGGAGATGTTTCAAGCCAATCCCTCTTGCGCACATGCTTAGTGTACCAAAATGTTCTACTGTTTCCAGTGGTAGCTTGCCAGGAGCTGATTTGATATTTTTGCATCGAGCTAATTTCATCAGTTTCAATTGATTCAGAGTAGGTGTTTATTGCAAACATTTTGAGTAAGCAACTTTGACAATGAATAATTTTTGCCTCGTGATTGATTTCTCGGATCCTTCTTTTTCATTACATTCTCAGGTATGATTTCTACAAGCTTACAAGTTTTTATAGCTTCACAAGGTCATTTGCCTAGTTTTCAAGGCCGATTCTCGAGCCAACTTGGCCAGTTTTCACCATTCTGCAAAAGTGCCTGAAAGCAAGTTTTAGTGAAAACCCAATTTGTGTTTTCACTCCAGAAGCACTCAGAAACTATCTCAGATGAATTTGAGCATGAATTTTTTTTTTAAATGATTTTTTTTAGCCAAGCCCACATGAGGACCCAACATGCTTTGCATGATAGTGAATTTATGGGTGTTGCATTATGGCAATCACTTCAATTAAATTGATTTGAAGAGGTCAGCATATAGGGGTGCACAATCATAATTACCTTCAAAGGTTTGAATACAGAGTAGGCCCTAACTTTTACTTTAGTATGAAGTTTAAGGAATGAGCATAGGTGATGTTTCATAAAACAACCTTTCAGGTGGTAATGGGGCAACCATAGTGGTTTGATGAGATGCAAATGCCATTTCCAAATATATATATAAGTTTAATTAAGGTAGAATGATGGGTGATATGTAGAGATCATCTTAAGTGAGGTGAAAGTTTTCTTATTCCTAAAGGGTTGTTGAAATTGGATAGAGCCACAACATTTTAAGTCTTAATATGTTGTTAGAGGAATTGTAAGACATTGAAACAGTGAAGTCGTTTTGAATGAGGACTTTGTTTAGGTGAATTGAGGATGTGGAAACATGAGAAACATAGTGTATAAAGGTGGTGTCTAGCTTGAGTTATTACAGGGGATCAAGAAACACACTTCTACTAAGATTCTCAAATCAACACAAGTTTTGAAGCTTTCAAAGTCCCAAGCTAAACATAAACAATTTGATGCTACAAGGTAAAATCTCATGTCCTTATGAGAAGCTACTGTGGAGTGCACATCAGATGAGTTGAGTTGTTTTGATAACCTTTTCACTCATAAGGTGGAATCATTTTTTAGCTCTTTATAATGAAATAAAGAATCAAGCAAATGAGAACAAAAAAAATGATTTGGAGAAAATGAAAAAATGCATTACTGGAATAGCTGAGAAAAATAAAACACACCCAATGTATCATTTTAGGAAAGACTACCAAATACAGAATTTCCTAAAGAGGAAGAAGATGAGCTGGAGGGAGCTAGAATAAAATGGTAGACCTTCACGCAGTTTGAGTGTGTCGAGGAAGGGTCTAAAGAACCATTCACATAAGTGGCTTAGTGTATTGATTATTAAAATGGGGAATGTGTAAAAAGGAATGACAAGAGATGAATTTCATATCAGAAAATACAAGCATTCAGCCAAAGGTTACATGAAGCAGATTTGTTGAAAATATTTGAAACTTTCAAGCAAATGTAACTAATGCCAACCTACATATTCACAAAAGAATATGTTGTAAAGGTCATAGAAACTTTTTAGCAAACGTGATCAGCTAGTTTTCATACACATTGAAATAAGAGAGTTTTGAAACAAGGAGAAACTTTCAAGCAAAAGCAATGTAGGCGTCGACACTTGAATATTGCAGGGTATGCATAAATTCCAAGCATTCACAATAGTTAAAGGATATTTTCCAAGGTGTGGCTTGGAGTAGAGGAAATTCCTCTTGAAAAGAAGCAAATACAAAGTGACATGTTGAATATGCTTTAGAAACCTTCAAGCCAGCACAGATTGGCATACGTAAAGATGAATGGAATGCCATCTTACAAGCTCCGAGGATAGATGCAAGAGATTTTAAAATGGGAAGAGATGGATTAAGATTGAGGTGCCATCGAAAAGGGGAGTTTTCTATGTTGAAGGAAACCTTTTCCAACTATAGGAGAAAATGCTTTTATGCTTGATACTTGTAGAGCACCCACAACCACAATGCCATAAAAGGTGTTTGATATAAACATAGGGTGATGCATAGGAATCTCTAACAGTGAGAAGAGATTCAAAGAGTAGCCAACACTTCTTTGAGGGCTCGCTAGTAGTTTATGGGGCTGCCATCATTTCGAGTGATGAAAACAGTGGAAACTTGCTGCCATGGCCAAGCAGAAGGTATAGAGTAGATGAATGCAGTTGTAATGCAATGAAAAGAGGATTAGGGAAAAATGTAACGCAGAAGATGCAAGATGAGATTGATGGCAGAAAAATGAAGATATAATCCAGCCAAATCTCAATGGTTCCTCGCTAAATCACAATCAAAAGGTGCTCACTTTTTATTTATCGCGAGATAGCAAGCTACTGCCACGTGTATGGTGGTCCCAACAGGAACAAATGAAGGCTGAATAGTTTAATATTTTAAAAGGTCTTCATTTTTTCTTTCAGAAGGAAAAATAATTAAAGTGAACACATGACCCGATGGAGTATATTATTTTAAAGATAAAAGAGGAAAATATTTGGTGGGCCCGGGAGAAATTTTTCTTGATCGGGTGACGTTCGTCCGTTGGGTTCAACATTAAATGAGTTTTTTAAAAGGCAGAAAGTAAGGATAAAAAATTTAAATGTTTTAAAATTTCTGGTGAAATAAAATAGCCCAATGAGAATTAATGAATGGTGGACCCAGGGTATTATAAGTGCACGGGTAAAATATTTTACCTAGTGGATTTGGGGGCAAAATATTTTAAATGGGTAAATGTTTAAAAAATAAAGGTAAAGTACGTGTAAACCAGGGTAAAGGCCATTATTAAATCTATTGAGGGTAAAATGTTTTTGCCTCTGTGAATAAATATTTCAGGTGGAATATTTTAGTGAAATTGCATGGGAGAGGCAGTGAGGTGCCATTTAAATATGGAGATGAATATTTTATGTGGTTCCATGAGTCCCTTTATAAGGTGAAATGTTTTATATTGTTGAGAGATAAATGTGAGCAGCAATATTAAAGTATGAGACTTTAATATCTGGAAGTGAATAAAAGTAATGTGTAGTAAATGTAAAGGTAAAAACAAAATTTTCATGGGCAGAGAGGCATTTTTCACACAGTAGGTAGAATTGAGTAGAATTCTACCACATGGGCATATTTTCTATTGAAGAACAACTAACAACAAAGGAAAATGAAGAGGAAAATTTAGTTGGAGGAGAGAGGAGAGATGCTTGGAGCAGTTTGTTGATCGACGGTGAATTGAGATTCCAGATGGCATCTCCAGATCAACTTTGAGGCTTCTTCTGAATCTTCTCTTCTTCTATTTTCTTCTTTTCTCTTCTCATTATTCATCTGGAGATTACATTCAAGTTTTTGGGTTTTGTATGAGGCTGGGGTAGATAGAGAATTGTAAATTCTGAGTCATATTGAGTCTGTAAGCTATAATTTCTAATTTTATGAGCAAATATAGCCAGTTTGTGCAAATAAACCATGAATGTCTCCAAATTGTTTTCACATTCATGAATATCTTCAAATTTTTTTCACATTCATGAATATCTTCAAATTGTCTCCATACATGTATAGTTTAATCATATGAATTCAATAATACAAAGTATCTTTGAGTTTGGTATCTCAAATTTCATGAGATTGTGTTATTTGTTTAGGGGTCCATTTCAAAGAATGGTTAAATACTTTGAGCAGATAACAATGATTTCAAGTGCACAGGTTGGATTGGGTAAGGAGAGTTTGATTGATAATAGGAGTGGGATTGTTGGTGTAAGGCACTAATAGTTGATGCAAGGCATTAACAATTTAAATCCGCCGATTGAATTTTATTTGCTAATGAATTCTTTTTATGTGTTTGACTCCATGGCCTAGAATTAGGCACTAATTTATCTTGGAGCTTAGTGCATCTCAGAAACATTTTATAAATTCAAAATCATTTTAAATCCCTATGTGTTATAGTGTTGTGGTTATCTCATGCTCCAAATAGTTGATATTACTGATGAACAACCAATTATATTCAGTATTATCCTATTATGTTGAGCTATTAAATGAGATTATCTATTGTTGTTAAGGGATCACCCTCCTGGGTCTTGCAGAGCCCAAAGTGTAGGAGGTCTTTAAAATCCTCGTCAGTTGGTCAAGGTCCTTCGAGCTACCCTTGATTGGAATTGGCAATTCCATAGGTAGATTAGAAGACCAACCTGGTTACAGTAAAACAAACCAACAGTACCCCCTATCATGATCCTGTTCCATCTCCTAATTCCATTCCATATCATGACCCCATACCATCTCATGATCTAAGTCTCTCAACTCCATACCATAATCCTAGTACATCAACTCTATTGGTTGATCCTATACCATCTCATAATCCTACCATATCCAACCCATTAATGATCCTAGCATATCCACCTCATATCATGATCCTATCATACCACCTCCATGGCATGATCCTAGTCCATGACAAGAACAAATCTTTCCATCCATTACCTCTCAGGACCCCCAAGGTATAAACATTTCCTTCACATCACATGATAATCCTAATCCTTCACAATATCCCATTCATGAACCACAAACATATGAGCTTGGTTCATCCACCTTTATAAAACTTGATTTTCTCCTAGAATACCACATGTTTTCCACATCCAACACTCCTCAAGATTGTATTTTTCTTGCTTCACAAGCAAAAAGTATTCCATTAGTAAGAAAATTATTCAAAAGATGAATTATCAAGGCAAAGGGTTGGGCCTTCATGAACAAGGTTTACTTGAACACCCTAATATTACAACACATCTAAATTATTATAAGAAAATCATAAGCCTTTCCTCATCCTCTAGATCTTTCTAGGTCCTTACATGCCCAAGTTTATTATCCCAACCTCCCCATTTTAATCCTTAAAATTTCAGAACCCTTCAAGGTGTGTGCCAATGTTTATCTTACCCACATTCCTCATAATGAATCCATTCCATACTTCCATCCAACCTTCATCCCTCATTCCATACCTTTAATCCAATCTTTTGCATGAATCATTAACCCCCTTCTCCCTACCCCTATCCATTCCATTATCTTTACCAATTTTCCTACCAACATCTTTGAGTGGGAACATGTTAGCCTTGGTATATAAGAAACATTTAGTCAATGGAGTACTATCTTCCACAAGGAGACACTTGATTCCTTCATTCATATCCATAAATATTCATTATCTTCCATCTCCATGAGCTCCCATTTCCATGAGCTTTTATATCCATTCATATCCACTATCTTTCACATCCATCCATCTACCATTGCTTGTACACTTGGGAGCAATAATTTTCCATTCATACAATACTTTATCCTATATTCACTTAGCCATCATATTCCTTAATTTATATTTCATGCTAGCCACTTTATCCATCCACCTTCCTTTTATCTTGCATAAATTATTGGGGAAAAATAAAAAGAACAAGTATCTAATGCATGCTTTATACCATGCATGTCTTCCATCATCCATATCACTTGTCCTCCATCTCATGTTTCCTTTCATATCCATTTCTTCCATATCCATATCATGTCCTTATCACTTTTCATACTTATCCCTTGGCATACCTCTTAGCATGGGGGCATGTTATTACTTTGACATGTGATCATTGAAGTCCTCCATATGTCCTCTATTTATCCTTTGTCTTTGACCAAACATTTTGGGTTTCCTTGTCATTGGTTCCCTCCACCCATAGCATTCCATATCTTGATCCATCTATCTTCATCCACCATCTAGGGTGTATCCTTACATGTGCTATCATTAACCCATATCTTATATCTCCATACCATCCACTTCCCTTGATGAGACAAGTGCCTCCCAAGCACACATAGAAAATCAAACAAATACCTTGGATCTAAGTGAACACAATGCTAATCAAGATCCTAATGATCCTCCATCACCCACTATCGACCCCATTGCAAGTCATCTATAATATCCTATTGTTCTTTCCACTCTGATTCATGAATGTTCCTCCTTAGAACAACAACCATTATCTTCTTCATCCAATAAGGAACTCATGTCTAGTGTTTCACCTACACCTAGTCCCATAGTCCACTGCACACTCTTATGGCCTTGGACATACACCCCAAGGACACCAATCTCAAGATGTTGGTACTTCCTCCATGCCTCATAAGTCCCCTTTCCATCATGAAGCCTATCATACACCTAAAACATATATTGACATCCCTCATCCATCATCCTACAGATGTCAAAAGCCTGTGACCATACAATTTCCACCATCAACTCTACCACCATTGCTTCCAACTCCTAATATCCCTCCATCCACTTTACCACCATTACTCCCAATAGGTCTAATATCCCTACCATTCAATCCTCTTATCCATTTATCCATAAATCCTCTAAACATCTTAATCATGACCAATCAATGCACACATTGTCTAAACTTAAAGCTTCCACTCATTCCACCAAACCCAAGGGTTTCCAAAATAAAAATTTGGATGCCTCTACACATAAAGTCAAAAATTCTAAAGGTCCTAATGCCTTAGCATACGATTGCAAAATGTCAAAGATAAGTACATATAAAATCTATATAAGCCCATACCTCGAAAAGAAAAGTCTAAAATAAAAATGGCTTGGGTCCCTAAGAAAAAAGAAATCAAGTCAAATGAGGCATCCACATCACAAAAATCCCAACCATCCCCTTCCATCCAAAATGCACATTCCATTCAAATATCTCAAATTCCTAACACCCACAAGCAAAATAACAGTCATAGAAATACTAAGTCTATGTAGATACCTAAAGCACTTCATCCACCATCTCCTAAGCAAACATCTTCATTGCTTCCTACACCTTGTCCACATCAAAAGCTTCAATGTTTATCACAATGTGTGCAACCATTGGTCATGGTTCCCCTCCATTTCACAAAAAATCCACATAACTCCTTCTCGTCATCCTTCACTCATTATCCTACATATCTACCCCACCATCTTCCTATGGTCCATGCTTTTGGCTAAGACTCCCCATTCATCTTTTTCATAAGTCCCATATAATCCCTATCATCTTCCCTACATAATCTGCATCATAATCCACATCATAATCCATCATCTACATACTCCATATCCCTTTCATGTCATCCCTTACCAACATTTATGAGCATAATGAAATTTGACATGGTCCATGCAATGGCATCCATCAGTAGTGGGACTATCACTTTTCATGCAACTAGACACTTGAGTCCCTCCTATCCAAAAGTCAAAAACTAAAAAATTCAAAAAGTAAAAAAAATTTAAAAAGAATTAAAAAAAATAGTAAAGATAAATCTGATTCATATCCATCCACATCTCCTTTAGTTTTTAGCTTGACTAAGGAATAAGATCTTGTTTATCATTATCATTTACATTTTAATTTATCATTGCATTCTCATTGTTACAAGAAAGAAATTTAAACAAAGCATAAATTCTTTAACATTGTAAAACATTGGGCTTTAGTGAACATCATGAGAAAAGTATTCTTGTTAATTAAAGTTGACATCTAACATAGCTTGACCCAAATCTTTAGTAATTTATCACAATTGAAAGAATAAAGCAAACAATCAAACTATTGTGCCTTGACGGATACATCTTTCCTAATCATAAACCTACCTTGATCTTTCAAACAATAAAAAACTTGATCATATCTCTTTGTAGAAGGTATTGCGGTTGTTATCTTGTTCAACATGTTGTCTTTTTCCTTATTGATCCTTATCATATGAATTAGCATTTTAATTTTTCATTATCATGATCTTGCATATTTATCATTATCATTTTGCACATGCATGAGATTTTGTGCTTTATCTTAAGTCTGGTTTCTTGTTTTGATCATTATCATTATATTTTTATATCTTTTCTTTTCTTGTCATATTCTGAGGAATCTTGAGGATCTCTACACCTTGTTGTGTATGAAGGAGAGTGAGGAGTGGGGCATGAGTCTTTCTTGTGTGTGTATCAATTCAGTCCATCTGATGAGATTACAAAAAGAATAACCAATAACAAAGAGTGATTCATTCCGCTCTATGATTAAAAAATGTGCACTTCATAGGCTTTCCATTCTATTAATTTCCATATCCATCCTTTCATATCATTTCCTCCCATATCGAATACATTTCATAAGCCATTTATAGGATTTTCTTGCATCTAATGAATGCATTGCATTCCTTTCTTCTTTGCATCCACGTAGGTCATTCATATTTCTAAATCTTGCATATAATTTTCTATCTATAACTCAAACATAAATTCATCTATCATATCAAGATCAAGATCAAGGAAATATAAAGGTTATGCAATCAAATGCTATGGGCAGCAACCATATCAAGAGTCCATGTTCAAGGTGACTTTGTTTCATTTCATGCATGCAATATCTTCTAGCTCTTAGACACAATTGAGGTTTGATGTTGAATGTGGTTTGGCTCTAATGCTTCCTTTGTTATCTATTTTTTGCATTATACACTAAGGATATGGAAAAATGAGTATAAATGGTGTAAAGAAGATACTTTAGAAACATGATATATCAAGGTAGGCTTAATAAGTGACCTTAGGAGTGGTATATTAATGTAAGCTCAATATCTAGCTATAGGAGTGATATATTTTAGTGTATTTTCAATGTGTAATTCTAGGACTATCATATGCTAGTGTAGGCTCAAGGTGTAACTATAGAATCGTAGTACCATCAAAAGAAAACCAAAAGAAATGTAGTTTCATAGTAATGGAATGCCATGACAATCCATATTGCTAGCTTGCTACTATATGGATTGTCATGGAATTCCATCACCATGGGGCCACATTTCTTTGAGGCATTTTATCAAACAATTCACTACCTTATCTATGTTATTTCTTACTATTATGATTTGATATATTTTTTCCAAGCATCTCTAGATTGTTTAAAAGCACTAATTTAGGCTTTTAGCCATAGCAGTAGGAGCATCCATGGCATTATTTCTATCCTGTGTCAACAAATGAAGTTTGATTTTATTTCATTTTTTTTTGTGAGTTGAATTTCATATTTTGTCATGTGAAATTCAAAATTTGGAGTGCATTTTAGTATCATGTTATGTTGGATTTTAAATTTTCAATTTGGAGCAAATTTGGTCAAAACAAGATAAGGAAAGAAATGGAGATTATGTTTTAAAAGCGAAAATATTGAAAAGAAAGAGGAAGGAATGGGTTATTGGAGGTTACCAATTAGATTTATAACTACAAATTTTGAATTCCAAGGCTCCTAAAAAATAGGCAATCAAGAGGCGGACACCCAAGTTGGGAAAAAGTTGATTTTTGCTTTCATGGAAAAATCTAGAAAACCACCAAAGCACTGCCAACCATTCACAACATGTTTTGGAGTTTTTAAAGAATATTTTATTCAATTTGATTAATGAAAATTAATTTAATTTGGAGTTACAAGAGATGAGAACTGATTTTTTGAAGATGGGATTGGAATGAATGTAAATGCAATTTAAATGAATTCACATTTCATTTCATTTGGGTTGGAGTTGTTTAAAAAAAAATGAATTCATTTTTGAGAGAAAATTTTCTCTAGAATATAGAGAACACATAAGAAAGACATAGAATACCTTCAAGGAGATGGTTTGATGGTGTTGTTATAGATTGGGGATTGATTATAGACTTTTGAACATCACCCTATGTTGCGGGTGCTTGTGTTGGGTTGGTTGTGAGAAGTTTTGATGTTGCAAGTGCTGGAGAGTATTTTGTGTTGCAAGAATTTGATTTGTTGCTGCAAATCCTTTTTTTTTTCCTTTTCCTAGGGTATTGTAAGGGCTTGTTTCAGCCATAGAACTTTTGATCTGACTGTAATTTCATTTGAGATTAAATTGAAATTGGAGTTGTTGGTTGCAAGTTGCAAACCAAAGTTGCATATTGTTGCAATGAAATTATTTTTCTTTTGTGAAGACTGTTTCTTAGTATTGTGTGGGATATTTAGAATTAATTTCCATTGTATAATTTATTTTAATTAGATCCATACATTAGTGGTATCAAAAAAATTTGATCCTGAGAGTGTAAATAGACCACCGAAGAGAGGCAGTTTACACCGGGACTTATGAATTGTTATGTTACAGAGATGTATGCCAAGGGAGCCCCACATGGTAGGGGTAGAGGAAGAGGAATAAGATATAATTTTTTTAGGAATGATGATTTAAGATATTTGAGAAGGAAGGTTCAAACTCTACAAGAAGAGATAAGGAGAGGATTTGCAAGAATGAGAGACCGAAGAAGTGATGAAGAAGAAGAAGAAGAAGAAATTTCAAAGGATGCTAACCTAAATAATGAGAAAAGAGAGGAAGTTGTAGTAGTTGCAAATGAACCACTATTGAGGGCTTGGAAAAAAATGGGAAAGAGATTGAATATGGATACTCCTACTTTCAATGGGAGTTTGAATATTGAGTAATTGATAGATTAGCTTAGTGAAATGGAAGAGTATTTCAAATTTAAAGAGATAGAGGGTCCTGATAAAGTGAGATTTTCCAAGAAAAGGCTGAAAGGGAATGCCTCAATATGGTGGAGAGAGGTCCAATTAGAAAGGGGAACAAGAGGAAAATATAAGATTAACAAATGGGATAAGATGGTGGAAAAATTAAAAAGACAATTTATACCTATAGACTATGAATTGGACTTGCTCAAGAGGATGCAAGGTTTGAAGCAAGGAAACAAGAGTGTAAAAGAAAAGACAGGAATTCCATAGAATTATTATAAGGATTGGACATTCAAAAAAATCAAGAAAAAGGTTTCAAGATACATAAATGGGTTAAGATCAAGCATTCAAGAAGAAATGACACTTATCAGAGTTGTGACAATGGAAGATGCTTATCAAACAACATTGAAGGTAGAAGAAAGAGTAAACAAGAGGTTTGAGAATTAAAAAAAGGGAAAGGATAGAGATTATGCACATCAAAAAGAGGATGAACAACAGGTTAGAGACATTAAGGACAACAAGGATGAAAGATGTGAAAACTCAAGCAAGTTCCGTGATCAAAATTTTAGAGGAAGAGGAAGATCGGGTAGAGAATTTGAAAGAGGAAATTTTAAACTAACTTGTTTTAAGTGTGGGAAAGAGGATCACAAATCATATGAGTGTCCTCGTGAAGAGGAAAGACAAATAAGAAGAACTGAAAATAAGAATAGAGTAGCAAACATAAATGGAGAAGATGCACATTCAACACATTCAAAAGAAGTGGAAAAAGGTGAAGCCTTGATGACGAGAAGAGTTTTGATGAATGAAAATAGTGAACCCATTCAAAGGAGGAGATTTTTCATAAAATATGCAAATGCAAAGTTAAAGTTTGTAAAGTCATTATTGATGGTGGTAGTACTGATAATATTGTTTCTATAGAGATGGTTGAGAAGTTGTAGTTGGAGAGAAAGAGGCACCCACATCTACAAAGGATCTCATGGTTGTAGGATGGTCACAAAGTGTTGGTAAATGAAAAATGTGTGGTAAGATTTAAGATTGGAAGTTATTATGATGAAGTATTGTGTGATGTTATGAAAATTGATTTTTTTCATTTGTTTTTGGGTAGAAAGTGGCAATTTGATAGGAAAGTAGTACATGATGGATGTGTGAACACTTATAGTTTGACGAAGGATGGAGTTCATCATAAGTTGAAGTTATTGGATGAGAGAGGAGGCAAGGTATGTAGCAAGGTTGGAATTTATTTTGTTAATGATTTGAAATAGTCAGAGAAAAATGTATGAAGGTGAGGAGGATAATTTTCTAATGCGATTAGAAGCAATTTAAAGAGAGTGGAATGAGAAAATTTTGGCTAATGCAAAGGTTGCAGCAAAAGGTAAAGATGTAATTTCAGATTTTAGTACATGTTTTGATGATATTGAGAAGTTAAAAGTAGATTCAAAGGTTGCAGCAATAAATCTTGGAAGTAGATGAGAGTGGTAAACAAACTGAGGTGAAAATGAATTTTTCTTATGATTGTTTTATTGAAAGTATTGACGATGAAGATTCCTTGATAATAGAGCTTGACTATTTGTTACAAAAAGTGGAGAATGAATCTATGGATTGTGGTACTAACACTGAATTAGGTACTGAAAATAAAATTGCAGCAGAAGTATGTCTTTCTAAAGGAATAATAGGAGTGACAAACCACATAGAAAACCAGGTAAAGGAGAAGGAAAAAGGTATAGCAAAAAGAGAGGTAATACATGATTTTTTTTTAATTGAAGAGAGAGATATAAGTACATTTGATTATTCTAATTTTGATAAATCGCATTAGTGGGAAGTTAATTTTGATAACACAAGTTTCATGAGGAGTATAAAAAGAGGAAAGTTGAGAGTGACTACTAATGTGAAGTTGCAGAATCAGTTGAGCAGGAAATTTATAGTGAGCAAAGAGGAGAAATGGATCCAAGACACACATAAAATTCACAAATGTTTATGAGGTTCACTCATGAAACATTTATTTTCTATTGTGGGTGTCTGATGCAGGAGCATCCATGGCATTATTGCTATCTTGTGTCAACAAATGAAGTTTGATTTTATTTCAATTTTGTTATGAGTTGAATTTCATATTTTTTCATGTGAAATTCAAATTTTGGAGTGCATTTGACTATCATGTCATGTTGAATTTTGAAATTTAAATTTGGAGCAAATTTGGTCAAAAAAAGATAAGGAAAGATAGTAGAGAATATGTTTTAAAAGCGAAAATCTTGAAAAGAAAGAGGAAGGTGTGGGTTATCGGAGGTTAACAATCAGATTTATAACTCCAAAATTTGAATTCTAAGGCTCCTTAAAAATAGGGAATCAGGAGGTGGATGCCCAAGTTGGGAAAAGCTGATTTTTGCTTTCATGGAAAAATATAGAAAGCCATCAAAGCATCGCCAACCATTCACAAATTGTTTTGGAGTTTTAAAGCATATTTTATTCAATTTGATTAATGAAAAATAATTTAATTGGGAGTTACAAGACATGGGAATTGATTTTTTGAAGATGGAATTGGAATGAATGGAAATGCAATTGAAATTAATTCACATTTGATTTCATTTGGGCTGGAGTTGTTTAACAAAAATTGAATTTATTTTTGAGAGCAAGTTTTCTCTAGAATACAAAGAAGACACATGAAAGACATATCATACCTCTAGGAACATGATTTGATGGTGTTGTTGCAGATTGGGGATTTATTATAGAGTTATGAACATCACACTTTGTTGTATATGCTTGTATTGGGTTGGTTGTGAGAAGTTTTGTTGTTACAGGTGTTGGAGAGTATTTTGTGTTGCAAGAATTTGATTTGCTGCTGCAAATCCTTTTTTTTTGGTATTTTCCTCAGGTATTGTAAGAGCTTTTTGAAGCCATAGACCTTTTGGTCTAATTGTAATTTCATTTGAGGAGATTAAATTAAAATTGGAGTTGTTTGTTGCAAGTTGCAAACCAAAGTTGCATATTGTTGCAAATAATTTATGTTTCTTTTGCGAAGAGTTTTTCTTAGTATTGTATGATCTATTTAGAATTAATTTCCATTGTAGAATTTATTTCAATTAGCTCCATATATTAAAGAACTATTTGATAAAATGCTTTGGTATAAATGTATGAAAAATGTGGTAGCATAGACAAGGTCGTGAACTATTTGAAAAAATTCCTTAAAGAAATGTGGTCACATGGTGATGGAATAACATGACAATCCATATAACAAAAAGGAAGCAATATAGATTTTCATGGAATTCCATCACCATGAGACTACATTCTTTTAGGGAATTTTTCTCAAATAATTCACTAGCTTTTCTATGCTACCAAATTTTTCATACATGTCTACCAAAGAATTTTATCAAATAGTTCATTGTCTTGCTGTTATAGCTAAAAGCCTAAAATAGGTAATTTTGAACAAGCTACAAATGCTTGGAAAAAATCTATCAAAGCATAATAGTAAATATGGATTGCCATGGCATTCCATCACCATGAGACCACATTTCTTTGAGGCATTTCTTCAAATAGTTCGTTGCCTTGTCTATGGCTTGTCGTGGTATTCCATCACCATGAGATCACATTTATTTGAGGATTTTTTTCAAATACTTCAATGCCCTGTCTATGTTATTTCTTACTATTATTATTTGATATATTTTTTCAATGCATCCATAGCTTGTTCTCAAGCACCTGTTTTGGGATTTTAGCCATAGTAGCAAGGCAATCAACTATTTGATAAAATGCTTTGGTATAAATGTACAAAAAATATGGTAGCATAGATAAGTCAATGAACTATTTGAATAAAATCCTCAAATAAATGTGGTCTCATGGTGATGGAATTCCATGATAAGAAAATTGTTATGGATTTTCAAGGAATTCCATCACCATGAGCACATTTATTTGAGGCATTTTTTCAAACAGTTCATTTCCCTATCTATGGCTTGTCATGGAATTCCAATCACGATGAGACCACATTTCTTTGAGGCATGTTTTCAAATAATTTAGTGCCTTGTCTATGTTTCTTAATGTTATGCTTTGATAGATTTTTTCCAAGTATCCATAGTTTGTTTGAAAGCACATTTTTTTAGGCTTTTATCCATGGCAGAAAGGTAGTGAGTTATTTGATAAAATGATTTGGTAGACATATAGGAAAAATATGGTAGCATAGAAAAGGCAGAAAATAGTTTAAAAAATGCCTCAAAGAAATGTGGTCTCATGGAATGCCATGACAAACACATACAATTGGTAGTTGCTCCTAGTTATTAGTTATGCAATGTGAAGTAGTTGCATAACTGCTTAGGTTGACTTTGTAAAAGCTATATTGTAGTTTAAATTTTTTCATCTATTAGCCTCTTGTTACTAGTTATGCAATGTGAAGTAATTATTTGTGTTTGAAACATGTGCAATGCAATGTAACCTGTGATATGAATATAAACTACAAAAAACTATTTTCTATAATACAATAGTTAAACTCTTTATTTTATTTACTCTTTATGTGAAGATATGTTGTCTTGAAATAAAATCATCTTCTTGGGGTTGAATTTGAGCATGTGTAGGTTTCCAAGAAGATTGAGCGGGGGTTGGTGTGTGACAAGTATATTGAACATGTTGGTATCTTCATGTAGAAAAGGTATTTGGGTAAAAACTAGCTATATTATCATTGTGATATGGATGATAGGAGGGTATATGAGAAAAAAATTCATGAAATGGAGGATGGTATTTAGAAGGATTATCAATGATACAACAAATTAAACTATATTCTTTACTGGTTAACACAAGATATGACATTAAAAAATGCATACTTTTTGCACAAAGTTAATGAGAATAGGACAAAAATTAAACCGAAAAGATATCATCACTAAATTGCATCAACTATCTTGATATATTTGAACAATAAATAACAATGAGAAGGTAAAATAATTTATATTTATTCATCAAAAAGTGTTACATATAGTTTTCCATGATTGAAAATGGAGTTACAAATCTACTCCAACATGAAAGAACATTAAAAAAAAGGTGGATTACATTGCCAAGAGAGTAATAACTTAATTATAATATGACCTTAAGATTGCTTATAAGATACTCAATAAATTTCTAGATGATAAGAACATGTGTTCAGAAATGAAAAACAAGTGTTCACATAAGCTTGCTAGGTCAAATGTTCTTGGGCATCCAAAATTGTCATCCCTACTTTCCCATAAAAGTAGCCATGATTGCACATGAAATGAGCCTACACGTATAAAAATACCTTGCATGTGTTGGAACCCTCATCACATGGGTCTCACGACTGTCATATCCCATCATATCAGTTTTCATAGTCAACTATTACGTTTTTCATAGATTGTCATAGAAGGTGTCATAATTTGTCATAGTGCCTGACATAGCAACATATGCCAATGCCATAAATCTAGCCTATAATCTAGGTCCTCCAAAGTGGACACCTACCTCCACTTATTTAGCTTATAATAATTACATGTCACTTTCCATACAAGATTCCACATCACCAATGGGTTCTAGAAAGTGACAACACATTTGGTAGGCTAATAAACATTATAATATGAATAAATACATTTGTAGTGTAGTAAAATTTACTCCTTATATTTTCACACTTTTTTTGGGCCCTCCTAATTAAATTGAGCTTAATTATTCCTTAATAAACCCTATTATGCATCTACAAGCCTAATAAATCACATTTTCTGAAGGGGGATTCCAATAGTAATTAATGCCAGCACATAACACTTTGCCTTGAGTAATGTGTGTTCCAAGAATAGGGAATTGGGACCCATTCGCCCATGGGTTAATGGATCCTCCCTAGGCCTTGGAACCTAAATTTAAATTGTATTTTTGGTAGTATTTTAATGTCCCCGAATTCACATTTTAATGTCATCTTGTAATGTTTAATTTCTTGTAAATTAAGGTTACATACCTAATAAATACAAGGTTATTTTATCAAATCAATCCTATAAATTTTCAAGTCTAATCACAAGAGAAAATTTTATGAGGAAGTGAATTCAAGAGAAAAATTATTAGTGATTTATTGCAGCATTCAAGATCTCAAGAATCATGTTGAATTCTTCTTGCATCATGAATTTTTTGGAGCTAACATTGTGATGTAGGTTTAAAAGATAATGTCAAAACATTCAAATCTAAATTCAAATAATCAAGATCCACATCCATTGAAGCCATTTCATGCATGTTGCAGACCTTCCATGATCTCCATTATCAAGGTTTATTAAGGGTTTGTTGAATTGCATCATATATTTTTTCATTCTTCATTCCTTTCATGCTTTATTCATTTAATTTCAAGGTTTAATTACCGAAATGGGTTTTGACCAAGGAAAACACTCATTCACCAAAAAAAAGAAATTCCCTCTTATGGTTGTGTTGAAAATCTTAGGTTGAAGAAGGCTTGAAGACCTCTTAAAGAGAAAGATTGGAAAAGTTGTCAAATCATGGAACCTCACTTACAAATCTAATTTCTAACATTCTGACACTAAAAATTGTGGAATTTGGAAGTGTAGACATAGGACCCAAGGCTTCTAAAAGATTGTTGAAATACTTGACAAAAGACCCATTCATCCATGGGTGAATGTGATTTATATTGTTGTGGAAAGTTTGAATTGGCATAATTAGGTTGATTTTCTATTTTAGCTCTTTTTCCAAAAGTGTTGTTCAACCTTATACACCCATCCTCAGTCATAAGGAAAGTAGAAGATTCACACATTGGGTTGACTCACCTAAGGTTTGCAAGCTAATTATTTGTGTGGATCTCTTTTCCTAATAGAAATTGAAGATTAGGTCCATCATACCCCTACTTTCCTCTTCCAATTTTGGTGAACCTAATTTTCACCTTTTCATTTTGGTGAACTTGGCATTCCTACACTATAGATTTTCTGAATTTGGAGTCCATTTCAACACTAGGTCTACTTTGTATTCTTTTGCATTAGTTTGCATTTCATTAGATCTCTCAAAATTGCATTATTTTATTTGCATTTTAGAGTGTTAAAGTGCATTTTAGCATACTTAAAAATCTCAAAATTCATAAAGATCTGCATAGTGTTAGATTCATTTTGCATAGTGCATTCATAACATTGCATGATCAATCACTTAAATCAAAAAATTGAATCAAAATTGCATCAAAATTAGGTCATTTTGTTTCTCATTTAGCATCATTTTACACTTGCATATAACCCTGATTTTCCAAAATTCTGAAACTATAACTACCTATTTGCATCTAGAATCTGAAAGAACAAACATAAACTAAAAAATTTGTAACTTAATTTTTCAAAACCTTGAAGAAAGACCCATTTTACCATGAGTAAATGAGTCCTTGATAAGGGATTTTTCTGAAATTCTAAGCATTAAAAACCCTCTTTCTGCATTCTCTATTCATGTATTCAATTTCTTGAATTGTTGTTTTATGAAATTGTTTACATTAAGCTTAACTTGGTCAATTTTGTGCATTGTTTGAATTTAAAATCACATTTTAAAAAGACATCATTTTTTCAGTTTTTGCATAGCATAATTAGAAATTTATCTTGTTTTAAATATGAAATTTCTGATATGTGGTTGTCATTGATGTCAACACTTTTGGAATTAATGTCTTTAAGGTTGTGTATGTCAAGGATATTGAGAAAATTTTAATAAAATAAGTTGCAGGTTGTCAATAGTGTAGTGAAGTTCGAGATCATGGCTAGCTCAGTATATTGATGATAAGAGGTTGTAGATTAAAGGGTTTGTTGACAAGTATTTCTAGTTTATCCACATGAATTTTTAGAGGTTCACATGAAGATTTGATTGAGTTATGAGTATATGTGTTATGATTGTTGTTTTTTTGCTTTAGTTGGTGTTCCTGAAAGAAGATGATGTGATTCTAGTAATTTTATTTGTTGTGGATGCTTCAATGGTGATTCATGATGCTTGTGGACATTTTTACATTATGTTCTATTTGTTTTTTGGTCTGCATTGATCATTGTGTTCGTGATTGGTTATTTTCTTTTGAGTTCATGTTTTTCATGATCACAACCGACTAGATGAGTATAGCGTATTGCGGATATTTGAGGAATAATTGTTTAAGGTGTTTTGAAACTACATTCAATTTGCTACAAATTCTATTCTTACATATTTTTAAAATAATATAGATAACTTATTCAAATTTTTACATCAAGTTTCCTAACTCTAATTTTTTTGAATTTTTTGCCACTTAAGGGCCTATTTTTTCCATGATGATCTTGCACGTACCCACTATTTTTTTAGTTCAAAGTCTTCTGGATGTAATCCGAATATGATTGTAAGACAGTGAGTCTTCCTTTGGGTAGTAAGCCTTTTGTATTTGAGTAGTGAGCTCTAGGAAGTATGCCTAAATGCATGTGCATTCCCCATTTATAATTATTTTATACTTTTAATAGAATATAATCTTGTTGATTAACCTCCACCATGGTTTTTCCCCTAACAAGGTTTCCACATAAAAAATATTGGTGTTATGTGTGTTTTTGATGTGGTGATGGTTTATGCTTTCATTTTTATTTATCAGATCTGAGAACAAGTTTAATACGTAAAATTTATGTGACAACTGATTCACCCCTCCTCTTAGTTGCCTACCCTTGTGTTGTGAAAAATGGGTATCAGAGCAAGTTCCTTAGAAGAATTTTAATAGCTTGAGGTGATCCAGTATGGTGACATATAAGAAGTATAGTCTAAGACTTGATGGAACTAATTATTCTCTATGTAAGACTTGAATGGAGTGTCATCTGAGATGCATTAGTGAACCTTACTAGACAATTACAAAGAATAGGTATATCATCCCACAGAATGGTCCTTCTACAGTAGGTGAGATTAAGGAAGCCGAGTACAATATTAGGGCTAAGGAAGAATTGTTGAGTGCTCTGATTGATTTTGAGATGACAAATGTAATGGAGCTGAAGACTACTTATGAGATCTATAAAAATTTGGAAACTTGTATGAAATTGATACCCATGTGAAGATTGCTAAGCTGCAAAGCCTGAAAGGGAAATATGAAATGTTGAGAATGGGTGAAGATGAGAACATCACTTCTTTTATGCAGAGAGTGAATGAAATTGTGTGTAGTATCAGATGTGTTAGTGGAACATTGGAAGAATCAGAGATTATATCTAAAGTTCTTAGATCCTTTCCTACTACATACAAACACAAAGCTATTGCTATTAAGGAGATTCGGATTGTGACAAATGTAACCAGAGACATGTTGATTGGTAAGCTTACTACTTTTCAGTTAAGTGAGCTTGGTTAATCTCTTCCTAAGACAAAATCTACATTCAAGCTACTATCTCTAGAAAAGATAAGCAAATATATGATCTGGGAGAAAGTTCTTCAAGAAAAATGTCCAAGTATGAGCAAGAAATGAGAGATATTGAAGAAGAAGAGAAAAAACTAGATGAGCTTGAAGCACTTATTGTCAAGAGGTTAGCCAAAGGAGAAGGTAAGTATAAAGGGAAATTTCCTCTTAAATGTTTTTCTTGTAATAAGATAGGTCATTTTGCCTCAAGGTGTCTGGAAAGAGTTCTTAAGCCAAGACCTAACAAGCCTAGATTCCAAAGAAAGTGTTATTATGTTGATGAAGGTGTGATAGATGATGAATCTGATAAAGGAAATTTAAGTGTGGATGAATGGGTGTTTATTGCTATCAAGGAAAATGATCTAGTACCTATTGAATTTGCTAGTTGCACAAATGTGGAGAAAGATCTAGCTGCCAGAGTTGAAGAAAAAGATGAATGGGTGATTGATAGTGGATGCTCTCATCACATGATAGGTGATAAAAGTAAATTTGTGAGCTTGGAAAAGTATGATGGTGGTGTTGTAAGATTTGGTGATGATGAAGCTAGTGTAATATATGGTAGGGGATCCATTTATATTGATGATAAGCATAATACTAATGATGTTCTATATGTGGAAGGTTTGAAGCATAATCTCCTAAGTATTGGATAGATGGTTGACAAGGGATACAATCTTCAATTCAAGAATGGAAAGTGTAGAATACTGGGGAGTTCCAGAAATGTGATTGCATCTGGTAAAAAAAAAAGGTAATATCTTTCACCTAAATTCTATTAGTAAAAGTTGTTTAATTTCTCAAGTTGATGAAAGTTGGTTGTGGCATAGCAGAATACATGTCATGTAAACTTTGATAATATTATCAAGATAAGTTCTACTCAGGAATTGAGAGATCTTCCTAAGTTGATAAAACCTACTAATGCTATATGCAAGGAATTTCAGGAAAGAAAACTAGAGTTTCATTCTGGAGAAAACAACATTGTTCAAATGAAGTGTTGGAGCTTGTGCATACTTACTTGTGTGGTCCTTCTAGAGTCGAAAGTTTACAAGGAGATAGGTATTTTGTGTTACTTATTGATGATTATATTAGATTGATGTGGGTTACTTTCTTAAGGGAAAAATGTGAAGCTCTAGAGAAATTCAATATTTTTAAGGCTATGGTTGAGGTAGAGACATGTCTAAAGATTAAATGTCTGAGATGAAATAGAGGTGCTGAATTCACTTCTTGTGAGTTTAATTCTTTTTGTGAAGAAAATGGGATAAAGAGAAAATTATCTACCCTGCGGACCACTCAGCAAAATGGAGTTGTTGAAAGGAAGAATATGACAATTCAAGAAGCTGCTGGGACCATTATGTTGGAAGGAAATGTTTCACATATCTACTAGAGAGAAGTTGTGAGTACTACTGTTTACACTCTCAACTGGGTACATGTCAAAGGTGATACCAGTAAGACTCCTTATGAGCTATAGTATGGTCATAAGCCTACTATTAGATACTTCAAAATATTTGGGAGTAAATTCTATATCAAAAGAGATGAAGATATAGGAAATTTTGATGCTAGAAGTGATGAAGGAATCTTTCTTGGTTACTCTACTAAAAGAAAATCCTACTGGTGCTACAATAAGAGATTGAGGAAAGTAAATGAAAGTGATAATGTAAAGGTTAATGAAGACACGGTTAGACCATCCAGAGCCTACAAATATGATTCAAGTGATCATAATGATAGCTCAGATAAAGGAAAGAAAGTTCAGACTATAAATAAAGTTTAGATCGTTCCGGTGAAGTAGGAAAATCAAGAGGAAGGAACTAGTGAAAGTGTAGAAGTGAGATCACAAGATACTGAAGTCCAAGAACACCCTAATACTCCAAGGTATGTAAGACTAAATCATTCAGAAGATCATATTACTGGTGATAAGAAAAAAGGTGTTCAAACTAGGAGAAGAATTGTAGAAGAATATTGTCTGATCTCAAAGACTGATCCTAATAGTGTCAATGAAGCAAGTAAAGATGAACATTGGGTGGAAGCAATGAAAGAAGAACTATTGCAAATTGAGAAGAATGATACATGGATTCTTATTCCTAGGCCTAAGGACAAAAATTGTAATTGGAGATAAATGGGTCTTTTAGAACAAACTGAATGAGCAAGGTGAAGTTGTTAGAAATAAAGCAAGACTTGTGTGTAAAGGATATTCTCAAAGGAAGTAATTGACTTTGAAGAAAAAATTTCTCCTATTGCTAGGATTGAAGTTGTGAGACTATTTCTTGCTTATGCTACTTACAAAAATTCAAGGTTTATTAGATGGATGTCAAGTCAACATTTCTAAATGGTGAACTGGAAGAAGAAGTGTATATTGAGCAACCTGATGGATTTCAATTGACTAATCAAGGAGATATGGTTTTTCAATTGAAGAAATCATTGTATGGACTTAAGCAAGCCCCAAGATCATGATATGCCAGATTGGAAAAATATTTGTTGAAGCTTGGATTTAATAAAGGTGTTGTTGATAGTAATTTTTATTTCATGATAAAGATTTGATTATTGAAGTTTTTGTTGATGATATAATTTTTGGAGGAGATGATAGTCTGTGCATGAAGTGTGCTGATGAGATGTAGAGTGAGTTTGAGATGTTTATGATTGGAGAAATGAAATTCTTTTTGGAATTGAAAATTAATCAACTAGATAGAGGGATCTTTATATCTTAGCCAAAGTATGTGAAAGAATTTCTAAAGAAATTTGGTATGGAAGATTCAAAGCTAGTTGGTACACCTATGGTGACCCGATGTAAGTTAATACAAGATGATGATTCTCCTAAAAAAAAATAGACTAGATACAGATCCATGATTGGTGGATTGCACTATTTGACTCAAGCTAGACCTGATATCATGAATGTCGTATGCATTGTTGTAAGATTTCAAGTTGATCCTAAGGAATCTCATGTGACATCTGTGAAGTGGATTTTTAGGTACTTGAAGGGGATAGTTGATTTTGGCCTATGGTATCCTAAAACAGATGACCTTCCTTTGAGTGCTTTTAGTGATGCTAATTGGGTAGGATATGTGAATGACATAAAGAGTACTAGTGGTGGTGAATTTTTATTGGGAAAGAAGTTGATTTGATGGTTAAGTAAGAACTAGAATGCCATTTCTTTATCTATTGTAGAGGAAAAATACATTGTTGTTGCTAAAAATTGTACTCAAGTATTGTGGATGAAGAAAATGTTAAAAGATATTAGAGTTGTGTATGATGAACCTATTGCTATATTCTATGATAATTCAAGTGTAATTAACATTTCTAAGAATCTGGTGCTGCATTCAAAAACCAAGCATATATATATCAAGTTTCACTTTTTGAGAGAGAAGGTGAGTGAAAAAGAAGTCAGATTGGAGTATGTGCCCACTAAGGAAAAAATGTAGATATCTTTACCAAAACCTTTCCTAAGGATACTTTTGAGTATCTCAAAGGGAAGCTAGGGGTGATTACCCCTCCTAATCAGAATTAAGATGCATTGACTTGCATTAGTCTGTGCATTTCATAGTCATATCTTGTGATCTAGATTGATGTTGAGGTGGCTGCTACATAGGGGGAGTAGTCACATGTTCAAAAATGTAGTTCAGATCTTGTGTGGAGAAATATAATGTGTATCTTTCTCATTGATTTCAAAAGGGGAGAAGAGTCATGTGAAAAATTGTGAAAGAGATAAGGAGAAAAGAGTCAAAATCTAAGGGGGAGAAAGTGCTAAGAGAAAGTTGCATTGATGGTGTTTTTCATGTCATGTGTTGCCATCAATGCCAAAGGGGGATATTGTTGGATATTACTGATATGTGGTTGTCATTAATGTCAACAATTTTGGCGTTAACGTCTTTAAGGCTGTATATGTCGAGGATATTGAGAAAATTGTAATAAAATAAGTTGCAGGTTTTCAATAGTGTAGTGAAGTTTAGCATGGTGGCTAGCTCAGTATATTTATGATAAGAGGTTGTGGATTAAAGGGCTTGTTGAAAAATATATCAAGTTTATCCACATGAATTTTCAAAGGCTCTCATGAAGATTTGATTGAGTTATGAGTATTTGTGTTCTAATAGTTGCTCTGTTGCTTTAGTTGGTGTTCCTAAAAGAAGATGATGTGATTCTAGTAATTTGATTTGTTGTGAATGCTTCTATTGTGATTCATGATGCTTTTGGATGTTTCTAGATCATGCTCTATCTATGTTGTTGGTCTGCATTGATCGTTGTGTTCACGATTGGTGATTTTCTTTGGTGAGTTCATGTTTTTCATGATCATGGCCGACTAGATGAGTATAGCATGTTGAAGATATTCAAGGCATAATTTTTTAAGGTGTTTCATTTTTGATAAATCTTGTTTTCATTCCCTACTATGTTTTGGCCAACATTGTTTGGTGTGCATTGATAATTGTTTATTGAATGGGGTTGACTATTTGTACAAATTTTTTATTTTGTTGGGCTAGCATGTAGTTGATGTTATCCTTAGTTGCGGATATAAATGATCGATTGTTTATACCATTTTGAAGGCATGGTGTGTGATGTATGTTTAGTTCTGTGTGCAAATAATGTTCTAATCTTTCAAAGGAAGAAGTAAAGTGTGAAGAAGAGTGAGTAGAGGAAAGTGTTTATGTGCTTAACCTGGACTGTAATCAGGCATTAGAAGATGCTATTTTCTCAATTCAAAATATTATGGATGTAATACGAATGTGACTAGAAGACAATAAGTCTTCCTTTGGGCAGTAAGCCTTTTGTATTTGAGCAGTGAGCTCTAGGTAGTGTGCTTGAATGCATGCACATTTCCAATTTATAATTCTTTTATACTTTTAATAGAGTATAATCTTGTGGATTAACCTCCACTATGGTTTTTCCCCTAACAGGGTTTCCATGTAAAAAAATATTGGTGTTATGTGTGTTTTTGATGTGGTGATGGTTTATGCTTTCATGTTTATTTATCATATCCAAATTTTTTTTTCATAAGTATAAATGTATGACAACTGATTCACCCCCCCTTCTTAGTTGTTTTCCCTTGTGTTTCCAACAAAAAACCCTCTTTCTGCATCATGTATTCCTGTATTCAATTTCCTAAATTGTTGTTTTCTAAAATTGTTTACATTAAGCTTAACTTGGTCAATTTCGTGCTTTTTTTGAATTTAAAATTACATTTTAAAAAGACTTCATTTTTAGGTTTTTGCATAGTATAATAAAAAAATTATCTTGTTTGAAATATGAAAATTTCTATCTCTTTTTACATATTGTTGGTTATTCTTTGCATCTTATCTAGTATTTATCCTCCATTTTGGGTGCACAATAGGTTTGTTGAAACTTGTATGAGCTTCACCACTTGGTGTCCTATTTCCAATACTCTAGTGAGATGTAGCTCTAGACTCATGTCATCTCACGCTTCTACATTTGTCATGGATCTTGTAGGAGTTGGTGGTGACTCCCCAACACCCCCAAGATCAGTTGTGACCAAAACCACTTCCACAAGAGAGAGAATGGCAAGAAAGCTTGCTTCACAATGCAAGATTGATTGATTGCTTGATTGATCAGCTTGAATACAAATGTACATGAGATGCCTTGCTTATATGGGCAAGGTTGAGAGATAGGAATGAATATGATGTTGACAAATGTCATGATCTTATGACATGAGACAACCAACAACCTAATCACCTAGGAAATGATGCATCCTAGCTAGATAAGATAAGTTCTAGAAATGCCAACTAAGACTTCTAGAAGGAATATTTTACCTAAGTAAACTTAACCATGTGAATATGTCCCCTAATTACCTAGTGAATGAATAAGCTAGGTACAAGACAATTATTCACACCAACACCCCCCCTAAGTGCAACTTAGGGAGAAGATTATTATGCAAACTATGCAAAGACTATGACTATGGGTCCTGGCTACTAGGCCATGTTTGGTACCCATTTACAATGCAAATGCAAACAATCTCTCACAAGTGGAGAAAAGGAGAAAACCCTGTGGGACAAAACTCCTCTCCAAAAGAGAGAAAACAAAAAAAAAAAAGCATGATATATGGAGGACTCAATGATACCCCCCAAGGACAACATGCATCATGTAAATACAATCAAATACCCCCCCATAAGAGGGTAGTAGAGAGATAAGATATCCCCCCCATGATGAAGAAGCTCCAATGCTGATGAAGAATGCCTTAAAACAAAAGATGACCCAATGTCTGCAAGCAACACATCTTCCCTTAGGAAGAAACAAATCCATAAGCTGATGATGAAGCCACTCCATGTCCAACTGAAAGGAGAAAGCATGAATTCTTAATATGTATGCCTCTGAAAACTGATGAAGATCCTCCAAGCTTGAATGAGCCATAACATAATCATGGTCAAATTGAACCAAGAAACATGACAAATCAAGTGAAGGAGGAAACTCATGAATGCCAATCTCCAAAGACAAAGTAGATGGGATAACATTTGTACTGAAACTCTCATCAAAGAGGAGAGAAATCCCCTCAAGTGTGTCCTCCAAATCTACAATATGAGACTCCATAAACAAGCTAGAAATCCCCGTCAAATACTCATCCCACAAAGCAAGATCTGAAAAACTATGATCATCCTACTAAATAGAAGCAACAATGGCTGAAGGAGCAGGAGGTGGAGGAGTAGGAAGCTCAACACTGGTTTCTAGAATACCAAGGTGTAGATGACCAAACTTCTCCTCACTATCATGGTTCACACTCAATGGAGTGTGTGATGCAGTCAAAGGAACATTATCATCTTCTGAAGCAAAATGAGAAAAGGAATATACACGAGATGCATGATCAACCATCCCAATAGCAACAATATCCCTAGTCTCCAAGTCCCTTATGTACACCCTATCTGGAGTGAACTCAACTATTTTACCTTGACCCCCATGAGTAATTTGGTAAATAGAAAGGAGATTAGTGGACAAGGAAGGAACACAAAGTACATCATTGAAACTCCCTTCCCCCATATCAATAGAACCCTTCCCACTTACCTTCATATATGTATTGTTACCCATCAATATATGAGGTGAATTACAAGGCTCAAAAGAAGAGAACATATCCATAGAGGATGCCATATGATGAGATGCCCCTGAATCAAGAAGCCATCTATGAGATGCAAGACTTGTAGAGGCCAAGAGTGCTTGTCCTTTCATCTTGTGTAGCCCATAAGTAGATCCTATGTCCTGTGACTGAGATGATGATGATGGAGCTGTCGACTGAGATGTTGAAGAAGAAGTACCAGACACTGATGAGGGCAGCTTAATGTTATTCTTTTGAAGAAGGTGTGTCAGTTCATCAATCTTCTTATTATAACATCTATGCTCATCATGTCCTAACCTTTTACAATATGCACATTTTGACTTCTTCTTTTTAGATGATTCCTCTTTAGAAGAGGATGTGGACTCAGGAGTGCTATGTGAAGTAGAATCTTTACCTTGCTCATTAGACTTGGGTGCCTTGTTCTGCTTCTTACCTTTTCCACTTGAATCCTTTGTCTCTTTTGCAACAAGAGCATGAGATCTAGAAGACTTCAATGTGCCCATGTGTACCAACTTTGCTTGTTCCCTTGTGAGTTGAGCTGCAAATTCATCAAGAGAATGCATTTTGTATGTATTTCCAAGAGCATCCATTGTAGCATAGAATGTAGAAACACACACTGAATAATCAGGACCAAGCTTAGCAAGAATAGAAAGTATCAATTGTTCATCCTCTTTAGTGACCTCACAATTAGATAACTGCAATCTAAGAGAATTGAGCTTAGAGAAAAAGTCTTGGACATTGTCAAAATCTGAAGGATTAAGACCCATAAGTTCATTCTCCAACTTAAATTTCCTCATCTTATCTGGCTTACCAAAGAGACTCTCTAAAGTATTCCAAGCTTCATTAGGATGAGTGCATGATGCAACATGATATCTAAGATATGGAGAAATGGACAACTTCAAATTACCAAGAGCTTCATCCCTTCTATCAAGCCATTTTCTTTTCTCTTTTGCTCCTGCAGGTTTTGGATCTTGACCAAATGTGATTTGTTGCAAGTTTGATTTTAACAATAATAACTCCATTTGAGATTTCCACTCATGATAGTTATATGGAGTTAAAAGTACAAATTTTGTCAAATCCATGATACAATGAGATATTACAAGAGAAGAACAACAAATTTCCCTCACAATACAGGAAATCAACCCCTTTGTCCCAACAAGATTTGCACTTTTTTTGCAAATTTATAACAAGGAATCCCAAACTATCAAATCAGCTACAAACTGAAAAAATGAAAATCTGGAAACAAATCTGCAAAATGTGCATGATTAGATCTGAAGTACTCTTGAATACCTTCCAAATGCCGCAAATTTGGAGAAAATCAGAGATCGGAGCACAAAGATATGAGCTCGGAAGCAGAAAACGATGATTGGGCTTCAACCTAGAGAAAGAGGCACAAAACTGCAAAATCTCTGCAAAATATCTACACCACTAAAAAATTTAGGTCTTCACCTTTCCGACGATATTTTGTTTGAAAATTTTTGCCTTCGTTAGCCAAAGTTATGAAAAAATGAAAAAAAGGCCTATAAATAAGCACTTGGGGCAAAACCAACAGTCTAAGAAGACTAAACCAGTGCAAAATTCGGGCTCCTGGAGCCGAATCTATGGTCGGTCATATGGCATAAAATAATATCCACCACTAATACAAATCCCCCACTGCGGGCTAAGAAATACACGTCGGCCTTATAAAAAATAACCCAATGCTTTATATTAAAGAGACATCACAATTTAATTAACCAACGGCTATGAAAAAAATCATACCGACTATGAATCTTGTCGTCCGTTGTAGATCTTGTACTACCAATTTGATAGTTTGATGATCACCATGCACAACTTGGACCAATCTGACAATGTTAGAGATGACCATGAGCCAACTTGCAACCCGATGGACGATTCGGAAGACACCGATGCCAATGATTGAAGCTAGATCTGTCGATGCCAAGACTATGTCATTTGTACTAGACGCAGACTAATAAAAAAAGACTCATAGAACAGACCGACAACGTACCAAGGATAGTGAGGTGGCCGAGGGATTACAAGGCCATCGTGTACCCTACGGTCTTCAATGAACCATCAAACTATGGGACCCGCGTACTATGCTGACACCGATAAAGGCTAGGTGAATGCCTACCACAGTAAGTCAATGGATCGAGCCAGATGGACGCTGAAATGTACCCGTAGCAAGTTGACGGATTTGACAGCCCCATGGATGGAATGTGAGGTACCCGCCGATTTGACACAGATGTCACAGTACCCGCCAGAGTACTCGCGGATTGGACAATGGATGCAGCCACTGACTGGTTCCTATGGCAAGATTTGACCCTTGGTGCTGATGTATGCACTGATAGGGAAGGGATCAGGCCTGTGACCAGTACCCGTGGAAGGACCCTGTACACTGCGGTGATGTGGCACCGATCTATGGAGTATGACGCCTGTAGAGTACGATAGGGACTCGAATGCAGGGAATATGCCCTGTCAAAAGAATATGTCGTGGACTTCCACAAATTTTTCAAAAATATATTCCAATAATATTTGCCCGAAATACAATATTGCCCAATTTTATCAAAAATTTTCCCCAAATTTTTAATACAAAATACCGCAGAAAATATTTTTCTGAAAAATATTTTTTTGTGAAAATTAGAAAGATCATACCACTGAGAAGGTTGTTCCAACAATTTTTTTTTTTGCCTCAAAAACAACTTTTCCCAATATAGACAAATTTACAGTCAAAATTCATTTGTGGAGCCTTCTGAACTCAACCGTGAGGTTCTTGAAACCCCAATATGCACCCAACAAAAAACTTCAAGCCAAAATATCACCCTCAGATCTAGGGAGGAATCTGCAACACCTGGAGAGTTCTCTGATACCATGTAGGAGTTGATGGTGACTCCCCAACACCCCCAAGATCAGTTGCGACCAAAACCACTTCCACAAGAGAGAGAATGGCAAGAAAGCTTGCTTCACAATGCAAGATTTATTGATTGTTTGATTGATCAGCTTGAATACAAATGTACATGAGATGCCTTGCTTATATGGGCAAGGTTGAGAGATAGGAATGAATATGATGTTGACAAATTTCATGATCTTATGACATGAGACAACCAATAACCTAATCACCAAGGAAATGATGCATCCTAGCTAGATAACATAAGTTCTAGAAATGCCAACTAAGACTTCTAGAAGGAATCTTTTACCTAAGTAAACTTAACCATGTGAATATGTCCCCTAATTACCTAGTGAATGAATAAGCTAGGTACAAAACAATTATTCACACCAACAGATCTTGGGTTCTCTAACTCTTTCACTCATAGTGTTCACACTAGTCAATCCATCATGGACCATATATTTGATACCACATTCCCTATGTTAGTGTAATTAATTAATTATTACACTAGCATAAGTTAACTTAGGTCTTGCATTTAATTAATTAATTCCTAGGTTACATTATTAGATAAATCATTTAATAAATAGGGAAATATTCCCTTCCATGTTTGTTGGATAAGATTCCTTCTAGAAGATGATTTGTCCTTCTAGAACTTATCTCAACATTTAATAATCATCTAGATAGGTTTCACATGTTGTTAGATCAAGACACATGGCAACATCTCATGCATCTTAGGTTTTTTATTTATTTCCTATATAATCAGGCATCTTGTTCATTTGTAATATATCAATATCAATCTTATATCATAATATCAATATAGAATCTTTAATCAACATTCCATAGTTGCAACACTTCTCTTTGTGGTTGATTATCTTTCATGGCTAGGGTTTTACATTGAAGATTCTAGAGCTTCAGGGACTATCCATCCATAATCTCAACATGGTATCAAAGCTAGTCCATTGAAACATCAACCCTTGATCCAGGAAGTTGGAGTGCAAGATTCTTGCAGGCTTGGAGTTTTATGTTGTATGCTAGTTGGTTCTACTCGGGAGCCAAGCTAATTTCTGGTGCAGATTAGGCTCTCTTTGACCTCTCCATTGCATCCAGAAGGCCTCAAAACCCATATATTGCCTATTCATTTTCCAAAATTAGAGTAGTTTGAACTAGGAGCCTTTGAAGTACAATCTAGGGTTTTCATTTTTTGTTCAAATCCATACATGTTTGCAGGAAAAAATCTTCCCTCTCTATCCTCCATCAAGACAAACTTTTTTAGAAAAATCAAAAAAAAATTATGGCTTTTATTGTGCATTTTTTTCTATAGTTCTCAGAAAAAATCAAAATCTACAAAGTTCGACCTCCAAATTTATTCACTAGTCAACAGAAAAATTAATATTTTTGGCTATAGTTTATGGGGTTTCATTTTCTATCGACATTTTAATTAAATTTGAATTGCAAATTATGTTGCAATATTTAAATTTTTCTGTCGGCATACACCAACAGTCTGCCAACCTCGATTGCCTTCGTCATCATTTGCATCATCCGATCGGCCCCATCACTGGACTCTACTTGCCAGCCGTTCACTTATCGGCGATCATCCATTCACCATTGACATCTATCGACATCACCTCGGCGTCACTCCGTGGGCCCTCCACATGCCGTCGGTGTTCTTCCTGACTCCCGTCTATCGGTGTTGTTCCCATTCTGGCCGTTGTTCCCCACCGAAGGTTCTCCATTCACCCACGCCTCAGTCCCATCAGTAACTGGGGGATCTGCTAGTCTTCGGTGGTGTATCCTCCATGGACCGCGCCACCCATTCTGCTGCCGACGAGCCACTCTACCGCTGCTTATCTAATGACATATTTTTTTTAAACTGCCAGCTAGCCCCTCGGTCATATCAGCGACCGAGGGCTGATTTTTTTCCCTGAGGTGTTTGTTTTTTGCGCCTATTTAGCTAGTTGAATTCAAATTGCAGTTTTTCTTCCGAAGGCCATATCTTCATGCCATAGTATCAAAATTTTGCAAACGAGATACCAATGGAAAAAGAATTTAGAGCACTATCCATTGGTGCCATCTATTTTGTAGGATTTTTCTGCTATCAAATTCTAAAGTCAACTAAAGTCAACCCTTCATTCTGGTCTTAGAAGCACATCTCTTCGCATCAAATTGTTAGATTTTGGTGATTCCAGCAGCATTGGGGAGATATTTCAGTGCTTTTCCTCATCATTCCACTCAGTTTCTTTGGTTTCAGCTCTAGGTATCTTCTATTAGTTTTTTGCAATTTGGTGCATTTTCCTAATTACTGAGACATCCTGAAGCTTGAAGAAGAATTTCTTGATCTTGAAGGCATATTTTCAGTTGTACATCATATTTGGAAGTCTTTCTTTGCTATTGAAGGTCAATTTTTTTGTTTTTGTGGAGAAATTTCATTATGGGGCTTGCATATTATTCTCCTTTGACTATGTTGCACAACGGCAACTATCAGCAATGGCGAGATGGGATCTGCCACCATCTTCATTCACTTGATTTGTTGCAACATCTATTTGGTATAGTTCCCCATCTGAGTGAAGGTATTCATGAATTTTCTTGGAGTTCCAACAGGTAAACTATTTTGGAAATTATTGAGATGCAAATTGATTATGATGTTTTGAATGCTATTGATCATTGTGAATGTCCTCACATTCTTTGGACTAAGCTTTGGGAGATCTATGGAGATTCAGATACTCCACCATTTCTCGATGGTCATGATTCAAAATGTCATTCTTCATATCAAGTCCCCTATGATGATATTGTTGTGCAGGAGGTTGATTACGTTGATCTTTCCGAAGAGGTTGACAAGGTTTCTTCCGGTGCTTCTTCTTCATCAGAGATAGTTGGTATCCCTTCACATTCCATGATTCCTTGTCCAAAAGCATTGATTGAGGCTTCCACTATCATCATCCATCAGGACACATTTATTTTTTCATAATTGACATCACAGGATGGCTTCATTTCAGGTATCACTAACTTGGCTACTTCTATAGGTTTGGAGAACATTCTTGAGGGGATATCACTCCTCTATTCAGATTTGGCTTTGGACAATTGTTTTGAGTCTCATTCCTATGTCTCAACCTTGATTGGAAATCTAGAGACTATCTTGGAGGCACTTGGTTTCTCTTCAAAGATTTCATATCTGAGACTTCTTCCCTGTCATTCCATTTAGGATTTGAGGTTTCTTCAGCATCTACCATTGGATTGGCTTCAAGCTTCTTTCAGTGGTTTTGAGGACACTTCATTCATGGGGGGCTATCAAGTCTCCATCAGATCCATCATATCCATTCCATCTTTGTCTTTAGATATTGTTCAACATTGGTTTCCACATCATCTTGGTTTGTCACTCTCTTCATTTATTGTGGCATCTTCATCATCAGGCAAGGAGACATTTGAGTAGAGTTCAGAGACATCGATCTCTTCATTGATTATGGCATCTTCATCATCAGGAAAGGAGACATTTGAGTAGAGTTTAGAGACATCATCGACATCCACCTTCATCCCTCCTTTCAATTCCTATCCAGAATGGGAAGCATCTCTACACTTGCACTTGGTTTTGTTTCTTCTGAAAGGGAGACAAGTTGTTTGTCGACATTGGATCATGTTCTATCTTCAGGAACTTACCTTTCTTGCAGGTGATCTTATCTTCTAGGGGGGCTATATAGTCTCTCTATATTGTATCCATGTGATAGATGGTGTACTTGGGGGGTATTTGGGAGTCCACCATCCTTCCCATTCTCACATTTTTTCCTTTTCATCTCCTTTTTGGAGAGGGGTTTTGTTCCCACTGGGTTTTCCCCTTTTCTCCTATGGTGGGAGATTTTTTGCATCTTCATGTACATGGGTACCTAAAATGGCCTCATAGCTGGGACACATCACCATCATCGTTCATCTCTGCATAATCATTGCATTTTCCTCCCTAAGTTGAACTTATGGGGGGGTGTTAGTGTAATTAATTAATTATTGCACTAGCATAAGTTAACTTAGGTATTGCATTTAATTAATTAAGTCCTAGGTTGCATTATTAGATAAATCATTTAATAAATAGGGAAATATTCCCTTCCTTGTTGGTGGGATAAGATTCCTTATAGAAGATGAGTTGCCCTTCTAGAACTTATCTCAACATTTAATAATCATCTAGATAGGGTTCAAATGTTGTCACATGTTGTTAGATCAAGACACATGGAAACATCTCATGCATCTTAGGTTTTCTTTATTGCCTATATAATCAGGCATCTTGTTCATTTGTAATATATCAATATCAATCTTATATCATAATATCAATATAGAATCTTTAATCAACATTCCATAGTTGCAACACATCTCTTTGTGGTTGATTATCTTTCATGGCTAGGGTCGTACATTGAAGATTTCGGAGCTTCAGGGACTATGCATCCATAATCTACCAAAAATCGCTACTACTATTGTTCAATCAATGGTTTCTTGATGTAGATCAGAGTGGAGGTTGTTTAAACAAACATAATTCAATAAACTTTGAACAATTTTTCCACTCACAAAACCCTAACTTGTCTCTTTACTCACCAATTCCTCAAGTTGCCTTGTAGCATTCCAAAGAGTGAATTTTGATCATATATTTCAAATACAAATTCAAATCCACAAAATAATCACCATCTTGAATACCCTTTATGCTCTAATTTGACATACCAAATTTTTACATATACTTGTTTTGTAACATCAACTCCTAAAATTGATTGCTACACTACCAAAAAGCCTAATTAGGTTGGTTTCTCAAAGAAACTTTGTGAAACTCAATTCCAAAACCACCAAACTTCATTCCACTACTCTTCATAGGTCACATAAGCTTTGAATTCACAAATTTTATAAATTGAAACACCCCCAAATTCACCAAACTTAAAAATCCCATTTAGACCTATTTAGGCTTGTTTTAAGGGGGGTCATTGAATGTATATACTCCAGACCTCAAATCTCTTCACCAACACTCTAGAAATATAAAATTAATTCTTCACATGCATATTTTATCAACTATAATGATCTCCTAACAATTCTTCAACAAAACCCTACTCCTATGCTTCACTTTTTCTTGAAAACATGAAGAAAACCAACTAGTACATCAACCTAATTTACCCAAAACCTAATTCCTACTTCTACCAACCATAAAATCATGAAAATCAACCTATCTAAAACCATTCCACTGATTTCTAGAGGATTCCATTGGTGGAATGGTCATTTACTCCATGTTTACACTCTCAAACCCTTAAAATCAAGGTTTTAAGACCGTTCTTAGTAATTTGGCTCTAAAAACTTTCTAACTTGATGAAATCAACTCAAATAAAAAAAAAAATACTCTTAGTTCATGCCACCATAAAATTCAAATCACTTTAGATCGATATCACTCAATACGGAACCATACAGAGGCCTGTAGTAACAAATTTGTATAAGAGATTGTAGGAAGCAAAGACTTCTTTTTTGTTTGAACACCAGAAATGACCTCCAGAAGATTTCCTTGAAGTTTGCAAGGTATTTTTAATCTTTCACCACCAAAAACCAATGTTTCATAACTATCTTTTGAACTTATGACTATTCAACTTCCCAAAATCACCAAAAATGCAAATGTTCCATAGCAACTTTGCAACTTTTTTTGCAAAATTTAACATGATTCCCAACCAAACCAATGAGACTTATTACATTTAAAATGGTATAAATAGACCTTATTAAACCAAAAAATACTCAAGCATCCAAAAATCCCACATTTGACCATATTTACAAAGTTTGACTAGGTGCCCCTGCACCATACACCCAAACAAAAGAGGAATTCAAGTCCCCTTGAGGAGTGTGCTACAAAAATACATGTTTGATGACATCATACTCTGACCTTCAAGTGTTATCTTCATCTAGTAATCCCTTCCATTGAACCTAGTATTGAAGATTTGTATTGTTCTTTGCATTAGGATACTCTTTGTTGCCTATAAATTGATCCAACTTCATTTGTTGACCTGATGGATGTTCTTTGTCTCTTCCCTCATCTGAGAACATTATTGAACCTACTTGAGTACCTGCAAACATACCTCTACCATCTTTACCATGAATTGTCTTCTTCTTTACTTTAACTGTGTTCTTGGACTTATCCACCTTCCTTTGCAACTCACCTTCAATATTCTCACATGTGCTCCCATTCTCACCCTTCTATTTTAGTACACCTACAACTATTGCCTCATCATACAAATTAACTTCTAACATAAAAGAATGATCAACATCTTCTTGTGCAAAAAATGAATGCAATACCTATTTTACCTTCTTAGCAACATACTCACTCTTACCTTTCATCTGTCCCATCTGTTGATCTTCCCTTATGACTATTGCTTTATCAGGTTTACAAACCCCCGATATGAAATGACAACCCTCAATTTTACCAATCTCATATCTACCAATCCTTTAATGACCACTATCCTCTTTGGAAAACAATGAACAAAACACTTTTTCCATCACCACCTAAATGTGCTTCTTATCCCACTCTTAAATCTCCATAATTAATTCATCCTTGACCTTCTCAATATGAATTTTTTTCATTAACTCAATATCATTTCCTTCCAAAAATCAATTCACTCTTCAAGTCTACTATTTTGATACCTTTGGTAGGAGTGGTGACAAACTTTGTAGGCTTCTCTTCCTCTAGCTTTACAAACTCCTTCCTACTTAACATTATCACATTAGGCTTTATGATCTTCCCTTTATCATCTTCTTTCAAGGGTGTCAATGTATAAGAGATTCCATCATTTTATATCTCATAAGTGTTGCTTCTACCCTCATGCAAGGCATTATACCAAATTTCCATGGTCTCCCTAACAACAAGTGGCACACATCCATAGGCAACAGGTCACATAGAATCTTATCCTGATACCCTCCTATATTGAACTCAACCCAAGCTTGCTCATTGACCAAGACAGGCTAACCCTCATTCAACCAAGAAATTTTATACAGAGTAACATGTTGTATCTTCTCTAACTTAAGTTTTCCAACCATTTCAATGGATGACATATTATCAATACCGTCTAAATCAACTACAACCTTACATA